>JAVIAB010000050.1:41894403-42036903 GCA_032433765.1 Megaustenia siamemsis | reverse complement strand
ATGTAAAATAACTACAGCTTTACTACATATACCGTAAACAATTGCGTTGTAACATCTCTTATGATCATTTTTAATATACTATATAGGAATTTTGTTAAAAAAATATATTATATACAGATTATATATATATATATATATATATATATATATATATATATATATATATATATATATAGTAAAGTTACGCGAAGTGACGTATAGGGAATATGGTGTTATTGACCATAAAGACCTTCGGTGCATGATTTTTTTGGTAATGTGGTCAGTATTCTGTTCTGTTCTACTAGCAGAAAATCCTAAAGACCTACAACAATTGCTTAATGTGATAAACATAACAAGCAAAAATTATGGACTAGAATTAAACATCAAAAAGACTAAAACTATGATGATAAACAAAGAAAATTCTCAAGACCTGCAATTAAATATCAAAGTTGAGGGAATACATCTGGAGACAGTCCAGAGCTACAACTAGCTGGGACATACTATAACCAGTGATGGAAAATGTAAAATTGAAATAAACAAAAGAATAGGTATGGCAAAAAGTAATTTTAATGCCATGAAAAATATACTAACAACAAAACAAATATCAGCAGGGCTGAAACTAAGAATAACTAAGAAGAAAAGATAACAAACGATGAAGTTTTAGAACAACTGAAAATAAAAAGAGAACTACTAAATACAATTAAGACATGACAAATGAAATTTTGGGGGCATGTTAAAGACAGAACAGCCTAATTAATAATTCAGTAACATTAATATTGGAAGGGAAAATACAAGGTAAAAGAGGCAGAGGCAGACCAAGACTAACATGGACGATTAATATCAAAAGATGGACAAGTCAATCTATGACAGCCTACACCATCAAAGCAAGAAACAGAGTAGAATGGCGATCCATGGTAGCCAACCTTCGTTGCGGAGAAGGCACTCAATGATGATGATCATGATGGTCAGTATTACGTCCATGCCGTTTTACATTCCCGGCAAAAAATCCGGTACCAATTAAAGGCTGGGTGAATCCGGAAGCTGTCGATTGGGATCAAACTCTACCTCTTGTCCTTTGTAGTCCAGTTCACTAACCACTGAGCTATCGCGGCTTATATATATTATATATACAAAGAAAAAGACATCACCTCAGTGCAAAATAAAGACAAGTGGAACAATATTAAAACAGGTAAATGAATTTAAATATTTGGGAACTTTGTTAACCTCATACGGAAGGTGTACAAAAGAGGTGAGATGCAGAATGGCTAAGGCAAAAGCAGCTTTCCAAAAAATGAGGAAGATACTATGCATTCCATTTTTGACAATAGAAACAAGAAAAATAGTTCTTAAATGTTACGTAGAGCCAGTCTTAACATATGGATGCGAATCATGGACAATAGGACAACAGGCAAGAAAATCACTGGAGTCTGTAGAAATGGGGTTTTACAGAAGAATGTTGAGAATACCATGGACAGCTAAGAAGAGTAATGAAAATGTTCTGAGAGAAGTAAAAGCAAAAAGAGAGCTAATTTCCAATATTAGGAAGAAACAATTATTATTTTTTGGCCATGTAATGAGAAGAGAACAACTGGAATATATTGTAACAACTGGAAAAATTGAGGGACGAAGAGATAGAGGGAAACAAAGAGAAAAAATAACAGACAGCTTAAGAGAATGACAGAAGGTCAACAACATAAATGATAAATAGCTGTCTAGATCGAAAGTTGTGGAGAGACATGACACCTACGCCAGCAGGCCTGGTACTTGATGATGATAATGATATATTATATATATACATTATATATGATATATTTATGAATTAACAATCAACATTTTTTTGGCACATCATAAAAAGAGGAAAGTTGAAATACTTTGTCACAACTGGCAAAATAAAAGGAAAGAGAGATCGTGGACGATAAAGAGAGAAAATACTGGATAGCTTGGTGACATGGCATGGAAAACAGTCAACAACTAAACTGATACGATGCACTGTAGATAGAAGATTGTTGAAGGACATGATCGCCAACGTCAACTGGTATGGCACATGATGATGATGCTGATGGTATCGGAATTAAAGAACACTTATAAGAGAAGGATGACTAGCAGGCATAGACTCATTAGATAAGATCGAACATCTGGTCCAGAATAGAGACAGGTGGCGAGAAACACCGAAAGCTCTATGTGACGTCTATCGGCTCGAGAAGGAACAAGATATCAGAATTATATACAAGTCATGTTCAGAACTGAAAAAAATTTACAAAGACTACTAAAAATCATGATAATAAAATTAAGAGAAATACCTCTACTAGACGTACAATCTTACATATATTTGGTTAGTAATATAGATAAAGAGGGAGGAACAGAAAATGATACCAAAATAAGGATATCAAAAGCAAGAGGAGCTCTTGTTGCACTGGGAAACATATGGAAATCCAAAGAAATTAGATTAAATACAAAAGTACAAATTTTCAACTCAAATGTTAAGGCGGTCCTATTATATGGCTTGAAACATGGAGAACAACAATATTGACAATCACGAAGATACAGACTTTCATGAATGGATGCTTACACAGAATAAAAGGATGGAAATGGCAGGACACAATAACTAACATAGAATTATGGGAATGCACCAGTCAAATACCAGTGGATAAAGAGATACAGCGAAGACGATGGCGCTGGATAGGACAACACTGCAGAAGCCAAGTGAGAGTATTACACAAAAAGCCCTTTTTTGGAATCACAGGAGCAAAGACAAAGAGGAAGACCAAAGAATTATTGGAGAAGACAGATAGAAGCAGAGATGAAGATGATGGGGAAGATATGGAATGATCTTAAAAGAATGACAAAAAATAGAACAATTTGGAAAGTGTTTGTTGAAGACCTATGTTCCACATGGAGCTGAAAGGTAGAAGAAGAAAGAAGACTAAGAAATCATCAAGAAATAGCTGTGATAGCTATCTCTCATAGAAAGGTGCAAATTTCCAGACAGATGCTCTTTCCTATTGCATATATGTGTCGAGCTTTTCTTCTCAGATTGTCCCAGCTATAAAAAATCCTCTCCATCACTTCTGCTTCTTCTTCTATCCTTCCTCTGCTGCCGTTGGCGTCGAGGGAGAAACAATCTGCGATTCTTTGCTCTTCTGTTGGCCTCTTCTGATGATATTCCTCCTAGTGACTTTGATGTTATTCCTCCTAGTGACACTGATGTTATTCCTCCTAGTGACTCTGATGTTATTCCTCCTAGTGACTCTGATGTTATTCCTCCTAGTGACTCTGATGTTATTCCTCCTAGTGACTCTGATGTTATTCCTCCTAGTGACTCTAGTATTCCCTTTATCCATCTCTTTTTTGATCTCCATCACAGACTTTTAAAAACTATTTTCTTCCCAAATTTGTCTCCTCGATTTTCACTTTTCTCGGAGTCCGTTTGCGTGAATTTATATTTGTAACTTGACATGCCTGACAGCGACTGCCAGATCTGAACACTGCAACCGAAACAGCCACATGGCTATTGGTGTTTATTCAATCAAGCGCCTTTTTTCTATTTTCTACAATTTCGCAATAGAATTTCGACTTTCTTTCTTGTACACAAACATATTTGATCTTTTCATATTTGCTGACGTTTTTTTTTTCTAGAAAGTTAATGATGTTGGCACGTTAGAACAGGCTGAATGATTTTCAACAACGGAAATTATTGATAATATATATTTGTAGGAAGCCATGATCATTCAAGCCATATAGCATGCCACTTGACATGCCATTATGGCATATAATGCCATTTAGAGTGAGAGAGAGAGAGTGAGAGAAAAAAATGAGAGATGAATAAGCGAATGCTGGGATTGTGTACGACACAATTATGTAGCCAGATTTTGTTGCTCTGAAACGCCAAAATTGAGATGGACGCAGTTTGGCTTAGATTACAAGGGTTATTTTATTGACTATCTGTCGGCTTTATATTTGTTATGTAAACGTCATGCCTATTTTTATACCGTCCACATATCTCAAGTACGCACTATCCCGTTTCCCTCATTGTCTGATCTTTACTCGCACCGTAATTCCGCATCTACGTCTAGTTTGTTTGCTTTACGCATTTATCGTTCATGTGTTTATTTATATTTATTCTTATTTGTCTGTGCTCTCTTTCTCTGAAATCTGCACAAACACACTCGGTTCTCCCTCCTTGAGTCACCCAAACACATGCATTCTCCATGATCAAGTCTATATCAACATTGCTCATGATTAATTCTTTCAATAACTCCCTATTCCGTTCTCTTTACTCGCTCTTTCTCAGTCACACACACTCTCTCTCTATCTCTATCTCTTCTCTTAAACACTCTCTGACTCAATACTTTCTCACTCACACACACTCTCTCTCTATCTCTATCTCTTCTCTTAAACACTCTCTGACTCAATACTTTCTCACTCACACACACACTCTCTCTATCTCTATCTCTTCTCTTAAACACTCTCTGACTCAATACTTTCTCACTCACACACACTCTCTCTCTATCTCTATCTCTTCTCTTAAACACTCTCTGACTCAATACTTTCTCACTCTTTCCAATAGTTTATCAGTATCACATTTCTCTCTCTCTCTCTCTCTCACATACACAATTATTTATAACTCGTTATTATCTCTCTTTTATATATATATATATATATATATATATATATTTATATACTTTATATATATTCTTCCCTCCCATAACCTGAAACTGTTGTCCTCTCTTACTCTCCCAGCATAGACACTCCCTCCTTCATCACCAAACGCTTTTTCTAGCAGCACATTCACAATATTACAGTATCTGAACTCATCACTGCTTCCTCTATTTCTTCCTCTATTTCTTCCTCTATTCCTTCCTCTATTTCTTCCTCTATTCCTTCCTCTATTCCTTCCTCTATTCCTTTCATTGTGCCTAATTTACATTTTAAATTCTTCCTTCATTTATTAATCACAATGTCGATATTACTGGTTTATCTGCACTCTTTATTCTTTTCATCTCTCACTCACTTACTCTCCTGCAGTTTATTTTCCTAATTTCCTCACTCACTTACTCTTCTGCAGTTTATTTTCCTAATTTCCTCATTCACTCTCCTGCAGTTTATTTTCCTAATTTCCTCACTCACTAACTCTCCTGCAGTTTATTTTCCTAATTTCCTCACTCACTTACTCTCCTGCAGTTTATTTTCCTAATTTCCTCATTCACTCTCCTGCAGTTTATTTTCCTAATTTCTTCACTCACTCACTCTCCTGCACTTTATTTTCCTAATTTCCTCACTCACTTACTCTCCTGCAGTTTATTTTCCTACTTTCCTCACTCACTTACTCTCCTGCAGTTTATTTTCCTAATTTCCTCACTCACTTACTCTCCTGCAGTTTATTTTCCTAATTTCCTCATTCACTCTCCTGCAGTTTATTTTCCTAATTTCCTCAATCACTCACTCTCCTGCAGTTTATTTTCCTAATTTCCTCACTAACTCTCCTGCAGTTTATTTTCCTAATTTCCTCATTCACTCACTCTCCTGCAATTTATTTTCCTAATTTCCTCACTCACTCACTCTCCTGCACTTTATTTTCCTAATTTCCTCACTCACTAGCTCTCCTGCACTTTATTTTCCTAATTTCTTCACTCACTCACTCTCCTACAGTTTATTTTCCTAATGTTATCACTCACTCTCCTGCAGTTTATTTTCCTAATTTCCTCACTCACTCACTCTCCTACAGTTTATTTTCCTAATTTCCTCACTCACTAACTCTCCTGCACTTTATTTTCCTAATTTCCTCACTCACTAACTCTCCTGCACTTTATTTTCCTAATTTCCTCACTCACTAGCTCTCCTGCACTTTATTTTCCTAATTTCCTCACTCACTCACTCTCCTGCAGTTTATTTTCCTAATTTCCTCACTAACTCTCCTGCAGTTTATTTTCCTAATTTCCTCATTCACTCACTCTCCTGCAATTTATTTTCCTAATTTCCTCACTCACTCACTCTCCTGCACTTTATTTTCCTAATTTCCTCACTCACTAGCTCTCCTGCACTTTATTTTCCTAATTTCTTCACTCACTCACTCTCCTACAGTTTATTTTCCTAATGTTATCACTCACTCTCCTGCAGTTTATTTTCCTAATTTCCTCACTCACTCACTCTCCTACAGTTTATTTTCCTAATTTCCTCACTCACTAACTCTCCTGCACTTTATTTCCTAATTTCCTCACTCACTAACTCTCCTGCACTTTATTTTCCTAATTTCCTCACTCACTAGCTCTCCTGCACATTATTTTCCTAATTTCCTCACTCACTCACTCTCCTGCAGTTTATTTTCCTGATTTCCTCACTCACTCACTCTCCTGCAGTTTATTTTCCTAATTTCCTCAGTCACTCACTCCCCTGCAGTTTATTTTCCTAATTTTATCACTCACTCTCCTGCAGTTTATTTTCCTAATTTCCTCACTCACTCACTCACTCTCCTGCAGTTTATTTTCCTAATTTCGTCACTCACTTACTCTCCTACAGTTTATTTTCCTAATTTCCTCACTCACTTACTCTCCTACAGTTTATTTTCCTAATTTCCTCACTCACTTACTCTCCTACAGTTTATTTTCCTAATTTCCTCACTCACTTACTCTCCTGCAGTTTATTTTCCTAATTTCCTCACTCACTTACTCTCCTGCAGTTTATTTTCCTAATTTCCTCACTCACTTACTCTCCTACAGTTTATTTTCCTAATTTCCTCACTCACTTACTCTCCTACAGTTTATTTTCCTAATTTCCTCACTCACTTACTCTCCTACAGTTTATTTTCCTAATTTCCTCACTCACTTACTCTCCTACAGTTTATTTTCCTAATTTCCTCACTCACTTACTCTCCTACAGTTTATTTTCCTAATTTCCTCACTCACTTACTCTCCTACAGTTTATTTTCCTAATTTCCTCACTCACTTACTCTCCTACAGTTTATTTTCCTAATTTCCTCACTCACTTACTCTCCTACAGTTTATTTTCCTAATTTCCTCACTCACTTACTCTCCTACAGTTTATTTTCCTAATTTCTTCACTCACTCACTCTCCTGCACTTTATTTTCCTAATTTCCTCATTCACTCTCCTGCAGTTTATTTTCCTAATTTCCTCACTCACTAACTCTCCTGCAGTTTATTTTCCTAATTTCCTCACTCACTTACTCTCCTGCAGTTTATTTTCCTAATTTCCTCATTCACTCTCCTGCAGTTTATTTTCCTAATTTCTTCACTCACTCACTCTCCTGCACTTTATTTTCCTAATTTCCTCACTCACTTACTCTCCTGCAGTTTATTTTCCTACTTTCCTCACTCACTTACTCTCCTGCAGTTTATTTTCCTAATTTCCTCACTCACTTACTCTCCTGCAGTTTATTTTCCTAATTTCCTCATTCACTCTCCTGCAGTTTATTTTCCTAATTTCCTCAATCACTCACTCTCCTGCAGTTTATTTTCCTAATTTCCTCACTAACTCTCCTGCAGTTTATTTTCCTAATTTCCTCATTCACTCACTCTCCTGCAATTTATTTTCCTAATTTCCTCACTCACTCACTCTCCTGCACTTTATTTTCCTAATTTCCTCACTCACTAGCTCTCCTGCACTTTATTTTCCTAATTTCTTCACTCACTCACTCTCCTACAGTTTATTTTCCTAATGTTATCACTCACTCTCCTGCAGTTTATTTTCCTAATTTCCTCACTCACTCACTCTCCTACAGTTTATTTTCCTAATTTCCTCACTCACTAACTCTCCTGCACTTTATTTTCCTAATTTCCTCACTCACTAACTCTCCTGCACTTTATTTTCCTAATTTCCTCACTCACTAGCTCTCCTGCACTTTATTTTCCTAATTTCCTCACTCACTCACTCTCCTGCAGTTTATTTTCCTAATTTCCTCACTAACTCTCCTGCAGTTTATTTCCTAATTTCCTCATTCACTCACTCTCCTGCAATTTATTTCCTAATTTCCTCACTCACTCACTCTCCTGCACTTTATTTTCCTAATTTCCTCACTCACTAGCTCTCCTGCACTTTATTTTCCTAATTTCTTCACTCACTCACTCTCCTACAGTTTATTTTCCTAATGTTATCACTCACTCTCCTGCAGTTTATTTTCCTAATTTCCTCACTCACTCACTCTCCTACAGTTTATTTTCCTAATTTCCTCACTCACTAACTCTCCTGCACTTTATTTTCCTAATTTCCTCACTCACTAACTCTCCTGCACTTTATTTTCCTAATTTCCTCACTCACTAGCTCTCCTGCACTTTATTTTCCTAATTTCCTCACTCACTCACTCTCCTGCAGTTTATTTTCCTGATTTCCTCACTCACTCACTCTCCTGCAGTTTATTTTCCTAATTTCCTCAGTCACTCACTCCCTGCAGTTTTTTTTCTAATTTTATCACTCACTCTCCTGCAGTTTATTTTCCTAATTTCCTCACTCACTCACTCACTCTCCTGCAGTTTATTTTCCTAATTTCGTCACTCACTTACTCTCCTACAGTTTATTTTCCTAATTTCCTCACTCACTTACTCTCCTACAGTTTATTTTCCTAATTTCCTCACTCACTTACTCTCCTACAGTTTATTTTCCTAATTTCCTCACTCACTTACTCTCCTGCAGTTTATTTTCCTAATTTCCTCACTCACTTACTCTCCTGCAGTTTATTTTCCTAATTTCCTCACTCACTTACTCTCCTACAGTTTATTTTCCTAATTTCCTCACTCACTTACTCTCCTACAGTTATTTTCCTAATTTCCTCACTCACTTACTCTCCTACAGTTTATTTCCTAATTTCCTCACTCACTTACTCTCCTACAGTTTATTTTCCTAATTTCCTCACTCACTTACTCTCCTACAGTTTATTTTCCTAATTTCCTCACTCACTTACTCTCCTACAGTTTATTTTCCTAATTTCCTCACTCACTTACTCTCCTACAGTTTATTTTCCTAATTTCCTCACTCACTTACTCTCCTACAGTTTATTTTCCTAATTTCCTCACTCACTTACTCTCCTACAGTTTATTTTCCTAATTTCCTCACTCACTTACTCTCCTACAGTTTATTTTCCTAATTTCTCACTCACTTACTCTCCTACAGTTTATTTTCCTAATTTCCTCACTCACTTACTCTCCTACAGTTTATTTTCCTAATGTCCTCACTCACTTACTCTCCTACAGTTTATTTTCCTAATTTCCTCACTCATTTACTCTCCTACAGTTTATTTTCCTAATTTCCTCACTCACTTACTCTCCTACAGTTTATTTCCTAATTTCCTCACTCAAAACCTTATTGTATTTCAAAACCTTCGTCTGAATTAATTGTTTGTCCTTGAAATGTTTCTCTTATAAACCTTTAGTAAAGTAAAAAGTAAAGAGCCCCCGTCACGCCAAGTGTCGCATAGGGAATATGGTGTTAGTGACCATACATTTTACAAACCTTCAGCACATGAAGGGTAATGTGGTCGGTATTACGCCCGTGCCGCTTTACTTTCCCAGAAAAAATCCGGTACCTATTTAAGGCTGGGTGAACCCGGAAGCCGTCGGTTGGAATCGAACCCTACCTCTTGTCCTATGTAGTCCAGTTCACTAACCACTGAGCTATCGCTGCTCCCATAAACCTTTATTATTATTGTGTTAATTTCACTTTCAGTGTCAAATATCCTAACTTTTCTCTTTTACCTTTCGCTGATTATCTCCCTATTATTTTTATTTCCTCTCACTGAATGCCCTCTTCATATTCTAACCTACCCTCTTTCACACAAAACTCTCACGCTTTCTATCCCCTTTTTTGTTAAAATCAAAACTGTCCCAGAAAGCTCTATTCCTCTTTATGCATCGTATCATCTACCACAAACAATCCCTCTTTCTCTCTATCTATCTTTCTAAGGTTTTCATTCTCTCATCGTAATGTTATATTCCTTTTTCACATTCCTACTCTCGTCGACACACAAGCATCTCTCTCTTTCTCACTCTCATTCTCTTTCCTGTATGCTCTCGTCTTTTCTTACTATCTAACTATTTCACACACAACCCCCCCCCCCTTTTCTCTCTTCAAGTAAAAGTAAAATACCTCCGTCTAACGCCAAGTGGCGTCTAGGAAATATGATGTTAGTGACCATAAATTTTACAGACCTTCGGCACATGATTTTTTGGGGTAATGTGGTAGGTATTACACCCGTGCCGCTTTACTTTCCCAGAAAAAAATCGGGTACCCATTAAAGGCTGGGTGAACCGGAAGCTACCGGTTGGGATCGAACCCTACCTCTTGTCATTTGTAATCCAGTTCACTAACCACTGTGCTATCGCGGCTCCCTCTTTCTCTCTTCAGCTTGTCGCTTATTTCCTCAGCACTCGTCTAGACAATATTCTTACTCTTTCTATCATTCTCTCTTTCAGCGAATGACAAGAACAGTAACTGACTCTCTTTGATTCATTATTATTGCAGCAGCTCTTCTAGGAACCAAACACACCCACCTGTTTTCTGATTACCTTTAACACTTCACAGGTCGCATCGCGTCTGTTGATATCTCTCCTAGGTCTATCCATACCTTCATGCTTCGTACACGAGCATGTGTTTCGTGTGAGTCAACAACTATAAGGGCATTTCTTTGATGTTGGTTATCCTTCCACCATCTGGTCTTTATCGCACCCATAAAACACATTTCCAGCTGTTGTGCGTGGCAAGTCTGCGGTCCAGTATCGACATGCGATAACACTAGTTTATTTGATGTTTTATTATAACATACGATTAATCCTAATAAGCACTAGGGAACATAACAACAGTAGAGGCGAACATAAGAGCAAAAGACCGCAAATTATATCTCCCCTCGACGCTGAAAGGCAAATGAGGAAGGGAAGAAGAAGATGATAAGGTTAATATAGTTACGCAGTGCTACTTCACAACTCAAAGATAATACAAAGAAATACAATCTTCATCCCAACGTTGTCTAACACTGCCAGTCATGGACCCTAGATACAAGAACAACAAGAAACATAATCTCTACTGAGATGAAGTGTGTTAGACGAATGGCAGGAAACAGCCTGACAGGTAATATCTTAAATGATGAACTGAGAAAAAAACTGGAAATAACCCCCGCCATAGAATATATAAAGAAGCAACAGATAAAATGGTTTGGTCACGTGACAAGGCAGAAAGATCAAAACACAACACAACGAGCCCTCAATAAACGTCGCGAGAACACCAGACCCAAGGGTCGACTACGAAAAAGATGGATTGACGGAATATTTGGAACACCAGGAAACATAACAGCAGACGCGAACAGTAGAGCAAAAGACCGCAAATTATATCTTCCCTCGACGCTGAAAGGCAAATGAGGAAGGAAAGAAGAAAAGAAAAGAAGAAAAAAGAACTCAAAGATTAAGTTTTCTTGTTTTTTTTTTCTGACGTCGAACTTCAGTTTACACCGACGTGGGAATGTCTGATCTCCCGAGTTAAGGAAGGGCAGTCAATGAATCACAACGATAGAGAAACAACAAACTCTGATGTGAGCTTGTATAAGATCATGGGCATAACTTATGATGGCATATCACCAATGAGGAAGTGCGCAACAAAATCCAATGATCAACAAAGAAAAAAAAATTAACGACTTACTGCCATTTGTAAAAAAAACGAATTTTAAATATGGTAGGAGATGTTTCTAGGTCTATAGATATGCATCGTATTGATTCTGTTGTTGATTGTTTTCCATGCCATGACACCATACTATCCAGTATTTTCTCTCTTTGTTGTTCGTGATCTCTCTTTCTCTGTATTTTGCCACTTGTGACAAAGTATTCCAACCTTTCTCTTCTCATGGTGTGCCCGAGAAATGTAGATTGCTTCTTTCTGGTGTTTTTTAGGAGCTCCCTTTTTGTGTTGGTCTCTTTGAGAATTTCTTCATTGGTCTTTTTAGCTGTCCAGGGAACTTTCAACATTCTTCTGAGAAATTCCATCTATGTGGCCTCTAATCGTCTTTTCATTTGTTTGTCTACTGTCCATGATTCACTTCCATGGGTCAGAATAGTCTCTATATGGCATCGTTGAACTCTCTTTCTCACTTCTATATACATAGATTTGTTGCATAAGATGTCTTTTAGTTTCTGAAATGCTGTTTTTGCCTGAGCTATTCTGCTTTTTTATTTCTGTGGTGCATCTTCCATCTGATGTTATTATTTTCCCCAAGTGTTTGAGGCGTAACACTTGTTTCAGATTTGTCCTGTTTATTTTTATACTGCATGATAGTGATGATTGTTTCTTCGATAAGACCATTACTTCTGTTTTCTTACTATTCAGACTGAGACCTTTCTTGTTGCTTTCTTTTACTATTATGTCTATAATTTCTTCTAGTTCATTTTCTGCATTTGCTGTTATGATTGTGTCTTTCGCATATCGCAAATTGTTTATGAGAGCGATATACGGCAGACAACTAAAACAAGTGGAGGAATTTAAATATCTAGAAAGTCCAGCGACAAACGGCATTTCACAAGCAGCATAGAATTAGGATGCAACAAAGGTTGTCAAATCATAAGACAGCTATAACTACTGCCACCTAAGGAAATAACTCTAGAGACAAAACAGGCACTCTACAACATAATCTTCATCCCAAAATTGTGCTACTTGGTAGCCAAACCTAGAATCAAAAGCAACAGTAAAAACCACTACTGAAATAAAAATGTTAGATGAATATGCTACCCACAAGTGGATATCAAAATTGAAGGAATAGACCTGGAGACAGTTCAGAACTACAACTACCTTGGACATACTATAACCAGTGGTGGAAAATGTAAAACTGAAATAAACAAAAGAATAAGTATGGCAAAAAGTAACTTTAATGTCATGAAGAACATACTAACATCAAAGCAGATAAAACCAGGGCTAAAACTAAGAATAGCAAAATGTTATGTCTTCTCAACATTCCTATACGGTGCAGAAACATGGACATTAGACAAGAAAACAGAACAGAGAATTGAAGCCTTTGAAATGTGGATGTATTGAAGAATAAGTAGAATTGGATGGAAGGAAAATAAAATAAAAATGAAGTCTTAAAACAACTAAAAATGAAAAGAAAACTACTAAACATAATTCAAACAAAACAAATGCGATTTATTTTTGGGCCATGTTAAAAGACACAACAGCCTACTAATAGTAATCCTGAAGGGGAAAATACAAGGTAAAAGAGGCAGAGGCAGACCAAGACTAACATGGACGAGTAACATCAAAAGATGGACAAACTAGCCTATGACAACCTGCACCATCAAAGCAAGAGACAGTGCAGAATGACGCTCCATGGTAGCCAACCTTCGTTGCGGAGATGGCACTCGATGATGATGAGATAAATATGAATGACGACAGGAAACACCCTGAAAGATACGATCAGAAACGAGGAAATGAGAAAAAAACATAATTCCCGTCATTGAATACATAAAGAAACAACTAATATGCTGGTTTGGTCAAATAATAAGACAGACTGATCAAAATACAACACAAGAGACTTTAATCAACATTACGAGTACATTAGAATAAATGACCACGCAAAAAAAAAAAAAAGATTAATGTAAACACTAGAAAACATAACAGCAGCAGAGGCCAACAGAATATATCAACAGACGTCAAACTATATCTCTCTTCAACGCAGAAAGGCAAATGAGGAAGGAAAGAGGAAGAATGGGATCGTTATTAATTTGTTTGCGACTGTAACAAGAAAAACAAATAATTATTATTCATTATTTCTCACACGAGCCTCCCGATATTACACGCCATTTGGCGTCGATAGATATAGTGTATATGTTATTTCATGTCTCGACGGAATCATAAATATGTTATTATTTGCACGAGCATCTATTATTCTGTGTCCTGGAGGGATTCATTAATTTATTAATATTTTACATGAAAATATCTTTGTATTAGATGTAAATGTATATGGAGACCGGTAAATGTGTAATTAAATATGAAAAAGCTAATAAACTTATGAGAACAAAACATTGAGAACTCAATGTGATAAATATTGTGTATTATATAAACCTACCAGTCTGTCTTACCTTGTTATCTTTATTCTTCTAAATTAAAAGTAAGAAGTAAATGGTTCATTTTCACGCCATGTTAGACATATGGGAGAATATGCTGTTAGTATCTGTATTTTTCTATAACAAACTCTCTCTCTCTCTCTCTCTCTCTCTCTCTCTCTCTATATATATATATATATATATATATATATATATATATATATATATATATATGTGTATATCGTGGATAATCTACGGTATGCTGATGATACAGTATTACTCTATCTATCTATCTATCTATTGACCTTTCGAGGCGTAACCGGCCCATAGGGCGTAGACCAAGATACACCTTCTCCTATATGAATTTTTTTTCTAGCAGTTTTCTTTTAAAGATATTTTATCAAATCTCGCCATCTGTCTCTGTTCTGTGCAAGCAGTTCTATCTCATTGAGGGAGCCGATTCCTGCTGCTCTTGCCTCTCTCATCAATGTTCTTCTCAGTGTCTCCTGGGTCTTCCTCTTTTTCTTTTACCTGTTGTTTCCCATATGAGGGCTTGCTTTGCTATTCGATTATTATCTCTTCTCATCACATGTCCAACGTATGACCATCGTCTTTTCTTTATTACTGAAGATATTAGTGGTTGATTGGCGATTTCTCTAATTTCCTCGTTTGTTTTGAATTCGTTCCATTCTATACCAAGTATTTTCCTTAGACATTTATTTTCGAATGCGTTCAACTTTGTTTCTATATCTCTTGTTGTTTTCCAGCTTTCACACGCATACGTAAGGGTTGATAGTACATTTGATTTGAATAGCCTAAGTTTTGTGTTTGTGCTAATGAGTTTTGATTTCCACAACTTTTCAAGGCTTCTGAAAGACATTGCTGCTTTAGCCAGTCTGATTCTAATTTCTTTGCTCGTATCCCCTTCTCGATCAATGTGACTTCCAAGATAGATGAAGTGATCGATCTCTTCTACTGGTTTGTTTTCCATGTATATTTTGTCACTTGTTGGAATTAAACTTTTCATGACTTTAGTCTTTTCATGATTGACCTCAAGCCCAATTTTGCTGGCTATTGATGATAGTTCATTTGTGTTTTCCTGCATCGTTTTATCTGATTGCTGATGAGAACTATGTCATCAGCAAAGTCCAGGTCCTCCAAATGGTCTCCTTGTATCCATTCGATGCCTTTATTACCAGTGCAGCATTTCTTCATTATGAAGTCCATAACAATTCCAAATAACAAGGGCGATAAAATACATCCTTGTTTAACCCCAGTTTCTATTGGGAAACATTCGCTCAGTCCTTCCTCTGTTCGAACTGCACATGTGTAACCATCATACATGTCTTTGATAATATTTATGATTTTTGATGGTAAGCCATATTGCTTCAGAATTTTCCACAAAGAATCTCTATGAATACTATCAAATGCTTTTTTGAAGTCGATGAAGTTAAGTACAAAAGGTTTTTGCTTTTCAATGTGTTCCTCCAATATAAGTCGTAGAGTGAAAATGTGGTCAAGACAGCTTCTCCCTTTTCTAAACCCAGCCTGTTCTTCACGCATTACTGTATCTATTGAATCCTTTATTCTATTTAGGATGATTTTACAGAATAATTTTGAGGCAACTGACAAAAGTGTCACGCCTCTCCAATTGTTACAATCTCTAAGATTGCCCTTTTTTGGGATCTTAACAATGATTCCTTTTTTCCATTTATGAGGCGTCTTCTCTGTTTTCCAAATGATGTTGAACATTTTTGGAGATGTATTAAATTATGGCTATCAATTGCCTTGAGGATCTCAGCTGTTAACTTATCCTCTCCAGCAGCCTTGTTATTGGTCATTAGCTTTAAGGTGGTTTCTATTTCAACAGTATTACTCGCTAAGTGTGAAAATGAGTTACAAGAAATGTTGGACATTATAGTGAAAGAACGCAAAAATAAAGGACTCAGCCTTAATAGCAAAAAGACAGAAGTAATGGTAACAACACAGAAAAAGACATCACCTCAGTGCAAAACAAAGACAAGTTGAACAATAATTAAATGGTAAAAAAAGGTAAATGAATTTAAATATTTGGGAACTTTGTTAACCTCTTTATCTTTGATCTTAATGTTTAATGGGTGTCTTAAAAACAAGTAGAAGAATTCAAGTATTTGGGCACAATGTTCACAGAAGATGGAAAACTAGACAGAGAAATTGACATGAGAATACAAAAAGCAAATGCTGTCACATACCAGCTTTCAACATTGCTAAGACATCCAAACATTTCTATGCCAGCTAAACAACAAATGATAAATAGCATTTTCATACCAACTTTGTGCGATGAAAGTCAAACATGGACCCTTTCTAAATCACAATTAAGAAAGATAAATACATGTGAGATGCGATGCTTGAGAAAAGTAACAAACAACACAAGAAGAGATAGAATACCAAATGAAACCATAAGTAAAATGGTAGGAACAAAACCCTGCCAAGAATATATAGAATAACAAAAACTTAAATGGTTTGGCCACCTGGTCAGAATGAATCCTCACCAATCACCATCAAGGGCGTTCTTCTCGAGAATGCATGGGAAAAGACCAAGAGGAAGACCCAGAAGAAGATGGATAGATGCAGTGACAGAGACATGTAACAACAAAGGAAAATCACTAATTCAGACAATTCGAGCAGCTCAAGAACGACAAATGATATAAACCACGACACCTTTTAGGTATCAGTGAAAAGAGAAAAGAAGAAAGAAGAAGTTAACCTCAGATGGAAGATGTACGAAGGAGGTGAGATGCAGAATGGCTCAGGCAAAAGCAGCTTTCCAGAAAATGAGGAAGATACTATGCAATCCATTTTTGACAATAGAAACAAAAGAAAGAGTTCTTAAATGTTATGTAGGGCCAGTCTTAACATATGGATATTAATCATGGACAATATGACAAGAGACAAGAAAATCACTGGAGTCTGTAGAAATGTGGTTTTACAGAAGAATGTTGAGACTACCATGGGCAGCTAAGAAGAGTAATGAAAATGTTCTGAAAGAGGTCAAAACAAAAAGAGAGCTAATTTCCAATATTAGGAAGAAACAATCATCATTTTTTTAGCCATGTAATGAGAAGAGAACAACTGGAATATATTGTAACAACTGGAAAAATTGAGGGACGAAGAGATAGAGGGAAGCAAAGAGAGAAAATACCAGACAGCTTAAGAGAATGGCTTGGCAGAAGGTCAACAACAGAAATGATAAAGAACTGTCGAGATCGAAAGTTGTGGAGAGACATGATCACCTACGCCAGTAGGCCCGGTACTTGATGATGATATATCGTGGGCGATATGGTCGGTATAAAACCAGGCCGCCTTAGATTCTACAAAAAATATATCTGCTACTCATTTCCAGGGGCTGTGTGAACTTGAAAAATAAAAAACCCGCCCAAAAATGGGAAATAAACCTTGTATGCCTGGTATTGGCTTAGAAGCGAGTGCAGCATTCAATCAATAAGGATTCTTGATCTTAAAAACGTTGAAAAAAATGGATTGCTTTTACTAGAGCTGTTCTTTTTTTCTTTCATAGTTATTTGTTTGCGTTTGCTCAACGGTTATTCCTCTTTCTCGTTTGTCTTTATGGGGAGTTAAAACAGTGTAACTGCAACGGGTTGTTATTTACAGAAAGCTGCGGTCTTGCATCTTCAGGCCCAGTACATCCGACTTTAGTACGACATTGTTTGGTACTGGTTTCCCTTCACTCATCGTGTTCTACTTGCTTGTCTAGATTAGTGAGTCTGTTTCCAGGACCAGCACGAGAATATGGAACAGTGGGATCTTGTTCAGATCTGATTCACTTATCCTCATGCAAGCAGTGTCAAGCAATGTCAAGGAGTTTTAAGGAATGCCAATCAATGTCAAGGAGTTTTAAGGAATGCCAAGCAATGTCAAGGAGTTTTAAGGAATGCCAAGCAATGCCAATGAATGTCAAGCAATGTCAAGGAATGCCAAGCAATGTCAAGGAGTTTTAAGGAATGCCAAGCAATGTCAAGGAGTTTTAAGGAATGCCAAGCAATGCCAATGAATGCCAAGCAATGTCAAGGAATTCCAAGCAATGTCAAGGAATGCCAAGCAATATCAAGGAGTTTTAAGGAATGCCGAGCAATGCCAATGAATGCCAAGCAATGCCAATGAATGCCAAGCAATGTCAAGGAATGCCAAGCAATGTCAAGGAATGCCAAGCAATGTCAAGGAATGCCAAGCAATGTAAACCAATGTCAAGGAATGTCAGGTAACGTCAGGAAATGTTAATGAATTTCAAACAATGTCAAGCAATGTAAACCAATGTAAACCAATGTCAAGGAATGTAAACCAATGTAAACCAATGTAAACCAATGTCAAGGAATGTAAACCAATGTAAACCAATGTCAAGGAATGTAAACCAATGCAAACCAATGTAAACCAATGTCAAGGAATGTAAACCAATGTCAAGGAATGTAAACCAATGTCAAGGAATGTAAACCAATGTCAAGGAATGTAAACCAATGTAAACCAATGTCAAGGAATGTAAACCAATGTAAACCAATGTCAAGGAATGTCAGGTAACGTCAGGCAATGTTAATGAATTCAATGCAATGTCAAGGAATGCCAAGCAATATCAAGCACTGTCAAGTAATGTCAATCAATGTCCAGAAATGCTAAGCAATGTCAATGAATTCCAAGCAATGTCAATGAATTCCAAGCAATGTCAAGGAATGTGAATCACTGTCAAGGAATGGTAAGCAATGCCAAGAAATGCCACGGAGTGAAAAAAACAATGTCAAGGAATGCAAAGCAATGTCACAGAATGTCAAGCAATGTCACATAATGCAAAGCAATGTCACAGAATGTCAAGCAATGTCATGGAATGCAAAGCAATGTCACAGAATGTCAAGCAATGTCAAGGAATGTGAAGCACTGTCAAGGAATGCCAATAAATGCCACGGAATGAAAAAGCAATGTCAAGGAATGTCAAGCAATGTCAAGGAATGTCAAGCAATGTCAAGCAGTCATATTGGTATCACAGACCGCTTTTAACTAATGCATGCTCGCCGTCTTGGCCTTACACACGAAGCGATTAAGATTTTGCTAACTCATCAATTATGACATCCTTTTCTTTGTCTATTGTTGTACAGTTTAACCTTGTACTTCGAACGTCCCTAATTTAGAAAGTTTCAGAGCTCGAACGCCAAAGTCAAGAGAACTTTGATCCGGAGTTCACGCGATTCTTCTACGTTTGAACTGAGCTTTGGCAGGCTCTTTGATATCATCTGTTAATGCATTCTTTTGCACATCTGAGTCATTTCATACATTATCGCTTGTGAGTTTTCAGCACCTTTTCTCTCTATTTCGTGTGTGTTTGGTTATATTTATTTATAACCATTACCTTTTAACTAAAAAAAAAAACTAAAAGAAGCAAGAATAGCAAAATGTTATAATTTCTCAACATTCCTGTATGGTGCAGAAACATGGACATTAGACAACAAAGCGGAACAGAAAATTGAAGACGTTGATTTTTTTTTTTTCCATAAACCCACTCCCAGCTTGCTGTGTCCGCTACTGTTTTAAGGGAACTTGTTTAACTCATGGCATTTTTTGCAAAATTTAATAATTTTGATTTAGTTAATCTTTGCAGTTTGTTTAACTTATTGCGCTGCTAACATACTGTCTGTTATAGTTCCTACACCAACATGCAATGTTTCCTTGCAGACGTAACTCTTATTAAAATTTATCCAGATTATTGTTAATTATATTTATGTATGTGTTTTCGCTGTTTGTGTATAAGTGCTGAGCAGCAATAAAAATACATACAATTAGAGAAACAAACTGGGTGAAAGTCGTAGACTTGGCGTGACACACACACACACACTGATGACAGTACTTGACATTCCTTGTTTCCGGCTTGATGAAGGAGCTACTGAGTTAAGTGCTCTGTGCACACCGTGAGCTGTGCGTTTCATCTGTTTTGATCGTGTTTCGATATTCCGATTGTTTACGATGAATGATGATATCGTATGGTAGAGAACAGATGACTGTGTTCACTTTCTGTGCGGTTTCGCCTTATGTCTTTTGGCGTGTGCTGAGACTGCTATGATGGGGACTACAGCTACCTTTCTTTGTTTGGGAGATGAGATAGTAATTCGGATGATTCCACTGGCACAGGCGGATGAGCAATTATAGATTTTAATTCGTTTGCAGTGATACCGGAGTCTTCCATAATCATAACTATAACTTATTTTTTTTTCGTTCCCAACACACGACACAAAGAACAATAAATCATCATCATGTGCCTTACCGGTTGGCGTAGGCAACCATGTCATTCCACAATCTTCTATCTACAGGGCATCGTATCAGTTCTGTTGTTAACTGTTTTCAATGCCATGACGCCAAGATATCCATTAATTTCTTTCTTTGTCGTCCGCGATCTCTCTTTCCTTTTATTTTGCCAGTTATAACCAAGTATTCAAACTTTCCTCTTCTCATGATGTGCCCGAAAAATGTTGATTGTTTTTTTCTGATGTTTTTTTAGGAGTTTCCTTTTTGTGAATTTCTTCATTTGTCTTTTTAGCTGTCCAGGGAACTTTCAACATTCTCCTGAGAAATCTCATTTCTGTGGTCTCTAATCGTCTTTTCATTTGTTTGTCTACTGTCCATGATTTGCTTCTATAGATCAGAATTGGTTCTATATAGCACCGATGAACTCTTTTTCTAACTTCTATTGACATAAATGTGTTGCATAAGATATTTTTCATTTTCTGAAATGCTATTTTATCATTCTGCTCTGTGTTTTAATTTGCATGCATTCTGTGGTACATCTTCCACCTTATGTTATTATTGTGCCCAAATATCTGACACGTTGCACTTGTTTCAGATTTGTCCTGTTTATTTTTATTCTGCATGATGATGATGATTGTTTCTTTGATATGACCATTACTTCTGTTTTCTTACTATTCAGACTGAAACATTTTTGTTGCTATCTTTTACTATTATGTCTATAATTCAATAAATCATTTTCCACTAAAATATCGGTAAAGTTCACAGTCCATCCACTCGTCAGAAGTAAAGTTTAAAGTTGTCAGTCTAAAGGTTGTGAAAAGTTGTAACAGTTCTGAGACTAAATATTATGGCGATCACATGTTGAAGCAAGTGTCTCTTACTTGCTTGTTACTATATCTTGTTTGGCAATAATAAGGGCTGTGAGTGGGTCGTGGCACTTTCCTAAAGTAGACATACTACAAAGGATTGTATAGCAAGAGTGGGGGCAGGCAACTAATTGTGTAGTCACACCCGAATACAGGCTCCTAGCAAGAGTGGGGGACAGGAAACTAATTGTGTAGTCACACCCGACTACTGGGTCCAAGCAAGAGGGGGGAGGGGGGGAGGCAACTAATTGTGTAGTCACACCTCACTACTGGCTCCTAGCAAGGGTGGGGGACAGGCAACTAATTGTGTAGTCACACCCGACTATTGGGTCCAAGCAAGAGGGGGGGGGGAGGGGCAGGCAACTAATTGTGTAGTCACACCTCACTACTGGCTCCTAGCAAGGGTGGGGGACAGGCAACTAATTGTGTAGTCACACCTCACTACTGGCTCCTTGCAAAAGTGGGGGACAGGCAACTAATTGTGTATGTTACACCTCACTACTGGCTCCTAGCAAGAGGGGGGGGGGACAGGCAACTAATTGTGTATGTTACACTTCACTACTGGCTCCTAGCAAGAGGGGGGGGGAGGGACAGGCAACTAATTGTGTATGTTACACCTCACTACTGGCTCCTAGCAAGAGGGGGGGGGAGGGACAGGCAATTAATTGTGTATGTTACACTTCACTACTGGCTCCTAGCAAGAGGGGGGGGGGGAGGGACAGGCAATTAATTGTGTATGTTACACCTCACTACTGGCTCCTAGCAAGAAGGGGGGGGGGGGGACAGGCAACTAATTGTGTATGTTACACCTCACTACTGGCTCCTAGCAAGAAGGGGGGGGGGGGGACAGGCAACTAATTGTGTATGTTACACTTCACTACTGGCTCCTAGCAAGAGGGGGGGGGGGGGACAGGCAAATAATTGTGTATGTTACACCTCACTACTGGCTCCTAGCAAGAAGGGGGGGGGGGGGACAGGCAACTAATTGTGTATGTTACACCTCAATTCTCTCCATGGCTTTCTTTGGAATATTACGTGATGAGGCTCCAATCTCTTTCATGGTGGTCTGCCATAATTCAGAGAAAGAGAGAAAAAGAAAGAAGAAAGAAAAAAAAAGAGAGAGAGAGAGTGAAAGAGGGTGGCAGAGATACAGAAACAGAGAAAGAAAGAGAGAAAGCCAGGGGCGGAGGTGTAGAGAGACACAGAGAGAGGGAGGGATAGAGAGAGAAAATGAAAGAAAGAGAGAGGCTGAGATACAGAAAGAAAGAGAGAGAAATAAATGAGGCAGAAGTAAAATATCTCATTAACACAACACATCCACAGAAGAGGTATGTGGTCAGAGAAAGACTGAAATAACCGCCCGTGTTATGAGCATTGTATGTGTATCTGTGGTAGCAGGAGTACATGAATCGCTGACGTTCTACACAAACACGATAATCGATTTCTGATAAATCCGATGATACGCTTGTACTGCTGTAGATTTGTCTGCTTTTTTGAGTAGGATTGACTGAAAGAGAAAAAAAACAAATACTGTGTTAGCTGAAACTTACAATGATAGACAGACAGGCGGAGGAATAGATGGACATACAATCGAACAGACAAAGAGATAGATAGATTAGATAGATAGATAGATAGATAGATAGATAGATAGATAGATAGATAGATAGATAGATAGATAGATAGATAGATAGATAGATAGATAGATAGATAGATAGATAGATAGATAGATAGATAGATAGATAGATAGATAGATAGATAGATAGATAGATAGATAGATAGATAGATAGATAGATAGATAGATAGATAGATAGATAGATAGATAGATAGATAGATAGATAGATAGATAGATAGATAGATAGATAGATAGATAGATAGATAGATAGATAGATAGATAGATAGATAGATAGATAGATAGATAGATAGATAGATAGATGGATGGATGGATGATGGACGGACGGACGGACGGACGGACGGACGGACGGACGGACAGACAGACAGACAGACAGACAGACAGACAGACAGACAGACAGACAGACAGACAGACAGACAGACAGACAGACCGACAGACAGACAGACAGACAGACAGACAGACAGACAGACAGACAGACAGACAGACAGACAGACAGACAGACAGACAGACAGACAGACAGACAGACAGACAGACAGACAGACAGACAGACAGATAGATAGATAGATAGATAGATAGATAGATAGATAGATAGATAGATAGATAGATAGATAGATAGATAGATAGATAGATAGATAGATAGATAGATAGATAGATAGATAGATAGATAGATAGATAGATAGATAGATAGATAGATAGATAGATAGATGGAAGGAAGGACGGACGGATGGTCGGACTGATGGATGGGTGGATGGATGGATGGATGGATGGATTGTTGGATTGGTGGGAGGGTGGGTGGATAGAGCGACAGACAGATAGTTGATTTGTGGGTGTGTATTCGGGCGGACAGACATACAGAAAAACACCATACAGACTAGATAGAATAGATAGAATTGAGCTTCGGCTGTTTCATCCAAAGCGCGTATTACTTTCTAGACTGTTTGTAGGCTACTGACTGTTCTGTTGCAACCAGTGCTTGTTACTTACTGTGCTGTTTCCACCATTGTTGGTTACTGACTCTGCTGTTTCCACCATTGTTGGTTACTGACTGTTCTGTTTCCATCATTGTTGATTCAAAACCTCTTCCCGTCAGCCTGTCTGTTATTCATATTTGTCTAGTCTTTTATTTTCTCACTCATGAATGTTATTTCCTGCAAGAAATAAAACATGGTCACCGGTGGAGAAATAGACAAGACCAGCCATGTCAATGTGTTCACGTTTAGATGCGCGGAGACGTGTAAGACAAAAATATGACACAATAAAAACAATAGGATCCAATAGAAATTAACGTCAGCAATTCTAACAACAACAACAACAACAAAGAAAAATTCCCCCTCCCCCTTTCTCTCTCTTCCCGGCACTCTCCAAAAATCGAAATCATGTTTCACGGCTGCGTGCTTTTTACTAAAAAATGACATTTTAGTTTTAGTTGTATGCACCATTTGTTGGTGAAGGTGACCTGACGGAATTACCATCCTCTCATTTTTCGATGTTTACATTTGATATGGGGGGGGGGGGGGTGTTCTAATTATTGATAGCACATAAAAGATGACATTTTGGAGACAATCTTTGAGATAGATCTATTTTAATAAATTAACAATTATGAGAAGAACCACTTTAAAGATAGAACAATAGACTTTCTTTGTTCTTGTTCTTTTTTCTTTGGCTACAGACTGTAAATGTAGTCAGTGGTTGATGAAGTCAGTGGTTGATAATGTTAGTCTTTGGTGAAGTCAGTGATTGATGAAGTCAGTGGTTGATGAAGTCAGTGGTTGATGAAGTCAGTGGTTGATGATGTTAGTCTTTGGTGAAGTCAGTGGTTGATGAAGTCAGTGGTTGATGAAGTCAGTGGTTGATGAAGTCAGTGGTTGATGATGTTAGTCTTTGGTGAAGTCAGTGGTTGATGAAGTCAGTGGTTGATGAAGTCAGTGGTTGATGAAGTCAGTGGTTGATGAATTCAGTGGTTGATGAAGTCAGTGGTTGATGATGTTAGTGGTTGATGAAGTCAGTGGTTGATGTAGTCAGTGGTTGATGAAGTCAGTGGTTGATGAAGTTAGTGGTTGATGAAGTCAGTGGTTGATGAAGTGAGTGGTTGATGAAGTCATTGGTTGATGAAGTCATTGGTTGCTGGAAGTCAGTGGTTGATGAAGTCATTGGTTGCTGGAAGTCAGTGGTTGATGAAGTCAGTGGTTGATGAAGTCATTGGTTGCTGGAAGTCAGTGGTTGATGAAGTTATTGGTTGATGAAGTCAGTGGTTGATGAAGTCAGTGGTTGATGAAGTCAGTGGTTGATGAAGTCAGTGGTTCCTGGAAGTCAGTGGTTGATGAAGGCAGTGGTTGATGAAGTCAGTGGTTGATGAAGTCAGTGGTTGATGAAGTCATTGGTTGATGAAGTCATTGGTTGCTGGATGTCAGTGGTTGATGAAGTCAGTGATTGATGAAGTCAGTGGTTGATGAAGTCAGTGGTTAATGAAGTCAGTGGTTGATGAAGTCAGTGGTTGATGAAGTCAGTGGTTGATGAAATGAGTGATGATGAAGTCATTGGTTGCTGGAAGTCTGTGGTTGATGAAGTCAGTGGTTGATGAAGTCAGTGGTTGATGAAGTCAGTGGTTGATGAAATCAGTGGTTGATGAAGTCAGTGGTTGATGAAGTCAGTGGTTGATGAAGTCATTGGTTGATGAAGTCATTGGTTGCTGGAAGTCAGTTGTTGATGAAGTCATTGGTTGCTGGAAGTCGCTGGCTGATGAAGTCAGTGGTTGATGAAGTCATTGGTTGCTGGAAGTCAGTGGTTGATGAAGTTAGTGGTTGATGAAGTCAGTGGTTGATGAAACCAGTGGTTGATGAAGTCATTGGTTGATGAATTCAGTGGTTGATGAATTCAGTGGTTGCTGGAAGTCAGTGGTTGATGAAGTCAGTGGTTGATGAAGTCAGTGGTTGATGAAGTGAGTGGTTGATGAAGTCAGTGGTTGATGAAATCAGTGGTTGATGAAGTCATTGGTTGCTGGAAGTCAGTGGTTGATGAAGTCAGTGGTTGATGAAGTCATTGGTTGCTGGAAGTCAGTGGTTGATGAAGTCAGTGGTTGATGAAGTCAGTGGTTGATGAAGTCAGTGGTTGATGAAGTCATTGGTTGATGAAGCCAGTGGTTGCTTGAAGTCAGTGGTTGATGAAGTCAGTGGTTGATGAAGTCAGTGGTTGATGAAGTCAGTGGTTGATGAAGCCATTGGTTGATGAAGTCAGTGGTTGATGAAGTCAGTTGTTTGTGAATTGAGTGGTTGATGAAGTCAGTGGTTGATGAAGTGAGTGGTTGATGAAGTCATTGGTTGCTGGAAGTCAGTGGTTGATGAAGTCATTGGCTGCTGGAAGTCAGTGGTTGATGAAGTCATTGGTTGCTGGAAGTCAGTGATTGATTAAGTCAGTGGTTGATGAAGTGAGTGGTTGATGAAGTCAGTGGTTGATGAAGTCATTGGTTGATGAAGTCATTGGTTGCTTGAAGTCAGTGGTTGATGAAGTCAGTGGTTGATGAAGTCAGTGGTTGATGAAGTCATTGGTTGATGAAGTCATTGGTTGCTGGATGTCAGTGGTTGATGAAGTCATTGGCTGCTGGAAGTCAGTGGTTGAGGAAGTCATTGGTTGCTGGAAGTCAGTGGTTGGTAAACCTCGTGATGTCGTGGAGGCAACAACAAAGTTACTTTACTTCAAAATCTCCGTTGTCATCACACAGGCTGCCATTCAATAACATCTTCAAAGTGCCAACATTGGTTTCTTTGTTGTAAGGTTAGTCATCAGACATTGTTGAAACTGAAAAAAAAGTTCATCGCTGGTTTCTTCATCTGATGTCACGGGTACACGAAGGTTTTTCCTGTCTGCAATCTCCTAGTGTTCTATTCTAACTGACTTATAGTTCTTTAAATTTAGGTTTACGACTTTCGTCTTCTTGATGTTTATATTTACTAATACCTTTTATTGTATTATTGAATCTGTTTTACTCTTCCCGACTTGGAATATAGAAATATTGCACTATAAACGTCATATAAATGTCAGCTACAGCTTCCTGTAATAAATTGGAATGTGCTAATGACAAGGAAGCCGCGATAGCTCGGTGGTTAGTGAACTGGACTACAAAGGACAAGAGGTAGGGTTCGATCCCAACCGACGGCTTCCGGGATATATCACCCAGCCTTAAATGGGTATTCTTAAATGGGGTAAATTCTTTTCTATAAAGTAAAGCGGCACGGGGGTAATACCGACCACATTACCCCAAAAATCATGTGCCGATGGTCTGTAAAATTTATGATCGCTAACACCATATCCCATATACGCCACTTGGCGTAACGGGGGTACTTTACTTTACTTTACTATTGACAAGTTGAACACAACTTTTTGTCTTCAATTAGTAAAGTAACATGACAAGTAAAACATAGGCTGTGTTTCAGATATTAATTATATATTCATGGAAAACAGTAAGCGTGCATCTTTATATTGACAAGACGTGTTTTTGGATTAACCCGAAAAAAAAAAAAATTGGCATGTAGTTGTGTGTGGGTGTTGCTCATTGACCCGTGCAGTTTCAGTTAAATCACAAAATACACGGGGAGATAACCACAATTCAAGGGAGATCACGTGCCAAGACTCATTCTGGGAGAACTGACCGCAGATGGCAGGAAGGTAAGCATGCAGCTCTAATCACAGACATCTGAAAACATAATCGTTGGAAGAAAAAGTCATACAAATCTAGCAGAAACATATTTTTTTTTCATAATGCCAAGATTGATCCAGCAACAGCGAGCACTTGCTATAGGGAAGTTAGCTGTTGGATCGACGGACTAGAGAATTAGAGTGTTTCAATGTACACATGAAACTATAACACGCATTTTAGCCTGTTTCAACAGCTGGTAGCCCAGAAAAGAGGTCGACCACGAGTTACAGAGCGTGAACAAGACCGCTACATTCGCCTCACGCACCTTCGTAACAGATAAAGAGGGAGGAACAGAAAATGATACCAAAATAAGGATATTAAAAGCAAGAGGAGCTTTTGTTGCACTGGGAAACATATGGAAGTCCAAAGAAATTAGGTTAAATACAAAAATAAAAATTTTCAACTCAAATGTTTAGTCAGTCCTATTATATGGCTGTGAAACATGGAGAACAACAAAATTGACAATCATGAAGATACAGACTTTCATGAATGGATGCTTACACAGAATAAAAGGATGGAAATGGCAGGACAAAATCACTAACATAGAATTATGGAAATGTACCAGTCAAATGCCAGTGGATAAAGAGATACAGCGAAGACGATGGCGCTGGATAGGACAAACACTGCGGAAGCCAACTGACAGTATTATACAACAGGCCCTTTTTTGGAATTCCCAGGGGAAAAGACAAAGAGGAAGATCAAGAAATTCTTGGAGAAGACAGACAGAAGCATAGATGAAGATGATGGGGAAGACATGGAACTATCTTAAAAGAATGGCAAGAAACAGAACGACTTGGAAAGGAAAGTGTTTGTTGAAGACCTATGCTCCACAGGGAGCTGAAAGATAGAAGTAGAAGAAGACATTCTTAACAGGTTTCTCCTGGCAACATGGACTGCCAGGAACATTCCAGGACGTGTGTTGGCAGGACAGTTCGGAACAAGTTCAGAGAGTCACATCTCTTACCTCATAGACCTGCAGTTAGACCAGTACTGACAGTTCGCTATAGACATGGTCGCTTGGCTTGGCTAGAAAGCACATCACATGGTTTCAACATCAATGGAGACGGATTATGTTCTGTGATGTGTCCAGATTCTGTCTGCAAGGCAATGATCGTCCTGGTTTGGTGTACAAGCGTCAAGGAGATCACTACGCTAATGATTGCGTTTTGCAAAGAGATAGGTTGAGAGGAGGCACTGCGATGGTCTGTGGTGGAATTTCATATACAGCCAGAACGAATCTCGTCGTCATCAACGGCAACATAACGGGTCTACAATACAAAGATGAGACAATAACACCCCATCCTTTTTTTTCAATGAAAATAGACCCGACATGATTCCACAGAAAGGCATGGCTTGTCTACATGTGGCACGTATGGTCAGGGATCACTTTGAACATCAGATCAATGTCCTACCATGCCCAGCTCTTTCCCCTGACCTGTCTCCAATTGAGCACACGAACTGGATCATAGGGTGCGAAGACGACGGATTGCTCCTAAAAATCACCATCAGCTGGCCAGCGCGTTGCATAGAGAATATAATAACATGCCCTAGCATCGTATTCAGCGTGTCATTGGCTCGATTAGAAGGCGCTATCATGCTGAAATTACAACTCAAGATGGACATACCCTAAACTAAAATCATTATCTTTTTTTTTTTTTTGTGAGGGGGTACAACACAAACGCACCATTTTTCTTGTTTAATGACAACTTCACTGAAATTGAACTGATGACTTTGTCTGTTATTCACTACTCTACCATGTCTGTTATTCACTACTCTATCCATCCATCCATCCACCCACCCACCCACCCACCCACCCCCCACCCACCCACCCACCCATCCATCCATCCATCCATCCATCCATCCATCCATCTATCTATCTATCTATCTATCTATCTATCTATCTATCTATCTATCTATCTATCTATCTATATATCTATCTATTGACCTTAGAGCCGTAGCCGACCCATAGAGCGTAGACCCAGATACTCCTTCTCTTATCTAAATTTTTATTCTAGCAGTTTTCAATCCTTGTAAAGATATTTTATCAAATCTCACCATTTGTCTCTGTTCTGTGCAAGAAGCTCTATCTCATTGAGGGAGCCAATTCCTGCTGCTCTTGCCTCTTTCATCAATGTTCTTCTAAGTGTCTCTCTGGGTCTTCCTCTTTTCCTCTTACCTGTTGTTTCCCACATGAGGACCTGCTTTGCTATTCGGTCTGTATCAGGTCTACGTTTCATTAACAAAATCGTTTTTACGTTAGCAGTTTGTTAAACCTCTGATCAACGGTTCTATACCAAGCCGGAGACAATTAATTCCTCCATTTTGGATACAACCGGAAACGAGAAACTACTCTGCCATGTCTCTTATTCATTACTCTACCATGTCTCTTATTCACTACTCTACCATGTCTGTTATTCACAACTCTACCATGTCTGTTATTCACAACTTTACCATTTCTGTTATTCACAACTCTACCATGTCTCTTATTCAATGCTCTACCATGTCTGTTATTCACAACTCTACCATGTCTGTTATTCACAACTCTACCATGTCTGTTATTCACTACTCTACCACGCCTCTTATTCACTACTCTACCATGTCTGTTATTCACAACTCTACCATGTCTGTTATTCACAACTTTACCATGTCTGTTATTCAATGATCTACCATGTCTGTTATTCACAACTCTACCATGTCTGTTATTCACTACTCTACCATGTCTCTTATTCACTACTCTACCATGTCTGTTATTCACTACTCTACCATGTCTGTTATTCACAACTCTACCATGTCTGTTATTCACAACTCTACCATGTCTCTTATTCAATGCTCTACCATGTCTGTTATTCACAACTCTACCATGTCTGTCATTCACTACTCTACCATTTATGTCATTCACTACTCTACCATTTTTGTCATTCAGTACTCTACCATTTCTGTCATTCACTACTCCACCATTTCTGTCATTCACTACTCTACCATGTATGTTATTCACTACTCTACAATGTCTCTTATTCACTTCTCTACCATTTCTGTCATTCACTACTCTACCATTTCTGTCATTCACTACTCTACCATTTCTGCCATTCACTACTCTACCATTTCTGTCATTCAATGCTCTACCATTTCTGTCATTCACTACTCTACCATTTCTGCCATTCACTACTCTACCATTTCTGTCATTCAATGCTCTACCATTTCTGTCATTCACTACTCTACCATTTCTGTCATTCAATGCTCTACCATTTCTGCCATTCACTACTCTACCATTTCTGTCATTCAATGCTCTACCATTTCTGTCATTCACTACTCTACCATTTCTGTCATTCAATGCTCTACCATTTCTGTCATTCACTACTCTACCATTTCTGCCATTCACTACTTTACCATTTCTGCAATTCACTACTCTACCATGTCTGTTATTCACTACTCTACCATGTCTGTTATTCACTACTCTACCATGTCTGTTATTCACTACTTTACCATGTGTGTTATTCACTACTCTACCATGTCTGTTATTCGCTACTCTACCATGTCTGTTATTCACAACTCTACCACGCCTCTTATTCACTACTCTACCATGTCTGTTATTCACAACTCTACCATGTCTGTTATTCACAACTTTACCATGTCTGTTATTCAATGATCTACCATGTCTGTTATTCACAACTCTACCATGTCTGTTATTCACTACTCTACCATGTCTCTTATTCACTACTCTACCATGTCTGTTATTCACTACTCTACCATGTCTGTTATTCACAACTCTACCATGTCTGTTATTCACAACTCTACCATGTCTCTTATTCAATGCTCTACCATGTCTGTTATTCACAACTCTACCATGTCTGTCATTCACTACTCTACCATTTATGTCATTCACTACTCTACCATTTTTGTCATTCAGTACTCTACCATTTCTGTCATTCACTACTCCACCATTTCTGTCATTCACTACTCTACCATGTATGTTATTCACTACTCTACAATGTCTCTTATTCACTTCTCTACCATTTCTGTCATTCACTACTCTACCATTTCTGTCATTCACTACTCTACCATTTCTGCCATTCACTACTCTACCATTTCTGTCATTCAATGCTCTACCATTTCTGTCATTCACTACTCTACCATTTCTGCCATTCACTACTCTACCATTTCTGTCATTCAATGCTCTACCATTTCTGTCATTCACTACTCTACCATTTCTGTCATTCAATGCTCTACCATTTCTGCCATTCACTACTCTACCATTTCTGTCATTCAATGCTCTACCATTTCTGTCATTCACTACTCTACCATTTCTGTCATTCAATGCTCTACCATTTCTGTCATTCACTACTCTACCATTTCTGCCATTCACTACTTTACCATTTCTGCAATTCACTACTCTACCATGTCTGTTATTCACTACTCTACCATGTCTGTTATTCACTACTCTACCATGTCTGTTATTCACTACTTTACCATGTGTGTTATTCACTACTCTACCATGTCTGTTATTCGCTACTCTACCATGTCTGTTATTCACTACTCTACCATGTCTGTTATTCACTACTCTACCATGTCTGTTATTCACTACTCTACCATGTCTGTTATTCACTACTCTACCATGTCTGTTATTCACTACTTTACCATGTGTGTTATTCACTACTCTACCATGTCTGTTATTCACTACTCTACCATGTCTGTTATTCACTACTCTACCATGTCTGTTATTCACTACTCTACCATGTCTGTTATTAACTACTCTACCATGTCTGTTATTCACTACTCTACCATGTCTGCCATTAACTACTCTACCATGTCTGTTATTCACTACTCTACCATGTCTGCCATTAACTACTCTACCATGTCTGTTATTAACTACTCTACCATGTCTGTTATTCACTACTCTACCATGTCTGCCATTAACTACTCTACCATGTCTGTTATTCACTACTCTACCATGTCTGCCATTAACTACTCTACCATGTCTGCCATTCACTACTTTACCATTTCTGCAATTCACTACTCTACCATGTCTGTTATTCACTACTCTACCATGTCTGTTATTCACTACTCTACCATGTCTGTTATTCACTACTTTACCATGTGTGTTATTCACTACTCTACCATGTCTGTTATTCACTACTCTACCATGTCTGTTATTCACTACTCTAGCATGTCTGTTATTCACTACTCTACCATGTCTGTTATTAACTACTCTACCATGTCTGTTATTCACTACTCTACCATGTCTGCCATTAACTACTCTACCATGTCTGTTATTCACTACTCTACCATGTCTGCCATTAACTACTCTACCATGTCTGTTATTCACTACTCTACCATGTCTGCCATTAACTACTCTACCATGTCTGCCATTAACTACTCTACCATGTCTGTTATTCACTACTCTACCATGTCTGCCATTAACTACTCTACCATGTCTGTTATTCACTACTCTACCATGTCTGCCATTAACTACTCTATCATGTCTGTTGTTCACTACTCTACAAAAATGCGCACAATCATTTAACCGATCTCATACAATAACAATTGAACAGCCACCTAACGAGCGATGCACACTTACTTTTTTTCCTCCAGTTTATAAATCATACTTCTTTTCATCTGTATCTTTTATATTTGCTTCAACATTCTGTCTTATCTGTAAAATAAGAGTTTTAGAAGCAATTTTTCCTTTTTCTTTTGGTCTTTATTGATTAATAAAATGCTTCGCACTACGTGTGTCGCCTAAAACGGCTCATTGCCTCCATCTTGAGCAAGCCTTTGTTCGGAAATACATCTCTACATTTTGATTTCCCTTGACCCACTTATATGACAGCTGCTGCCTGTATCGCAGTTGTCTCTTCAACAACGTAAATCGTACTATAGTTCGTTCACAAATTCGTGCCCACAGAGTTGATCAATTATCTCGGAAACTGTTTAATGAATTTCTGTAATTCTTTTTTCATGAAATCTTATTTTTTTCACCGACCTTCAGATTTTATAACATTTAAGTACAAAGGTAGTCTGAATTTTGCACAAATCGTTTTTTGTTATATAATTTTAGGAAAATATCAAACCGAATGCTCTAAACATTAGATTTTACTGTAAATTATGTCAATTTTCTAACAATGCAAGCCAAAGGCGTATCCGTATTACATTGAATAGTAATATAACCAACCCCTTTTAGATTCCTTGCAAAAGTGCATGTACAATAACACAGTTACCTTTTGTATATTGATGAATCTACACTTTAAACTCTTCATGGTTTTAAAAATCAAGTAGCCACTTCACAACAGCTTACAACTTATCATACATACAGGAATATTGATTAATAGTAAATATTTTGTCAAAATACGCCTCTGGACCAGTTTAACAAGAAATCGGAAATGAAATTACCAAAAATAAAAACATGGAAGTGGCGCTTCTTACAAGTTAAGAGTGCGACACGGTGCTAAGATTGTGTGGTGTGCACGTGAAATGTGCCTTTTTAATTGGTGAGTTGATGACAAAAAATGACAAATGTGGGTATTGTAAAATCCTGCAATTTAGGACAAGCAAGAAAATCATATTTTTATATACCTGAAATAAGCAAAATCTTTCCTAAATGTATGACAGTAGGGCAAAAAATCAGACTGAAGGTGGGTGAAAAAAATAAGATTTCAGGAAAAAAGAATTACAGGAATGCATCAAACAGTTTCCGAAATAATTAATAAACTCTGTGGGTACGAATTTCTGAACGAACTATAATCTAAAGAATCGTCGTTCCTAGTCAGGTTTTCCTAGTAAAGGGTTAAGGCATAAAAATGCGAATTCAGGTTTTCCTACTAAGTTAACGCCCGCCTGAATTATAAGCGCCTCCATCATTGGTTATTTTTGGTTGAACTGTTTTTTTGTGTTTGTGTTTTTTTTTTCTTACTTTGTGACCCTTCATTTACTGTGGTGTGTTTTCAGAGTATGGTCTTGATTGTATTCTTAAAATTCCCGGAATTATTATTTTTTTGTTGTTGCTTAGCCAGTTATCCCACTTGCAGTTAGTTATAAACTAATTATAAATTTTGCTTTTAATTAAAAGTTATTAGCAAGTAAAAAGTAAAAATAGCCCCGTCACGCCAAGTGGCGTATAGGGAATATGATGTTAGTGACCATAATTTTTACAGACCATCGGTACATGATTTTTGGGTAAATATAGTCAGTATTACGCCCGTGCCGATTTACTTTCCCAGAAAAAAATGCGGTACCCATTTAAGGCTGGGTGGACTCGGTAACCGCCGTTAGTTATTAGTACTGTCATCAAATCAAATCAAATAGAGAGTATCCTACAATGAAAACACTATTTGTGGGAAACAATAATATTCTAAAATAATAATTTGGTTTGCTAGAATTGTTGATACAAGCTTAAAGAGTCAATATTTCACCAGATAGTCGCGGCGTCAACTCTGTTCAACTCTGTTCAACTTCGTTTCCCATACAAATTGATTCCGACTCCCACGTTTCCTCTACTATACACACCAAATTTGAATCCGATTTATATAGATTTCTGTTAAAGTTTTTAGACTCCCTCAGAATTTGTTTCCTATTCACTTTCAGCATTTATTCTTCAATCAAAAGTTGCACTTAACATCATCTGTTGTCTTTGGTTGCTGTTCAACTCCGAGTGATTAACTACAACTTCTATAGGGTTATGTTTGTTCAACTCCGATTGATCAACTGCAACTTCTATAGGGTTATGTTTATTCAACTCCGATTGATTAACTGCAACTTCTATAGGGTTATGTTTGTTCAACTCCGATTGATTAACTGCAACTTCTATAAGGTTATGTTTGTTCAACTCCGATTGATCAATTGCAAATTCTATATGGTTCTGTTTGTTTAAGCCTGATTGATTGATTAATTACAACTTTTATATATTACTGTTTGTTCAACCTCGATTTTTCAACTACATCTTTTAAATGGTTCTTTTTTTTTTCAAATCGGATTGATCAACTGCAGCTCTTTATTTCTATTCGTCCAAATTCGATTGATCATCTCCATTTCTATATATTTATTTTCGCCAAATTCACACTAAGCAATCCCATATTTTCTGTTTGTAAAGTCCATTCATCAACTCTAATTTCTATATGTTTACTCTGTTCAACTCCTAATTTAAACAAAATACCTGTCTTTTCTATGTCTTTCTTCAACTTGTATTTTAATATTTCAGGTTTTCAGTTTGTATTGTTCAACTCGTGCTTTACAACTGCAACCTTTATATATTTTTTATTGCACACGAGTAAAATTACCTCGACTTTGACTTCATTCACACCTGACAAATGCCTTTTTTGCCATTATTGGGGTTCTCTTTCTTGTGTTGCTTCATTGACTTGTAAACTCACTACAACATTTTCCTTTTCATTAATTAAAGAATATTTTTCTCTCATCATATTTTCATTTGTTGGTAGTAAAAGACTTTGCGTTATTTATTTTTATTTACGGTAATGAAAACACATAAAGCCCTATGAAGTGAGATTATATAACCAGGATTTTTGGTGATGATTTTAGTTATGAAATTAAAGCGGCACTTTTCTTAAAACGCGAATCTCATAACTAAACTGCCCTGGCTTCAGTTAATGAATCATTAACCCCAGAAATATTGTGGTGAACTGTTCATTAATTCACATCTTAATATCCACATTCACTGATGATGGTAATTTTATTTTATTTTTTAAAAATAAAATGAAGCTCTTATTGATTTTAAAATGAGCGGAAAATAAAAAAAGAAAAACAAAAAAGAATGTATAATTAAGATAAAATATTTGCCGGTAAAATGAAGAAAAAGCAGGAGTTGTGGAAAATAAAATTATGCAAACAGTTTGACGAACTAAACAAACAAGTTGATCTTAAATGGGCAAAGAAATACATAAAAGAAATGTTTTATTATCCTCTGCAACAAAAAACAAATGACTACAAACTTATAATGTGAAAGGTACGAGAAAAGAGGAAACACGTGGAAGAGTATCGATATTCTACGGATATTAACAAATGTCACAAGTAATTATACAGTAATTTTGAAACAATTCCCTCAGTATTGTCTTCAGGGATCACTAATTACGGCAGAAATTACTTTTGTCTCAGTAATGCTTTAGCACCATTAATTACGGCAGAAATTACTTCTGTCTCAGTAATGCTTTAGCACCATTAATTACGGCAGAAATTACTTCTGTCTCAGTAATGCTTTCTTCTTCTTGATTCCTTTCGAGCCGTAACCGGCCCATAGGGCGTAGACCAAGATACACCTTCTCCTATATGAATTTTTGTTCTAGCAGTTTTCTTTTAAAGATATTTTATCAAATCTCGCCATCTGTCTCTGTTCTATGCAAGCAGTTCTATCTCATTGAGGGAGCCGATTCCTGCTGCTCTTGCCTCTCTCATCAATGTTCTTCTCAGTGTCTCCCTGGGTCTTCCTCTTTTTCTTTTACCTGTTGTTTCCCATATGAGGGCTTGCTTTGCTATTCGATTATTATCTCTTCTCATCACATGTCCAACGTATGACCATCGTCTTTTCTTTATTACTGAAGATATTAGTGGTTGATTGGCGATTTCTCTAATTTCCTCGTTTGTTTTGAATTCGTTCCATTCTATACCAAGTATTTTCCTTAGACATTTATTTTCGAATGCGTTCAACTTTGTTTCTATATCTCTTGTTGTTTTCCAGCTTTCACACGCATACGTAAGGGTTGATAGTACATTTGATTTGAATAGCCTAAGTTTTGTGTTTGTGCTAATGAGTTTTGATTTCCACAACTTTTCAAGGCTTCTGAAAGACATTGCTGCTTTAGCCAGTCTGATTCTAATTTCTTTGCTCGTATCCCCTTCTCGATCAATGTGACTTCCAAGATAGATGAAGTGATCGATCTCTTCTACTGGTTTGTTTTCCATGTATATTTTGTCACTTGTTGGAATTAAACTTTTCATGACTTTAGTCTTTTCATGATTGACCTCAAGCCCAATTTTGCTGGCTATTGATGATAGTTCATTTGTGTTTTCCTGCATCGTTTTTATCTGATTGCTGATGAGAACTATGTCATCAGCAAAGTCCAGGTCCTCCAAATGGTCTCCTTGTATCCATTCGATGCCTTTATTACCAGTGCAGCATTTCTTCATTATGAAGTCCATAACAATTCCAAATAACAAGGGCGATAAAATACATCCTTGTTTAACCCCAGTTTCTATTGGGAAACATTCGCTCAGTCCTTCCTCTGTTCGAACTGCACATGTGTAACCATCATACATGTCTTTGATAATATTTATGATTTTTGATGGTAAGCCATATTGCTTCAGAATTTTCCACAAAGAATCTCTATGAATACTATCAAATGCTTTTTTGAAGTCGATGAAGTTAAGTACAAAAGGTTTTTGCTTTTCAATGTGTTCCTCCAATATAAGTCGTAGAGTGAAAATGTGGTCAAGACAGCTTCTCCCTTTTCTAAACCCAGCCTGTTCTTCACGCATTACTGTATCTATTGAATCCTTTATTCTATTTAGGATGATTTTACAGAATAATTTTGAGGCAACTGACAAAAGTGTCACGCCTCTCCAATTGTTACAATCTCTAAGATTGCCCTTTTTTGGGATCTTAACAATGATTCCTTTTTTCCATTTATGAGGCGTCTTCTCTGTTTTCCAAATGATGTTGAACATTTTTTGGAGATGTATTAAATTATGGCTATCAATTGCCTTGAGGATCTCAGCTGTTAACTTATCCTCTCCAGCAGCCTTGTTATTGGTCATTAGCTTTAAGGTGGTTTCTATTTCACTCAAGGTGAAGTCATCTAAATTTACATCTAATTCTGCTGCTGGTGTTTCAGCTTCTATTAAACTGTGAGGTAGTGGACGGTTAAGAATTTCTTTGAAGTGTTCCGCCCAACGGGCTTTTATGTCTGCGCTTGCTGTTAGCATTAATCCAGATTTGTCTAGAATTGGTGTTCCACTGGATGTATAGGTGTTTGTCAGCATCTTTTGTACAGTATAAAGAGTTCTGCTGTCTCCTGTAATTGCAGCTGTCTCTGCTTTCTCTGCCAAGTTGTCTATATAAGCTCTTGTATCTCTTCTTGCCGAACTTTTCACTTTGTTGTCTAATTCTTTGTATGTTGCTTTTGTCAGAACCTTTCCAAGATCTGTCTTTACATTAGTCATGGCTCTCTTCGCTTCTCTTCTTTCTTTGATGTATTTCCATGTGGTGTCTGATATCCAAGCTCGTTTTTCCATTTTCTTCAGTCCAGCACTTGCTTCTGCTGCTGTCATTAGTATTTTGCTCTGTGAGTCCCACATTTCATTGATATCTAAGTCTATTTCACCAAGTGCTGAATAACAATTACTTAGCTCTATGTTAAACTTTTCCTTTATTGCTTCATCTTTCAGTTTATGACTATCAATTTTATGTGTAATTGACCTCTTCTGTTGGTTTCTAAATTTTAATCTTATTTTCCCAATGCACAGGTTGTGGTCACTATTAACATCAGCACCTCTGTATGCTCTTACATCTATTAATGATGATCTGAATTGTTGTTTAATACATAGGTGGTCAATTTGATTTGATGTTCTATCATCAGGAGATATCCATGTTGTTTTGTGGATATTTTTATGTGGAAATAATGTCCCACCTATAACTAAATTTTCTATTAAACATAATTCTATTAATCTTTCTCCATTCTGACTTGTTGTATTACAGCCTTCTCTCCCCATCACATGTTCCACTCCTGCGTTATCTTGTCCTACTTTGGCGTTGAAGTCTCCCATTACAATTAAAAGATCGTGTTTTGGTATTTTGTTTATAAGTTGTTGCAGTTGGTTATAAAAATCATCCTTAACTTCATCATCAGCTTCGTTAGTAGGCGCATAACATTGAATAATTGAAAGTCTTCCATGTTTTGTTTTGTATCGTGTTCGTATCAGACGGCTATTTACCGGTTCCCATTCTAATAAACTTCTTGCAGCTTTGTCTGTCATCATTATGCCTACTCCTTCACGGTGTTTTCCATCTTCCCTTCCAGAAAAAACTACTATTTTATTATCAATAGATCTCCTACCTGTTCCAGGCCAGCGCATTTCGCTTAATCCTAAAATATCTAGATCGTATCTGTCCATCTCGCTCGCGACCTGTGCATGTTTCGTCGGAGCGGCCATTGTTCGCACATTCCAGAATCCTATTTTTGTTGTTGTTTTAGGGCCGAAAAAACTATCACTACTATCTACTGCTAATTTACACATTCTGTATCAGGTCTACGTTTCATTAACAACATCGTTTTTACGATAGCGGCTTGTTAAACCTCTGATCAACGGTTCTATACCAAGCCGGAGAAAAATAATTCCTCCATTTTGGAAACAACCGGAAACGGAAAAAAAAAAAAAAAAAAAAAAAAAAAAAAGTAATGCTTTAGCACAATTAATTACGGCAGAAATTACTTCTGTCTCAGTAATGCTTTAGCACCATTAATTACGGCAGAAATTACTTCTGTCTCACGAGTAATGTCAAAGCACCATTAATTACGGCAGAAATTACCCCTGTCTCAGTAATGCTCTAACACCACAATTACTGCAGAAATTACTCATGTCTCACGAGTAGTGTCTAAGCACCATTAATTACGACAGGAATTACTCCTGTCTCAGTAATGCTCTAACACTAATTATGGCAAAATCACTCCTGTCTCATTACTGCCTCACGAGTAATGACTAATCACCATTAATGACGACAAAAATTACTCCTGTCTCGTTTGGGATGAACCGGCTACACATTTCTAAAGTCAGATTAAAGCACTGGCATATAAGTTCTTACATGGAGTCCACATTGAGGAAAAAAACGTGGAAAGATTTAGTAGACTTCTAGAAGACAACTTCCAGGCATTGATCGATGGCTTGACAAGCTGTCATTGTAAAAAGTATTGTTATGGAAACAGCGCCATAGATTTTAGAGCAGTGATCTCTGCAATATGTGCCATTTTGACACGCAAGGTTTCTGTTTTTGAGATTGTGGTTCTGCCCTATGTGCCGTCTTCGGCTCGAAAGGACAATAGATAGATAGATAGAAGACACCTTGATACAGAGATAACGATGGTAAATTACACATGCAGAAGATAAAAAGAGACAGTGAAGGAAAGAAATGATTACAAAGTTCTTGTTAATGACACATCCTCTTATGGATGGTTAAACAAATCATAGCTGTTAGCTACTGATAATTTAGTTAATCTGCTCATTTGAGCATATCCAGAAATATCTAATCTGTCTGCATCTTCTAATATACACTCATCGAATTATTTTAGGGGAAGAGGTATGTTTACAACACTCGGGGAAAAAAATTCACAAATAATCAACAACAGACAAAAGAACAATATACAGCACGAAGCAGGGTCTAACTCATTGACACAACGCTTTACAACAAGAAGCAAATGCTAGAGCACACGGTCAACTAAGCAAACTTTGTCGAGCAGTACGGGCTTGATCATGCTTCGGGCTGTTTATTGTTCTTTGTGTGTTTTTTCAGCTGTTGATTATTTGTGCATTTTTTCCGAGTGTTGTAACATACCTCTTCCTCTGAAATGATTGGCTGATATATCGTCTCGGAAGTCTCCCTCAATAATTATATTAATTTATTATTATTTGACTCCAATATACACTCATGTTAGCAGAAATTATATTAAAATAAAAATAAAAATAAAAAATTGTGTGGTTAAAATTAGATATGCAGATATAATAACTCTCAAATTTACCAGATTTTGCTGTTTTAATTAAAAAAAACAGTATTCCACTCAGGAGCCGAGATAGCTCAGTGGTCAGTGAACTTGACTACAAAGGACAAGAGGTAGGGTTCGATCCCAACCGACGGCTTTTTGGTTTACCCAGCTTTAAATGTGTACCGGATTTTTTTTTCTGGGAAAATAAAGCGACACGGGAAAAATACCGACCACATTACCCCAAAAAGCATGTGCTGAAGGTCTATAAAATGTATGGTCACTAACACCATATTCCATATACGCCACTTGGCGTGACGGGTGTACTTTACTTTTTTTTTTTTTTTTTTTTAACTATTATTGGACTAAAATACCATTTATACTTTCTATTGATAAAAAAAAAAAAAAACTCTTTGTGTGTGGTGTCACAAACTTAAACCAGGATGTCCACATCCAAAAAATACTGCAATTTTCCCCAGATTATAGATACAATGTCACTTTTAGACTTAGAAACAAGCAGCTCTGCAATGTAACAATAGAATATAACAGTAACAGCCTTTATTACCTCAATATATTACTAATTTACTTCTGCAACAGTAATGACTCCATTTATACGCTACAGAAATCATTCCCATGTCGACGGTTTACTCAAAATACTAGTAATATTTTTTTTTTTTTAATAAACAGTCCCTTTCTTAAGCACTGCTTCATAAATACCACTAATTACTGCAGAAAACGCCGTAGCTGTGCAAACGAAAAGCTTAGGAGCAGATTACCCGTGTACGTTGTGAAGAAAAAATATAATCTGGACTTGTGAACTCCATTGACAACCAGCTAAAAGACAGGCTTATAAGATGGAAGTCGCTTTAACCCATACTGTCACTGCTCGCTGACGTCATAATTGTTAATTCCTCGCGACGTCCAAACAAGGGAGGTAGCATCCACAAACAAAACACACCAACAACAAACATGGCTACTCAATCCCCAAAATAAGCTTATTAATTGTCAATTCCTTTCAAGAAATCTAAATTTAGAACTCCCATAATGCCGCAGTAGTTAAGAATGATACGATTCGAGAAATAATGAGATTGGATACAGGAATAAACTGGCCGGAAGTTAAAGCAGGAACGACCTACCACAGAGCATATCGAATCAACACGAAAACGAACAAAAAACAATAGATTCCCAATTATTTGTGATCGCCTGTTAGAATTTCAGTTTTTTATGTGGAAAAAAATATATTCCTGTTCTTGTCGTATCTGAGCTGACATTTACATGTTGATAAACATCGTGTGCAGTAAGGCACATGTCGATACAGGGGAACATGCATATACTTGGGGGCCTCAGTAGCCTAGTTGGGAAAACCACCCGACTGGGCTACCGACGTTTGGACAACCCGAGTTCGATTACCGCTGGGAGCAGTGTGAGTTGTACTCGTGATTGGAAAAAAAAAATACCCGCGCAGTCGACCCAGCCGTTGGCAGAAATGGGTACCAGGGTAGTACTCTGGGAAGGTGAGGAATGACGCCTTGCATCGTGAGTTTTGATGCTTGAGGCAACACTATCCAGAAGTCTCCGAAAACTTGAAAACCCGCGTGCTAAGACGCCGATTCGAGTCTCGTACTTTACCTGTTACCTTTACCTTTATGCAAATATGCATTAAACAAAAACCATAAAACACGCAATGCTGCGGTAGAGCTGGTAGCAAGGAACAAGTGGTGGGGTGTAACATGCACTCCTCAATGTATGGTGACAGCTTTATGAAAAAATACAAAATTTTTGACGTTTCGGTCTACATGGGGCCTTCTTCCGCAAGATACCGCAATATATGAATGGCAGACAGAGAGAGAGAGAGAGAGAGAGAGAGAGAGAGAGAGAGAGAGAGAGATGAGAAAGTGAATGTAAGAAAGGGTATTAAAATTGTGTAAACGTAGATACGCCAGCAGGGTCGGTACTTGATTATGATGATAGAATTTTATACGCGTCACTCAGGTGAGCCATACATGAGTGCTTCCTGTCGCAAAGTAAATTGTGGGATGTGATAGGAGGAGGCCACGTGATAGGACGAGAAGTTCGGGATGGGTGGCCGATAAGTGGAAATAAGATGAGGAAAAAGACAGTGCCAGATGCCGTAGTCTGGTGTGAGGATAAAGAACAGATGCTAGCACTTACAGTTGCTCGACCCGGTGAAGCGTAACATGACGTGTTAGTTATCCCTGGCCAAACCTAGGAGTAATCTTACTTAAGAAGGGATCATAGGGGACTAAGAGTCGAAGAATTATCAAATATGTAGTAAAACGGGAATATAGTACCACCGATGTCAGGTAGGAGCATCGTATCAGAGATAAACATAGGAGTCAGTAGGTTTGTAAAAGTTTATAGATTTATATTATGTATTCTTCTGACTCCCATAGTTATCTCCGCTACAGTTTGTTTCCCACTCGACATCTTGCATAAACTCTCTTCCTTTCTCTCACTTACTGAGACTTTGCCGTCTCTGCCAGGAAGAAGATTATGGTTTCTTACATCAGGCCCACCTTATGTTAGACTTGTATCACCGACGCGTCTATCCGGTGTCAGTTCTTGTACCTGCTCTCTAGCAGGTTCTCCACATCACCCGTCAGGCTGCCTTTATCCCGTCGACACGTTCCTCCTATGATAGAATAGTACTTGTTCTCGCCCACCACCATGCTGTGATCAGAATCATTCACCGCTACCTCCCTATCCTCCACTCCGACCCTACCACACGTTCTCTTTTCCTGGACCCTCCTCTGGTTGCCTTCAAGTGGGACCGTAAACTGCGCCACTTGCTTGTTAGGAGCCACCTTTCTTCCCCCTCCCACCACATCGTGACACTATCCCGATGCGAAAGCGGTCAATGTAAAACTTGTAATCACTTTCTCCGAAGGGACACGGTTCCATTCCCTAATGGTTCTCCCGAGATCAGAGAAGGGCCTACATGCATAACGCATAACATCATCTATGACATCGTATTTAAGCGATATAACATGACCGACCTGCAGTGGTGAAACAGGACACCGCCTCATGGATAAATGCCGTGAACTCCTCTATAATATTTCACGTGATGCAAGTACCGCAGTAGCGACTAATTTCAACTCTCATGGCCATGAGATTAAGATCGATGTCCATGTCTTGTATCATGTTCTTCTAGCAGCAGAAATCGGTTCATTCAGTAGCATCTCCTGATTGCCCGTATAGGTTGCCTCACTCTAAGGGGTACCATCATATCACTTTCTCATCGGTAATAAGTTTTCTTTCCCCGTCTCCTTTCCCCCTTTCCTTATCACCCGTCTCTTTTATTTTCTCCCCCCCCCCTCCCTCTTCTGCTTCTTTAGCCTCTTCGTCATCAGAGCGCGAATCTCCCATATAGTACTCAGGGATTACACTTTCTCCCCATATACATGTATATTCTATTGTCCTTTCGAGCCGAAGACGGCACATAGGGCAGAACTACAATCTCAAAAACAGAAACCTTGCGTGCCAAAGTGGCACATATTGCAAAGATCACTGCTTCTAAAATCTATGGCTCTGTTTCCATAACAATACTTTTTACAATGACAGCTTGTCAAGCCATCGATCACCTCCTAGTCGCCTCTTACGACATGCCTGGAAGGTCACAGTGTCACTATTCTTTACCTCCCTCATAATGAGGCCCCGGTAACACATGTATATGGCATATGCAAAAGTACATCCATATATTTCTATGTACGTATGCACATTCCCCTTTACATAGTACCTCTTTATAGGAGTTGTGTTCTTTATTGCAAATTTCATATTCTGACGTTTCCATTTCTTTCATCGTGGTGTCTTCCGTTGCACCAAACAGATTAATTGTAAGATTCTCTCCTATCAGACTTGTTCGCTGATACTATAATCTCGTTTTACCACATACTTGATACGCCTTCGATACCTAGCCCCATATGATCTATTTTTATCTAAGATTACTCCTAATATATAATAAAGTATATATCTAAATATATATAATCTAAATATATGATATAAGTTCGGCCACGGCGGTCTGACATGTAATGGTATGCTTCACCGGGTCGAGCAACTGTAGGTGCTAGCCTCTTTTCTTTATCCTTAGATTACGGCATCTGGCCTTGTCTTATTCGTCATCATGTTTCCCCTTATCGACCACCCGTGCCGAACTTATCGCCCTATCGCCTCCTCCTCTCCTATCATTTCCCACAATCCACTTTGCGATAGACCACACTGTATGGATGGTTCAGCTGAGTGACACATTTTTTACACTATTCTAACACAATTGTAATAATGTTTATACGCGTTTTTACATTCATTTTCTCATCTCTCTCTTTCTCTCTCGCTCGCTCTGTCATTCATGTAATACGGTATTTTCTCCTTACGTATTTACTTATCAATGAGATAGAGCTGCTTGCACAGAACAGAGACAAATGGCGAGATTTGATAAAATATCTTTAAAAGAATTGAAAACTGCTAGAACAAAAATTCAGATGTGAGAGGGAGAGTCTTGGTCTACGCCCTATGGGCCGGCTACGGTTCGAAAGGTCAATAGATAGATAGATAGATTTACTTATCCGTTCGTCTTTTTCTTCTTGTTAGTATTAGTTTTATTACTTTAGAACATGTGATAGAGTATTTAATTTCATTGCCTTTTTGTGCTGTCTCTCTTGTCTGAATATCGCCGTATGTAGGCCGAAGTGTCAAATATGTTGTATTGTCCTTTTTTTCAAGCTGACATCATACTTTGTAGGAGTGCATGTTACACCCGACCACTTGTTCTCAATGTCAATATAAGTGAAAAAGAATGTTTATCGGTGCTATATAGATTCAAATCTGACTTATGGAAGCAAGTGATGGACAGTAAACAAACAAATGAAAATACGATTAGAGGCATCAGAGATGGAATTTCTCAGAAGAATGCTGAAAATGTTCACTGAATAGCTAAAAAGACCAATGAGGAAATTTTGAAATAGAGAGCTCCTAAAAAATATCAGAAAAAAAAAGTAATCGACATTTTCGGACACAACATGAGAAAAGAAAAGTTGGAATAATTTGGCTACAGCTATCTAAAAACAGGGAAAGAGATTGCGGACGCTAAAGAGAACATAGTAGATAGTTTGATATAGTGGCATAGTAAACAACGCAATTGATATGAGGCACTGCAGAAGGAGAATTGTGGAAGGACATGATTGCTTTACACCAACATGTATGGCGCATAATGATGTTGAAGGCTTGTAATAAAGAAAGATACAAGGAAAGAAGAGATGTATTGACCTGCACATGTGCTATGTAGTTCTCGCACTGTGTTGAGATCCTCACGTGTAATCATCGGTGTCAAAATGCGTGTTGTCTGAGGTACAATTAAGACTTCCAACATCTTCTGCTACTCATTTCGCTTAACGGGCGGGAACTTTACACTGTGTTTTTTACCTTACGGTCCAGTGAATTTATTGTCAGCAGATATTTGTTTTGTGGCTACTTTCCAAATCATTTCTTGTTTTCGTTTTAACTTTCCATCAACACAGGAGTTGTTATTTTTTTTTTATAAGTGAACGGCAATCGCGTTTAGCTACAATGGTTTGTTTCAAGTGTTCCTTCTCTATTTAAAGTGCTTTGTTTAATTTAATTTAGTCCACGGATCAATCTTATTGCACATCGGACACGCCCACAAGAGTTCAGTTCCTCTCATACCCAGAAGACGATGAATTAATGAAGTACTGGACACCACGATGAGCAGTGCAGTATGCAGGACACACACAATATAGAAACAGGCATCGAACACTATATTTCCCCTCGACGATTAAAGGCAATAGAGGCGGAGAAAAGCAAAATGAAGTATGGGCGTAGTACAAGCTTCCATTATTTTCTCCTTTTGTTATTATTATTGTGAATGCATTTTTTCCAGTGTCAGCTCAACAAATATATTTATCTATACCACTTGTAGCGAAGAGAAAAAAATACCAGAAAGTTTAAGAGAATGGCTTGGCAGAAGGTCAACAACAGAAATTAAAAATAACTGTCGAGATTGAAAGTTGTGGAGAGACATGATCACCTACGCAAGCAGGCCCGGTACTTAATAAAGACGATGATGATGCTGATGAAGATTTTGACTAATTGGTCACCAATTGTTAATGAAGTATGGTTGCTAAATCAATGCAACCATTAAGACCACATCAAGCTGTTAGTAATATAGCCTGAAGTAGTAGTTGTAGTAATATTAATAGTGATAATAGTTATAATCGTAGTAATAATATGACTCTTTTTTGTCTTGTCAGACGGGTTAGTTGTGGCTATTGTATATATTTTTTTTTGAGGTTTTGTTTTTGTCGAACAGTTTCTTACGTGACTGATTCTACCATCATCATCATCATTGAGTGCCGTCTCCGCATCTAAGGTTGGCTACCTCGGTTGGCCAGTCCACTCTGTCTCTTGATTTGATCGTGCCGATTGTCATAGGCTGACTTGTCCATCTTTTGATGTTACTCGTCTATGTTAGTCTTGGTCTGCCTCTGTCTCTTTTATCTTGTATTTTTCCTTTCAATATTTCTTTTGGTATGCTGTTGTGTCTTTTAACATGCCCCAAAAATGTCATTTGTCTTGTTCTAACTGTGTTTAGTAGCTCTATTTTAATTTTTAGTTGTTTTAAAACTTCATCGTTTGTTTTCTTTTCTTTCCATCCAATCTATCTATTCTTGTATAGATCCACATTTCAAAGGCTTCAATTTTATGTTCTGTTTTCTTGTCTAATGTCCATGTTACTGCACCATAAAGGAATATTGAGAAGATGTAACATTTTGCGATTCTTAGTTTTAGCTGTGGTGTTATTTGTTTTGATGTTAGTATACTTTTCATGGCATCAAAATTACTTTTTACCAAACCTACTCTTTTGTTTATTTCAGTTTTACTTTTTCCATCACTGGTTATAGTATATCCCAGGTAGTCGTAGCTCTGAATTGCCTCCAGATGTATTCCTTCAACTTTGATATTTATTTATAAGTCTTGAGAATTTTCTTTCCTTATGATCATAGTTTTAGTCTCTGATATTCATATATAATCCATATTTTTTTTTGCTTGTCATGTTTATTTCATTAAGTAATTGTTGCATATCTTTAGGACTTTATGTTAGTAGTACAGTATGATCAGGATATCTTTCCATTAATGTTTAAGCCGGACATCTCTTTGATGACTTTAAAGATTTGCTCAGTGTATAGATTGAACAAGCTTGGTGATGGGATGCATCCTTGTCTTACTCTACCAATTTTCTACCAATGTTTGACAAATACACACGGCCACAGACTGAATAAATCTGCCCCACTGATCCTCAGGGTTTTCCATTTTTTTTTTAATTGAGTCTTTCCTCTTCCATGTTTCGCTATAGTACAGCCTCAAATGATGTTATGCCATTTTTTATACAAGCTCTCCATGATGTGCGATATCTTGCCAGATGTTCCTTGTCATTTCCACAGATGATTTCATAAATGATTTACAAATATCTCAATATCGTAGTTTATATCTGTCGATTTGTCTTTTTCCTTGTATTAGTTCACCATATAGTATTTGCTTGGGGATGCGGATTTGTTCCATTCGCTGGACGTGCCCCAGCCATCTTAATCTTCGGCTCCTGAGCATTAACATGACTGTTAAGGTCTTAGCACGTTGCAGGACTGTTAAGTTGGTTAGTTTGTCTTGCCATTTGATGTGCATTATTCTGCGGTGATATCGCATACGGAAGATATGTAATTTTTTTTTCATGATTTGAGTATGTTGTCTAGGCTTCAGATCCATATAACAGTGTGCTAAACACACAGGTCTGATATATTAAGAGTTTGGTCTTTATTGTTACCGAACTCTTAATATATCATTCCTGTGAGCTTAGCAGTGATAATAGTTATAAACGTATTAGTAATAGTAATAGTAGTGATGATAATCGTAGGACTAATAGTAGCGCGCAGCAGAAGTGCAACATGGCCGCCACACGATATCGAAAGCTCTGAAGATGGTTTCACCTTAATGCACAAACTTTGTAGTACCGTAAAAAAGACCGTAAAAATAGAGGAGATCTATCTATCTTTCTTTCGTTCGCTCGAAGTATTGTCTATATCAGCAATGTCGTTTCCTGTATGAATTTTACTGTCTTTTGTAATTCTTGCTGTGGCCCATATAGTTTTGTCTGTAGTGTTGTATCTATGGGCCAATGGATTTTCCTCAGTCTACTATATTCAGTGCAGTCTTGAAGTATGTGTTCAGCAGTCTGGGGCGCCTGTCCACATGTACAAGTAGTTGATGTGTCGATCTTGAATTTTGTATACATGTGACTATGGAGTCGATTGTGTCCTGTTCTTAGGCGTATAATGATAACTTGTTCATATCTATTTATATTATGAAAGGCATCCTGATTTGGGGCTTGTGGTCCTCTGATTGATTTGATTATCTGTTTCTTATGATGGTATGTAACTGGTGTATCTAGTTGTGTGCCTGTTGAACCTTCCTTTGCCAACTGATCTGCTTTCTCATTTCCTGGTATTCCACAGTGAGACGGGATCCACTGGGCAACCCTGTGGTGCTTGCAAAGTTCAGTCAATAAGGTCTGCAGATGTGGTAATTTTCTGGATTGTAGTGCCTGGAGTACTGATCTTGCATCTGTCAAAAACACTACAGGCTGTGGGCTAAGATTACTGTTCAGCAGTTTTTCTATTGCCAACTTTATTGCTTGTATTTCTGCATCATAATTGTGACAATATTTCCCTGTTGCTATTTTATTCATATCCCTAGTGTTATTTGGGTGCTCTATATATGCACCTGCTCCCCCATTCTTTACTGCATTCTGTGCTGATCCATCTGTGTACACACGAATCCATAGGTCTTGTGGGTATTCTTCATCCAGGAAACTAAGAGTAATTGTTTTTCTCTGTAGACTATTTTGTTCCTCTTTGTCAACTATTCCTTTCACTTCTGTCCGTATTTGAACTGATAATCCTGATTCATCTGTCCAGGGAGTCTGTTCTGGTATGGGCAGAAGGGGTTTAACAACTCTTGGAATGTCTGGTGTTTGTCTACTAATACGCTTGGCTTGGTGGATAAAGCTGCTTCTCTTTAGTCGTCCCAATGCAAGATTTTGGAATCTGTCCTTCATTGGATGTCTCGGCATGCATACCAATTTTTCTGCCTGTATCAGCACCTTTGTGTCTCTCCGTTCTCTCAGTGCTGGTATCCTCCACAATTTCTCCATCTCCAATATTGGTGATGATAATAGAGGAAATAATAGGACACATTTTTCTCTGAACAATTTTTCCCGAGCAGCGAAATATTTGGCATTTTCTTTTCGATTTTTAACCTGGAAACATAAACCCAAAACATCCCAAATTACTCGACGCTGAAAGGCAAGAGAAGCAAAGAAAGGAGGAAAATAATGCATCGGAGAATCAAGCCTAGTTACATACAATAGTTGACTGTGCGGTAAGTGAAAAACTAAAGGTTAGGGAAGCAGCTCCGAACAAGTACCGGGTGTCCGAAAAAGAATGTTACTTTTTTTTCCCCCCAGATGATCAGTGTGTGTCCAGAGACTTGTATGATGCACCGATTGTAACTAAAGCATGAAAGTTTTAGTTGAAATACCAGCCTTACGTATACGCATAGATTTTCCAAGATGACGCCCACAAAACAAGAGAAAGTATTCTGTGTTGTAGAATACGCGTATATGTGAAGAAATTGACTATTGACTACATATCTGCCGTGTCACTAAAGGCGCCTGTATCGAATCTTTGTAACATAGGATAAAAGAAGCTTTGAAATATTACTTTCATCAACAAGCACCGGGCCTGCTGGCGTAGGTGATCATGTCTCTCCACAACTTTCGATCTCGACAGTTATTTATCACTTATGTTGTTGACCCCTGGGCCATGCCATTCTCCCAAGCTGTCTGCTATTTTTTCTCTTTGCTTCCCTCTATCTCTTCGTCCCCCAACCTCTCCAGTTGTTACAATATATTCCAGTTGTTCTCTTCTCATTACATGGCCAAAAAATAATGACCGATTCCTCCCAACATTGGAAATTAGCTCTCGTTTTGTCCTGACCTCTCTCAGAACATTTAATATTACATTACCTTTGGTATAAAAACGATTCTCATATCACATGAGCGGGGTGGGGTGGGGAAGGCGCGGGGGGGGCAACAGTATATATATTTTTTTTTAAAGTACACTCGTTATCGGACACTCTGTACTGAAGACAGGAGCACCGAACCGAAATATGTAAAAAATACAGTGCAATGCAAATCTGCAGACGAAAAGAAGAAAAACACTTGGGAAATAATCGTCACAACCGACATACGTCACAACTGTGTGTGTTTAGGGGGAAGCTATTCTGGGATCACAACTCGTGAAAATAAACTCAGCAATTACAAACTTCGTGGGAGGAGCTTTTGAGGGTAGAAACAGTATTCGACTAACACAATCGGTTATCGTTGTCAAAACAAATTACCTGGTTTATCGACAAAAAGGAATATATGAGAGTATATGTTTCTATATGTGTGTACGCGCTCACATGTGTGGGTATTTTTAGTACACATCTACGTTGGGGATATTTTTCTCTATCCATATGTGTGTGCGTCAATCTGCGTGTTAGCATGTCAGAATTTGTGCTTGCTTTATAAATAGATGTCTCTGTTTTTATTGGCAAAATATTGGTGACAAAACGTGTGTGTATACGACCTTTACAGCATTGTCCCATTACAGGAGTCGGGAGGGGGGGGGGGGGGGGGGGGGGAATTTGTAGACCGGAGAATAAAGGCCGCTTGTTCAGTGCAGACGCCACGAGGTGTTCACTTATAAGATTTTATTTCTAGAATAGAAGAATTTCTAGAATAGAAGAATTTCTAGAATTTATTTATAGGTTAGATTAGAATAGAATAGAATAGAATAGAATAGAATAGAATAGAATAGAATAGAATAGAATATGTTATTTCTCATGGTAGACAACGAAATATGTAGAAGATAGTTTTTCAAGTACCTGTGAAATAAAATGTCCCTGCAGCTACAAGTATTACAGAAAGAAAATACAGGTTGTCTCACTCGCTGCAGAACCCAGCAACTCCTCAATAATTCTAGCACCAATGATGGACATTGTCACGAAATTTGAGCAGGCGTGGGTTCATTTTGCAAAACAATATGTCTAAGGCGTGTGTGTGGAACCTATATGTTGTGACACGCCTGACGCGCTCCTCTGCTGATCTCTGTCTTTTGGCTGAAGGTACTAAAACAATACGGTTTTTGTTCGTGAGTTTTAGTGAGCAGTATCTGTCAGTTAACATAGGATCGCTGGAACACGTGTTGGTATATTCTGAAGGGTTGAATGGCAAAAGCATTCAAGATATTTCTGGTCGTTAGCGAGTGAAAAACACTATGTGATTAATAATCTTCAGTTTTAATTTTTTTTAAATTTGATTTTCTAATAAATAAGTAACAGACAATATCTATCACGCTTTTTCCCGTTTTAGAAATACTGCTTTGATGCCTGTTTTTTTTTTTCATGTTTTTGTAATGTGGCCAGTATCACGCCAGACAGGTTTCCTATAGAAAAACTCCTATACCCATTTTCAGAGACTGGATGAACCATAGAAGCACGTTGGAAAAAAAAAATCTACCACATTTGAGAATTGAGCTTTGATTATCACGATCAGTAAAGGAGAGCAGTGATAGTTTCATCATCATCATCATCGAGTGCCTTCACCGCAACGACGGTTGGCTACCATGGATCGCCATTCTACTCTGTTTCTTGCTTTGATGGTGCAGGCTGACATAGACTGACTTGTCCATCTTTTGATGTTACTCGTCCATGTTAGTCTTGATCTGCCTCTGCCTCTTTTACCTTGTATTTTTCCTTCCAATATAACTTTTAGTAGGCTGTTGTGTCTTTTAACATGCCCCAAAAATTTCATTTGTCTTGTCTTAATTGTATTTAGTACTTCTCTTTTTATTTTCAGTTGTTTTAAAACTTCATCGTTTGTTATCTTTTCTTTCCATCCAATTCTACCTATTCTCCTATAAATCCACATTTCAAAGGCTTCAATTTTCTGTTCTGTTTTCTTGTCTAATGTCCATGTTTCTGCACTATACATGAATATTGAGAAGATGTAGCATTTGCCATTCTTAGTTTCAGCCCTGCTGATATTTGTTTTGTTAGTGACAGTTTATACCGCCATATTTGTTTCCGTTCTCATTCAATTTGTTGTTTTCAATTCTAACGTTAACATGTTACCAGCCTCTGTATATTTCTCTATTACACTGGCTGCCATATATTTAATTATTGTCCCGTCTAGTCGGAAACGGCACATAGGGCAGAAATTCTAGACTCACATATTCAAGATTATTTGCTATGAAGCGTTAGACTTTGCATAGGGCCCGCATTGTGTCTTGACGTCATGGAAGCTGATGTCGGCTGTTGTCGCTTCTCGCCTTAGTGTTCTTTAAGTTTTCCTCTAGGTTGTTGTTTTTTTTTTTTTCGCTCTGTTTCCCATCCCAGACTTCTATTGAGATTCTCTTGTGTCTTCAGTCTACAAGAAGGCGGATCTAGTCCACGCCCTCTCGATCGCTGCAGAAAATGCACTCAGGGTCTGATTAATTTCGGATCTTCTTTGCACTTTTCTGCGTTAAAGTCAAAATGATGATATGCTTGATACATCTGTGTTGATAAAGTGAGGTTGTAGGCCGACAACAGTCCGTTTTTGACGACTCAAGTGTTGTGAGTGAGACCTTCCACCGTCTAGACTTGATCGGCGCTTTACGTCACACATTGGTGCTGTTCATGACCGTTGATGGTATTCTTTGATGCAAGTTATTTCCATGTACACATTATGTAAACTACTTCGTCAGCCGCATTTTTTGTCTCTTTGGAGAATTGCTTCGTGTTTTGTTCGTCGTAGGCTGCTTACACTAGAGTAATCACACAGAAATCTAAATGGAACGAGATTAAGTGTTGGGCGACTTTTTGTGTGCTACGTCATCGTAATGGTTCCCTAAACCGGCCGTGCGCAAATCTTACGGTCTGCTGTTTGATGTGCGACGGCGATAATTTGACGACTAACTGTGTGTCTATATGTTCGGAATTGGAGTCATCAACGATGGCCTAACATCATCAAGTGCTACGACTATCATCATTTTCAAGAGGAAGTGACTTACCGGTATATGGGGATAAGCGGCAGGAACAATTGAAAGCTATGCATGAAAAGCGTTCCTTGTTGCAGTTTCCTCACATTACAAGTCGCATGGTTGTGTTAGTCACCCCTAGTGACTCGAGCAGACGGTGCTCGTAAACCTGGGAAGGCCGACCGTCTAAGGGCAGAATCCCCCTACAGAAAAGATCATCTGCTGCCTTGCAGGAAGATTGGGGACAATCAAAGGCTAAGGAAAGCAAACGTGAATAAAATGCTGGCTGAAATCGGATGCACTGGGCCACTGGCGCAGAACACAGTGCAACGTTTTAACGGGTGTTCAGTCGGAGTGGATATGGCAGACTCTAACTGTGATGTTCTGTCTGTGGGGGCGATCAACTCATTTTGCCTGACAGCTGACTTCATGTGAGAGTCTGGGATCCTACTCTGACTGAGTCCTGATCGCAGACAGACAGACAGACAGACAAACAGACAGACAGACAGATTCTCTAGTTGTATCTTCTCACCACATGGTCAACGTCTGACCACTGTCTTCTCTTGAATATAGATGCTATTTCTAATGCATGTTCACTTCTCTTACTTCTGCGCTATGTTTAAATTCACTTCACTGCAAACATTTTCATGAGGCAATGTGTTTACAAATGCATTTCATTTATTTTCTATTTCTTTAGTTGTTTTCCAGCTCTCGCAAGCATAAATAAGGGTAGATAATGGTTTCATTTGAAATTCCTTGGCTTTGTTTTTGTTCTTAGTAATTTTGATCTCAATAATTTTTATCAAGGTTTCTGAAAATCAAATGCTGCTTTTTTCATTTTCTGATTCTAATTTCCTTCTTTGTATCTCTTTCTTGGGCTATGCCTCTTCCGAGATATAATTATCCTTCAAAATATTTTTTTTCTTCTAGATGAGTTTGATTTTTCACTACTTTCGTTATTTCTGTCTTGATTTGAAGTCCTATTGTACTAGTACTTGATTACAGGGCATTTGTTTTTTTTTACTTATATCATTTTTACGTTACTACTGAAGTGAACTACATCGTCAGCAAAATCAAGGTCCACTAATTGAGCTCCAAGTATTGCCTTGTAATACACGCAAGCTTTATTTTGCTTCAAAAAATAAGAACCTTGTCATGTATGTAATAATTCCCTTGTTAAAGCTAGATAGCTGTTCATGCACTTGAGAGCTGTGTACAGAACGATTACAAGAGTTTTCGTGTAAGTAAACTCTTCAAATGTTAAAGGCAGGCCGGGTGTAACGTGATAGGGAACAAGTGGGAGCAGCGTGTGGAAAAGACTTTCGTCTCATGAGTTTGATGTTGTTGGGTCAAGAAAAGATGTTTCTTATTTGCTGCCGTGTGACTCAGCAGTTCGTGTCGACGATTTCTTTTGTTTACTTGAAACCAAAAAGAAAACGTATTTGCTAAAAGAGGACGTAGATTGGGGAGGAGTGGGGAAGACACTCATCGAGATCTTGACTCAAATGGTCAGAAACTCATAGCTGACTGTTTGCTGGTTTAAATTGTATTGAGGAAATAAGACGTGTTGAGCCGAGAAGGACAAAACGCTGTTGCTTGCGGTAAACGACAAAAGAACGCATCTAAGTCCTTTAACGACGTTTTTTTTTTTAAAGCGACGCAAAAGAAGAAGAAAATAACATTCATTTAGCGACTGACTTAAGAGTGTTCAGCTGCCAAAAGCTAACTATTGCCTTCAGAATCAAGTTACGAGAGCGGTTCAAGACACTACCCCGCCCATCAAAGACCACGGAATCAAAGAAACCACTTTTGACCAAGCGAAAGGGGATCTGGATCGGAGGCAAATACGGTAACTTTAAAAAAAAAAAGAGATACCGTGCTGACGCCAGAGGTGTTCAACCGAAATGCACAATATCGCAGATATTTGTAAACCGCGACGGAACGCAACTTACGCCCTTTTTGTGATATTCTTTATGGTGGAAGAGACAATCGTCAAAGAACAATAGTCAGTGTGAGTATCAGTGACCGCACAGTGAGTTTTAGAATAGGCCATTGACAGTAATGTAAAGTACAAGAATTCAAGAGAAGATAACACGAGTAATTGTGAATCCCTTTCAAGAACCAATATTCTATTGTTATCTTGTTGAAACGAAGATAATGAATTGTCTTTAATCAAAGTTTTATTATTGTCTCGATGAAATAAGATAATACTTGTTTATAAATCATTATTATATTTTTATATTGTTGAAATAGTATCATCAGAATTATTGTCTCGATGAAATAAGATAATACTTGTTATAAATCATTATTATATTTTTATATTGTTGAAATAGTATCATCAGAATTAGTGTCTAGAAATCAATTTTTGCTTACTTTGTGGTTGAATGGAAGATAATTAATTTAGAAAAAAATACCTTATTTAACTCTTACAGTACGGAAGCTTTTTATCGATGCAACTGAAGAGATTTCAGAGACAAAATTGTTTATGGTTTTTTTTAAGAATCAATCTACATATTTATATTTATCTAACATATAACATATTATATATGAATATTTAGATAATTGAACAAGGAATTAGGTTTCACCAATATCAAGATGATACAAGACATGTAAAAAGAATATTGTTCGATGGCGTTCACACTAACCAAAATGAGCGTAGCGCACTATTCAGCGAAACGTACGTTGCCGAAATCGGTGTGGAGCACAGTGCTGCGATACGTACGGAAAGAGTTAAAGAATTTTGTTTTCTAAGAAAATCTATATTTTATTATTATTTTTTTTTACTGAGGGATGGTAATGAATTTTTTAAAAATATTCTATTCTATTATTCTTTTGTTGGAGAAAAAATAATATTTGTTTCAATAAATATTCTATTATGATTATCTGTTTACAGATTGTTCCGACTGCATCCCTCAACGCAGGCACAATTTAGAAACATCAGACATTTAGAAACAGAAGACAAGTTACGCATGAGTGAAGATATGGAGAAACATGGGGAGAAAATGATGTCGTCACTTGATGATATCGTCAATAATATAGATGACGTAGACTACGCCCTGGACAAAATCACCAAAGTGGCCCAGGAGCATCGAGAGTTCCAAGGATTTACTGCTGAACACTTTTTGGTTAGTGTTTGAACGTTTTGTTTTGTCCTGACTGCTCATTATTGTTCATTATAATAGCATTACGTGGTTTGAAAACGTCATAACTGATGAGACAAACATCGCGCCCTCTTACCCGAGGACTGTAGCGTTTACTCAGTTTCTGTTGCTGATCCAATAATGAATCTCTTACCTTCAAACTCATATTCTTCTGGACTTCCGGTCAATATGGCGGATAGGCGACAGGGATCCGTTGAGACACTGTCTGAAAAGTGTTCCTTGTTGCAGTTTCCTCATATTCCAAGTCCGGCTTTGCTGCCGGAGCTACTGAGTAGTGCTCTGTGCACACCGTGAGCTGTGTGTTCCATCCAGATGGTGTTTCTATATTCAGATTGCTTACAATGAATGATGATATCGTATGACGAAGGACAGCTCAGATGCGTTCACTGTCGGTGCTATAACACGCCTTATGTCTTTTGACGTGTACTGTATTTGCTACGATGGGGACTGCAACTGTCTTTCTTTGTTTGGATATTGGATAAGATATTCGGATGATTCCACTGGCACGGGCGGTTGAGCAATTATGGATTTTCATTCGTTTGGAGTGATACCGAGGCCTTCGACTAACTATAAACTTAGCCATAACAAATTCTTCTACATCCTATAGCCATGGAATTGTTAAAGCACAGTTGATAAACTTCGTAAATCTTCTCCGTTTATTCATATCTTCACAGTCACTTTTTAGGACTCTGCTATGTCGAGGCCAGTCCACTCTTTGATGTTGTTATCTTCCCATCTCTTTCTCCGCCTATCTTTCCTTCGCGATCCTTTCACAATTACTTTGCAGAATTGTCTTTCCTAGGCCAGGCTATTGAGTTATGTGGCCAAATTATTTCATTTTAGAGTCCGTATATCATTTGTGTCTAACGGACGAGATCCAAACTTCTCCAGGAAGACTGTGACTTTACTAGCTGGAAATCGCAGCCATTGTCTCTATAACTGAGATAAGTTCCTGCCATAACGCAGTGGAAATCATAACTGATACTCTGCGTCACGTCCTTATATACTCTCATGGCTGCCTGTTTCCCTGAAACTAATATATATATATATATATATATATATATATATATATATATATATATATATATATTAGTTTCAGGGAAACTAATTCTTACATCATGATATTGTTCTTACCCCTCCATATACGAGTGCCGACCATACGACCAGCTCATCGTGTATCATGATGTTGTTCCTATCCCTTCAATATATCACGATGTATATATGTAATGTGCAGGACTACGAGTCAAGTTCGTCTGCTTAAATGGCTTCAACACAGAAGAAGTACATGTTTCATGTTCATTGCTAAATAAAGAAGGAAGACAAGAACCTCCAGTGCAGAATATAGAGATTGTGAGCTGGTAGCCATATTTGTTGGTCATTTGCACATTTTAACGTATCGTGGTGAGCAGTAGGCCAATCCGCCGCCTCATCCCCCTTCTTCCCCGGCAAAGGAAAAAACCTCCGGGCTCATTAGGACTAGATGAGCCTAGACTTCTGTTTATCTAGAGGATGGACTAGGCGTCTTGTCCCGAATAGACCAGCACACAAACTTATGCTCTACCGCTGCGATCTTTTTTATTTATTTTTGTGTGTAAATTAATTATTTTTGTATAAATTATCATTACTTGATTTAACAGTTTTATCATCATCATCATTATCGAGTGCCATCCCCGCAACGATGTTTGGCTACCATGGAGCGCAATTCTGCTCTGTTTCTTGCTTTGATGGTGCAGGTTGTCATAGGCTGATGTGTTAATCTTTTGATGTTACTCGTCCATGTTAGTCTTGGTCTGTCTCTACCTCTTTTACCTTGTATTTTCCCCTCCAGGATTACTTTTAGTAGGCTGTCGTGTCTTTTAACATGGCCCACAAATCTCATTTGTCTTGTTTGAATTGTGTTTAGTAGTTCCCTTTTCATGTTTAGTTGTTTTAAGACTTCATCGTTTGTTTTCTTTTCCTTCCATCCAATTCTACCTATTGTTCTATATATTCACATTCCAAAGGTTTCATTTCTCTGTTCTGTTAAGACTCTATATCAAGTAGGGAAATTGAAAAATCTTATTCAAGAAGCAGAACGAATAAACATAGATATTTTAGGCATATCAGAGACAAGATGGAAAGAATGTGGGTACATAGAGGACGAAATATACAGTTTTATAAACGTCCATTTTGTAACTGTTATAGTTGTTTGCTATCATTACATCCGTCATATTTGTTTATCTTTTGGGTTTGTTTTTGTCAATAGTCATCCATTTGTTTAAAAAATCGATTTACGTCTATCTCTGTTTGCGATGTAAAATTTATATTATTTTGCCATCATTTCTAGTTCTTATTATTTCATCCAATTCTTCAAGTTATTAAATAAATCCACATTTCAAGGACTTCAGTTTTTCTTATTTATTGTTCTTACTTCTGTGTCATACAAGAATGTTCAATGGATATGAGACCTTATTCAAGTGTGTTTTAATTTGTGTGCTATTTAATGTGATTCGAGTATATGTTAATTACTGTTATAAGGGGCCTCGGTAACCTAGTTGGGAAAACCACCCGGCTGGGCTACCGACATTCGGATAACCCGTGTTCGATTCCCGCTGAAAGCAATGTGAGTTGTACTCGTGGTTGGAAAAATAAATACCCCTGCTGTCGACACAGCCGCTGGTAGAAATGGGTACCAGAGTAGTACTCTGGGAAGGTGAGGAATGCCGCTTCGCCTCGTGACTTTCGATGCTTTATGCGACACTATCCAAAAGACTCCGAACACTTCTGGCTAGGCGACTGAGCACATATGGGTGAAAACTCGCGTGCTAAGACGCTGATTCAAGCCTTGTACTTTAACTTTACTATTACAAATGTTTTGTTCCTTTGCTATTTTTTATTTTATTTCCGTCAAACATTTTCCAGCACTCGTTGTGACATACACACGATCGCTAGGATTGTTTAACTCCCTCTAGATTCTATATTAAATATTAAATAATTTTTAAAAATATTGAATAACACTTGCAACGTGAAAGTTAATTACCGCCATCTTTTTTCTTCTTTCCTTCCTCATTTGCTTTTCAGCGTCGAGGGGAGACATAATTTGCGGTCTTTTGCTCCTCTATTGGTCTCTTCTGCTGGTATGTTTCCGAGTGTTTCTAAGATTCCATCAATCCATCTTTTTCGTGGTTGTCCTTTGGATTTGGTGTTCTCGCAATGCTTATTTAAGGCTCGTTGTGTTGTATTTTGATCTTTCTGCCTTAACACGGGGCAAAAACATTCCATCTGTTGTTTCTATATATACTCTATAAAAAAAAGTAAAGTACCCCCGTCACGCCAAGTGGCGTATAGTGAAATATGGTGTTTATTATGGTGTGACCATACATTTTACAGACCTTCAGCACATGATTTTTGGGGTAATGTGGTCGGTATTACGCCCGTGCCGCTTTACTTTCCCAGAAAAAAATCCGGTACTCATTAAAGGCTGGGTGAACCCGGAAGCCGTCGGTTGAGATCGAACCCTAGCTGTTGTCCTTTGTAGTCCAGTTCACTAACCACTGAGCTATCGCGGCTCCCATATATACTCTATGGCGGAAATTATTCCTAGTTCTTTTTTTTTTCCCTCAGTTCTTTATTTCTGATTTATCTCTCATGCTGTTCCTGTCATTCGTCTAACACATGTCATGGAGTTACCACAAAAATAAAGTTAAATGTACAAAAGTGGTTTTGGTCATGAACAACACGCCAAGAAAACTGCGACATTTATTTGGTGGTTTATATCAGTGTGTAAATACCTACCGCGTCCACTAATTTCATAATTAACCAAATATCAATTACTGTGAACCACGCCAAGGCACGGACCAGCAAAGCTAGGCTACCCTTAAGGCGAAAGAAATCAATCGGAGTACAATGTGTCTTGAATCGTATATCGATCTGTCTGCGCTCTGTCGGTAGGTTAAAGGTCAACACTGTTGAGCTATTCCTTATAAGGAAAATATCTAAGTCAGAAGGATTTCTTTATGGTCGCCATTAATATCATGACAAACTCCCACAATATCATTTTCTGGATTATCCAAATGATGTGTAAAAACTAGTATGAACAACACAAAACTTGCTTAACGAAAACAACATTTCTTCTTTTCCTCATTTCTTCACTTCTTTTTAATTTCTCTGTCAGCTTCGAGAAAATACACCACTCTGGGCCTGTCCTTCTTCTAATCTCACTCATTATCTTGTGCCATTGTAGAGTTTCTTTGATGCTGTCGCTCAGACTTATTCTGAGTCTGTCTACAACTAAAAGAATGACATCTCTCTTTTCTCTGTTGAGAAGACAAATTATGAACTATTCCTAGAATATACCAGCTTTAGAAATAATGTGATTAACCAACATAAGGTATATTTGAGATATCCTCACGCATTAAATTGTCGTATTTCTTGGCACAGTAAAAAGTGTCATCATATAATTGAAGCTGCTGTAAAAGTTCATAGTGTCTTATGCTTTTGTGCAAAGATTCCAAAAGAACGGCACGATTAAATGTCGTGCCATTAGAGAAGGTGAAGTGTAGAGGAATTGTATTTTTTCCCTTACTTCCTAAATCAAGCGGATGTCTGTCTGCTTGTTTTTCTGTCTGTTTTCAATATTTTTTCGAGTCTTTGTATCGAATTAGACGAAAATTTGGCAAAGTACGCTTTAAGACTCTGAAGAACAAAATACGATCTATAACTAAACGTTCCCCCCAAAAAAATATACATACATATATATATATATGTATATATAAATAATATTATATGGCCCTTTTCGTCTTGTTAGACGGTCTATTGAAGGTTATTGTGTATTTTATTTTGTGGTTTTGTTTTTGTCGAACAGCTTCTCTCGTGGCTAATTCTACCAATGTTTGATAAACACACGCGGTCACAAAAGGAACAAGTCAGGCCCACTGGTCCAGAGGGTTTTCCATTCTTTCTCTTGAGTCTTTTCTCTTCTAAGTTTTGCCTTAGCGCAGTCTCAAATGATGTTATACCGTTCCTTATACATGCTCTCCATGATGTGCGATCACTTTCTAGATGTTCCCAGTCATATTCACAGATGGAGAAGTCATTCAGAGATGATTTACATATATCTCTATATCGTAGTTTAGGTATGCCGATTGATCTTTTTCCGTCAATTAGGTCGACATATAGTATTTGCCTGGGATGCGCTTCTCTTCCATTCGCTGGACATGCCGCAGCCATCTTAGTTTTCAACATCTGAATATTGACATGATATATAATTACCTGATACAACTAATAAATTATTAATTGGTATTGCACTGTCAAGGGAGTTATTCTTTAAAATAGTGGTCTAGAGGTACGACATCAGCCTCAGGATAAAGGTAAAGGTAAAGTACGAGACTTGAACCAGCGTCTTAGCACGCGAGTTTACACCCATATGTGCTCGGCCGCCTATCCAGAAATGTTCGGATATTTCTGTATAGTGTAGCCTCAAGCATCGAAACTCAGATGCGAAGCGACATTCCTCACCTTCCCAGGATAATATCCTGGTACCCATTTCTGCCAACGGCTGGGTCGACCGTAGGGGTATTTTTTTTCCAACCACGAGTACAATTCACACTCAGGATATGAAGGGCCATGTTCAAAGCTCACCAAAAGCGATGGTGATATTTTACCAAAATATGAACAATTAATCCGTAGTTTCTTTATGACGTTGCCTTCTACCAATCTCTTGGACAGTGAGATCCGATATTTAGCCCTCTCGTATAACGACAATAAACAGGAGGTCAAGTGCGCACTCGCGCACGTTAAAGAATCATTGGCAGTTAAAATCGAAAGTGTACGTCATAAATATGGCAGCCGCCCGGGCAAAATTGTCAGAGGAAAAATACCCACACCGTGGATGACAGGCCGTGCTACGGAGTTCGTGCTGGTGGGCCAGCATTCTGCTCTGAGATTCTCGAGGGGGGATATCGGAGCACCCATGGATCAGCCAGGTGTGCTGATGATCATAACAACAAACAGAAACTAAATAGTTCGTCAATTCCGTTCTAACAATTAATATGGTTATAGTTATGGAAGGCCACGGTATTATTGCAAACGAATTAAAATCAATAATTGCTCAACCGCCCGTGCCAGTGGAATCATCCGAATTACTATCTCATCTTCCAAACAAAAAAAGGTAGATGTAGTCCCCATCTTAGTAGTCTCAGCACACGCAAAAAGACATAAGGCGAAACCGCACAGAAAGTGAACACAGACGTCTGTTCCCTGTCATACCATATCATCATTCATCGTAAACAATCGGAATATCGAAACACGACCAAAACAGATGAAACGCACAACTCATAACAATTAATATACTTCAGCTCATCTTATCTTGATTTGTTTTGTTTATTAACACAAACATTTATTCATGATTATCATTCACATTTTCGATTATATTTTAGCGTGTTAAAAAAATTAATAAATTTCTTTGGAAAGAATTAAGAAAATTAATTTATCTCAATCATCATCATGTGCTTTACTGGTTGACATGGGCGATCATGTCCTTCCGAATTTTTTGTATCCACAGTGCATCGTATCAGTCTGTTGTTGACTTTTTTCCAACCCTCGATACCAAGCTATCTAGCATCTTCTCTTTTTGTCGTCCGCGATCTCTCTTTCCCTGTGTCTTGTCAGTTGTAATCAAATGTTCTAAGTTGTCTCTATAAATTTATGATATTATTATTATTATTATTATTATTATTATTATTATTATATATCTATATAGATTTCTTGTGCTTAAATCACACCAGTTAGATATTCAAAATTGTAGTTTGCTACTTTCGTAATCATGTTTAAGATTCACTTAAAGTCTGGAATACTTGATGAAATTATTGTTAAAAATACACTTTTTAAACTACAAAATGGGAGGATGGTAGAGCAGTGGTTAGTGATCCTGACTGTTGAAGGTAAGAGTTAAGGTTCCATCCTGAAAGAAGGCTTCGAGATTTCCCCGGTTTCAATTTTGATATAAGAGAATTTTGTAATGCACGAAAGGAGACAAGCGAAGAACACTGCCCAATACAATAAAATAGATAATGAAATACGCAAATGTGTAAAAAGGCAAAAGGAGACGGGCTCAGCCAAAATGTATAGAAATAGAAACTATGGAAAGCAAACAAGACTTAAGAGGAATGCACACAGAAATAAAGAGAATGACTAATAAAAATTAAAAAAAGTCACAGAAGGTGGATGCATTGCAGACAAAAAAGGAAAAATGCTAACAGACAATAAAGATATAATAGATAGATGGCAGGGATATATAACAGAACTATTTCATGATCAAAGGGACAAGAAACCAGTTATAAAATGTACATCGGGCTATAAAATCATAAAATCTGAAGTGGAAAAAGCTATACAAACAATGAAAAAGGAAAAAGCAGCAGGACCTGACAATATACAGATAGAGATAATACACACACTAGAAGATTTTGGCATTGAAGTGATTACAGACATATGCAACGACATATACCACACAGGATACATACCAAATTGACTAAAAACATCAACTTTCATTGCATTGCCTAAAAAGAATGGAGCAGTTGAATGCAGTGACTTTAGAACAATAAGCCTAATGAGCCATGTTACAAAAATCTTGCTAAAAATTATACAAGGAAGGATTCAAAATAAAACCAATACTGAATTAGATGAGCAGCAATTTGGATTTAGGAAAAATAGCGGGACAAAAGAAGCCATATTCTTCATGAGAACATTAATCGAAAGGTACACAGAAGTAAACAAACCAATATATGCCTGCGTCATAGACTACACCAAAGCTTTTGATAGAGTACACCACAAACATCTTATAGAATGCTTGTAGATTCGGGTACCCCGAAGTGAAACAACCCCACTGCCTTGTGGGTGAGACGTTTTAGTCAAAGGCTAGCGGAGTCAAAACCGTAAACAAACCGACGGAAGGCAACAGAAAACCACCGTCGTAACTTCTTTGTACAATCATGAATCGCCACAACAATAGAAGTAACGACAACAACGTTAAGGGGGATTCCAATGGGAAAACCCTCGTTCGGTAGGAGACATCCTTTGCTACAGGTGATACTCGTTTGTCATCAAGCTACTGTAAGCGAAATAAAGATAAAACAAACTCTAAAGATAGGTACTTGGAATGTGCGAACACTCATGCAGAAGGGTAAACTAGAAAACATCATACAAGAAATGAAAAGAATGGGTTTACTATTACTGGGCCCTTGTGAAATGAGATACACCGGATCAGGGGAGATGTATTCTGATAAATATAAAATAATATATTCTGGAGGTACTGAACACCAAAGAGGAGTAGTTATCCTCTTGGATGCAGAAAGGGCAAGAACAGTGAAAGGCTTTTACCCAATATCTGACAAGAATCCTTTCAGTGAAATTGAATAGAAAGCCAATAGACATAAATCTTACACCAGTTTATGCACCAACAGCAGACAGTCTAGAGGAATAAATTTTACGACGAGTTAAATGAGGCAATTCATAAATGCAAACCACTTGAAAAAACCATAGTTCTAGAGGATTTTAACGCAAAAGTAGGAAACGAAAGAGTTGAGGAAAAGACATCACCTCAGTGCAAAATAAAGACAAGTGGAACAATATTAAAACAGGTAAATGAATTTAAAGATGTGGAAACTTTGTTAACCTCAGACGGAAGATGTACAAAAGAGATGAGATGCAGAATGGCTCAGGCAAAAGCAGCTTTCCAAAAAATGAGGAAGATACTATGCAATCCATTTTTGATAATAGAAACAGGAAAAAGAGTTCTTAAATGTTATGCAGAGCTAGTCTTAACATATGGATGCGAATCATGGACAATAGGCAACAGACAAGAAAATCACTGGAGTCTGTAGAAATGTGGTTTTACAGAAGAATGTTAAGAATACCATGGACAGCTAAGAAGAGTAATGAAGATGTTCTGAGAGAGGTCAAAGCAAAATGAGAGCTAATTTCCAATATTAGGAAGAAACAGTCATCATTTTTTGGCCACGTAATGAGAAGAGAACAACTGGAATATATTGTAACAACTGGAAAAATTGAGGGACGAAGAGATAGAGGGAAGCAAAGAGAAAAAATAACAGACAGCTTAAGAGAATAGCTTGGCAGAAGGTCAACAACAGAAATGATAAATAGCTGCCGAGATCGAAAGTTTTGGAGAGACATGATCACCTACGCCAGTAGGCCCGGTACTTGATGATGATAGAGATACATCTAGATGACACGGACATACAACTAATATGTAATCTATACCGGGAGCAAACAGAAATAATAAGATATAACAAAGAAAACTCTACACCCATTGATGTAAAAAGAGGAGTAAGACAGGGATGCATCCTATTCCCAAGCTTGTTCAATTTATACACTGAGCAAATCTTTAAAAACATCACAGAGATGCCAGTCCTACAAATTAATGGAAAGATAATCAATAACCTTAGCTATGCTGACGGTACTGTACTACTAGCAGAAAATCCTAACGATCTACAACAATTACTTAATGTAATAAACATTACAAGCTAAAAATATGGACTAGATATGAATATCAAAAATACTAAAACTATGATCATAAACAAAGAAAATACTCCAAACCCACAAGTGGATATCAAAATTGAAGGAATAGACCTGGAGACAGTTCAGAACTACAACTACCTTGGACATACTATAACCAGTGATGGAAAATGAAAAACTGAAATAAACAAAAGAATAGGAATGGCAAAAAATAATTTTAATGCCATGAAGAACAAAATACCATCAAAACAAATAACACCAGGGCTAAAACTAAGAATAGCAAAATGTTATGTCTTCTCAATATTCCTATATGGTGCAGAAACATGGACATTAGACAAGATAACAGAACAGAGAATTGAAGCCTTTGAAATGTGGATATATAGAAGAATAGGTAGAATTGAATGGAAGGAAAAGAAAACAAACGATGAAGTCTTAAAACAACTAAAAATGAAAAGAGAACTACTAAAACACAATTCAAACAAGACAAATGCGATTTTTGGGCCATGTTAAAACACACAACAGCCTACTAAAAGTAATCCTGGAGGGGAAAATACAAGGTAAAAGAGGCAGAGGCAGACCAAGACTAACATGGGCGAGTAACATCAAAAGATGGACAAACCAGCCTATGACAACCTGCACCATCAAAGCAAGAGACTGAGCAGAATGGTGCTCCATGGTTGCCAACCTTCTTTGCGGAGATGGCACTCGATGATGATGATGATGATGATGATAATTTTGTAATTATGAAAATAGAGGCACTTTCATGGTACTGACATTACCCAAAAATGTGATGACAGTAAAAAGCAAAATAATATATATAACAGCCACCATATTACATGTGGAGTAACGGAATATCTGTTTCTCCTCTTTTCTTTATTTATTAAAACAAACAGAGATTTTAAATGCTTCATAATTTTGTGTGCGTCTTGAGCTTCTTTTATTTTTGTAACGGTGAAGATAAAGCACATAGGATGTTACCATTATCGTATTGACTGCTTAAATTGTTCTTGTTTCAGTAGCCATTACCGTATTGAATGCTTAAATTCTTCTAATTTCAGTAACCATTACCGTATTGACTGTTTAAATTGTTCTTGTTTCAGTAGCCATTACCGTATTGAATGCTTAAATTCTTCTAATTTCAGTAACCATTACCGTATTGACTGTTTAAATTGTTCTTGTTTCAGTAACCATTACCGTATTGACTGCTTAAATTGTTCTTGTTTCAATAACCATTACCGTATTGACTGCTTAAATTGTTCTTGTTTCAGTAACCATTACCGTATTGACTGCTTAAATTGTTCTTGTTTCAGTAACCATTACCGTATTGACTGCTTAAATTGTTTTTGTTTCAGTAACCATTACCGTATTGACTGCTTAAATTGTTCTTGTTTCAGTAACCATTACTGTATTCATTGTTTAAAGAGTTCTTGTTTCAGTAACCATTACCGTATTGACTGCTTAAATTGTTCTTGTTTCAGTAACCATTACCGTATTGACTGCTTAAATTGTTCTTGTTTCAGTAACCATTACTGTATTCATTGTTTAAAGAGTTCTTGTTTCAGTAACCATTACCGTATTCACTGCTTAAATTGTTCTTGTTTCAGTAACCATTACTGTATTCATTGTTTAAAGAATTCTTGTTTCAGTAACCATTACCGTATTGACTGCTTAAATTGTTCTTGTTTCAGTAGCCATTACCGTATTGACTGCTTAAATTGTTCTTGTTTCAGTAACTATTACTGTATTCATTGTTTAAAGAGTTCTTGTTTCAGTAATCATTACCGTTTTGACTGTTTAAATTATTTTCGTTTCAGTAACCATTATCGCAATTGCTGTTTAAATTCTTCTAATTTCATTTACCATTACCGTATTCATTGTTCAAAGTATTCTTGTTCCGATTTTGAAGATTAAATTGTTATTTTTGTGTTACTATTACCGATATTGCTGTTTAAATTGTTCTTATTTCATTTACTATTACCGTATTCACTGTTTAAATTGTTCTTATTTCCTTTACTATTGCCGTATTCACTGTCTCTGAATTTTTCTTATTTCATTTACTATTACCGTATTCACTGTTTAAATTGTTCTTGTTTCATTTACTATTACCGTATTCACTGTTTAAATTGTTCTTGTTTCATTTACTATTACCGTATTCACTGTTTAAATTGTTCTTGTTTCATTTACTATTACCGTATTCACTGTTTAAATTATTCTTGTTTTAGTTACCATTACAGTAATTGCTGTTTAAATTGTTCTTGTTTCATTTACTATTACCGTATTCACTGTTTAAATTGTTCTTGTTTTAGTTACCATTACAGTAATTGCTGTTTAAATTGTTCTTGTTTCATTTACTATTACCGTATTCACTGTTTAAATTGTTCTTATTCCATTTACTATTACCGTATTCACTGTTTAAATTATTCTTGTTTTAGTTACCATTACAGTAATTGTTGTTTAAATTATTCTTGTTTTAGTTACCATTACAGTAATTGCTGTTTAAATTATTCTTGTTTTAGTTACCATTACATTAATTGCTGTTTAAATTGCTCTCGTTTCAGCTAATGGAGCAGCCATTTCTAGACGCAGTTCGCATCATTCTTGACGATCGCTTCACCGAAAATATGGAAATCATTTACAAAACGCTCATCAAGTTTATATTAGAGCATCTTGTTAAAGCGGCCAGGTGATGAGTCCTGCTCTGAGATTATATCTTAACCAGAAACTGAATTTCAAGTTGACCTTTATTTCATTCATCTAGCGACCAACTCCATTCTCAAAATCATTCAATATGAACATCATATCGGAAATCGACCACGATGTCTGCCAGCAGCGGGACACACGTGGATGTCTACTTCCCCCAAACGGAAACATGTCTTCTCATTAACCTTTTACAAGTCTGCATGGATATGGCTAGATTTTCACAAAAATAAATTTGTTTGAAAGTTTCAGTGGCGATAATTATTTAATTCAATTTCTAATCATTTGTATATTAACTATTATAATACGGTCATAGCAATAGTGGGTGTAGGCACTGATTGTGAGACACAAATCTAGGGAAATTATTTCTTATAATTATTTATTAAGTAATTTTTTTTTCACACATGCACAGCTGTGCAGTGAAATGTCAAAATAATGCTGCAATTCACCGGCTGCATTGAGTTTTTAAAAAAATCATTCAACCTGTGTAATTTGGTAATTAATCAAATCTATCTATCTTTCGTTCGCCTGAAGTATTGTCTATATCTGCAATGTCGTTTCCTGTATAAATTTTACTGTCTTTTGTAATTCTTGCAGTGGCCCATATAGTTTTGTCTGTAGTGTTGTATCTATAGGCCAATGGATTTTCCTCAGTCTACTATATTCAGTGCAGTCTTGAAGTATGTGTTCAGCAGTCTGGGGCGCCTGTCCACATGTACAAGTAGTTGATGTGCCGATCTTGAATTGTGTATACATGTGACTATGGAGTCGATTGTGTCCTGTTCTGAGGCGTATAATGATAACTTGTTCATATCTATTCATATTATGAAAGGCATCCTGATTTGGGGCTTGTGGTTTTTTTTTTTAATTTTAAAAAATTAATCAAATGTTCAATAAACAAATTATGACCTATTAAGTTTAGGTTAAAGATTTGAGTTCATTTCAGTTAAATAAAGACATGCTATTATATTTTAGTGGGAGCCGCGGAGCACAGTGGTTAGTGAAGTGGACTACAAAGGGTGATAAGTCAGGTTCGATCCTGAACGACGGCTTCCGGGCTCACCCAGCCATAAATTGGTACCGGATTTTTTCTGGGAAAGTAAAGCGGCACGGGCGTAATACTGACCACATTACCCCAAAAATCATGTGCCGAAGGTCTATAAAAATTATGGTCACTAACATATTCCATATACCGTGGCGTGACGAGGGAACTTTACTTTTTTTTTGTTACTATAGTTAGTAGGCGCTAGCCAGTGGTTAAGTGTGGGCTACTAACTCCGGAACATAGCAGGTATGTGGGTTATCAGCGCGTGGCAAGGCAAGTAGTGAGCTTCACTTGGCTATTTTGTATTTATTGTTAATAATTTATATTGAAATGTTGTGCACCTTAAAGTTTTGGGCCCAGGAGCGTCCCTCATACTCTCCCAAGCAACATCACTCCCTGCTACACTAAGAGTTAAGGAATTGTTATGATATGCTGTAGACTCCGCGTACACTTAGAGTTTAAAAAAATAACGACTGTAACGTATTGTAGACTCAGGTAACCTAGGAGTTAAAGAACTACTATGAAATTGTGAATGACAATAATATTCTTTCTGTGCAAGTGAATTGTACGATGTGCAACTTTAGTGCTTGATGTGGTTGGTCTGTATTTAGTTAAATATCCTTTAGCTTTATTGAAATCAGAATCATCCTTTCATCTTTTAAAATTATAAATAATTCAAAATAAAACTTCAACCCACTGTCTGTGATTGAGAGAGGGAAAAACAGTCTTACATAAACTGACATAGTTTTATACTTGTGTGAAGTGGCAGATTCTTTTCGGAACCGACAATGCTCCGGGGTAGACCCATCCTCTAAAATGGGTGTGAGATGTTTCTTAGAAGTAAAGGTGGCCTGGCGTGATACCGACCACGTCACCCGAAAATGTGCCGTGGTAATGGAAAAATATGATCACAAAAAAACTATCTTTACGACACATAGTACCATTGCTGGTGTATGTCGGGGGGGGGGGCAACTATAGAACCAGAGGAATAAAGGCCGCTTGGTCAAGCAGTCGCCACGACGTGTGCGACTCAGGATTTTTATTTCACCCCCGATAGAAAAAATCCTTTCTGTCTACCGCGGGCTTCGAACACCGAACGTCAGCTTTTCAGCCAGCGGAACAGTTTTAGCCGCACGGCCACGCGCACCTCTAAAAAAATGTGATCACTAACATCATATTCCCCATACGCCTAGTAAGGCAGATGAGCGAACCTTTACTTACGATACATGTGTATTATAAGCAAAAGATAGCAACTTCGAAATACATCTCCCGCATCAACAGAATTGAGGTTACTAAAAATAATGTTCCGAAGGTAAAGTCGTTTTTAAAAAAAGAATGCATATGCAATACATTAACGAAACAATGACAACTAAAAACAATGAACCTGACATTTGTTTTTGTCTTCTTTTCCCTAGACCATTGACCGGCAAATTAATCATTGACAGCTACGTCTTTTGTCGACTTGAGGGGCAACAACATAGTCTTCCACTCGTGCGGACCGTGGAGATATTTTTCATTCGTGCCCCAGGTGTGGCTCACAACATTGATCTATTGATCTGTTGTTCAGCTTGGAAAAAGCAATATTTGCATATCAAAAAGGTAACGGTAGTCCAGTAAGAATTAATGTTGGATAATAAAAGTATTAGTGGCTTCGTTAGCAACAACTTCAGGGAATTCTGGTGGCCAAGTTCCCTTCCTCGCTCGCTGCCTTTTCTACATAGAGAACTTATCTGCTACCTTATTAAAGAGCCTGGGTAGATCACGAAAGCCTTTTCGGTGGGAAAAAAAATAGCACCGACTAGCATTAGAAACACGAACCTTCAATTCGAGAGGCGAGCGCACTAATCACAACGATTTACTTCTCAAAAATCATAAAATAAGAGACGAAATGTTAATTGTCCTGTTCCTGTACAATACCAGTATTAACGCATTCTCGCGAGACCTGCAAGACAAACCACGGGCTAGAAAAGAAACTTAATAAAAAACAAACAAAAAAACAAAGGAAAAACAAGTGCATTCTAAACTGCTGAATATCATATTGTAAAATTTACCAAATTAAATGAAACCATGCGTGAAGTGAGCCACGATAGCTCAGTGGTTAGTGAACTTGACTACAAAGGACAAGAGGTACGGTTCGATTCTAACCAACGGCTACCGGTTCAACCAGCCTTTAATGGGTACCGGATTTTTTTTCTGGGAAGTAAAGCGGTACGGCGTAATACCGACCACATTACCCCAAAAATCATGTACCGAAGGTCTGTAAAATGTATGGTCATTAACACCATATTCTCTATACGCCACTTAGAGGGACGGGGGGGGGGGTACTTTACTTTTTTATAATGCGAGAAGTGACCAAGCAGAAATGTACTTCCGCCTTTTACATCAAGTGTGCTCAGGTAATTGTAAAAGCCCTGTAGACCTTCACTTGGGCACTAGAATAGGAAGATCAAAATAGGATCGTTAGTAGAGAAGTGACAGTCATGGTTTTACTAATACATTAGATCTTCAGAGAGTAGCAACGCAGTGTCTCAAATGGAGAACACTTGTAAAGTTATAGTTATTGGAAGGCCCCGGTATCACTACAAACGAATGAAAATCCATAACTGCACAACCGCCCATGCCAGTGGAATCATCCGAATTAACATGTCATTGAAGGGTGCAAACAAAGAACCGTAGTGCAGTCCCCTTCATAGCAGGCACAGCATACTACTGGTACAAACACTGGGCTAAACTGTCAGCGCGTTAAAGAGGACAACATAACAGTACATACAGTAGGACAAAATATCAGCACATACATAGTACAATTTAACACATACACAGTAGGACAAAATATCAGCACATACATCGTACAATTTAACACGTATACAGTAGGACAAAATATCAGCGCATACATAGTACAATTTAACACGTATACAGTAGGACAAAATATCAGCACATACATAGTACACATTAACACGTCTACAGTAGGACAAAATATCAGCACATACATAGTACACATTAACACGTCTACAGTAGGACAAAATATCAGCACATACATCGTACAATTTAACACGTATACAGTAGGACAAAATATCAGCGCATACATAGTACAATTTAACACGTATACAGTAGGACAAAATATCAGCACATACATAGTACACATTAACACGTATACAGTAGGACAAAATATCAGCACATACATAGTACACATTAACACGTCTACAGTAGGACGAGCTAAAGACACGTAATGTAAAACAAACTTACAGTACATACAGTAAGACAAAGTGACAGCATGTACAGCAAGCCTAATTTACAACCTTCCAGTAGAAAAGACGGAGAGTACATACAATAACACAAACTGACAGCACATACAGTTGGATAGCACACACAATAGAACAAGCTAACAGCTCATGTTATAGGACAAACTGACAGCACATACAGTTGGATAGCACACACAATAGAACAAGCTAACAGCTCATGTTATAGGACAAACTGACAGCACATACTGTTGGATAGCACACACAATAGAACAAGCTAACAACTCATGTTATAGGACAAACTGACAGTTTATATACCGTAGACCAAAATGCCAACCCCTACAGAAGGACAAAGGGACAGGACATACAACAGGAAAACTGATAGAGTGCAGTAGAAAAATTGACATCTACATTTACAGCGGTCTACTCCATCACTTTATGTAGAGCTTACTGCTGACTGGCTTTACGCTTGCTGACTTACGGTGGTTATCTACTCCTGGTTCAGTACAAATCGATGACGCTCCATTTCACAGCCAACATGAACTGCTATTTAACCGTTATCACGCTTATAATCAATTTTAGCATTGCTGGTTTGTCATGTTAACAGATCTATGACTCATATGTTACAATCATCATCATGTGTCTCTTCTACTGCTGGATAAGCATGCAGCTATGACCGGCTATATTAAAGTGATTGATCAAATAAACGCAATTCCGAAGTGCAGTTGTTGGAGGCTTAGGTATTACAGTTGCGAATAGAATCAGGTGGCGTTGTGGTTAGTACACGTGCCTGCCGAACTGAAGGTTCGGAGTTAGAATACCAGTTGGGACATTTTTTTTTTCCTTTTCCTGTCTAAAAGACTCACGGTCCACCCATCTTTAAATGTATACCTGAGACACTCTCTAGGTAAGAAAAGCAACTTCTTCTTCTCTTTTCCTTCCTCTTTTGTCTTTTAGCGTCGAGGGGAGATATCATTTGTTACCATTTGCTCTTTTGTTCGCCTCTGCTGCTGTTATAGTAAAGTAAAGTACCCCCGTCACGCCAAGTGGCGTATAGGGAAATATGGTGTTAGTGACCCTATATTTTACAGACCTTCAGCACATGATTTTTGGGGTAATGTGGTCAGTATTACGCCCGTGCTGCTTTACTTTCCCAGAAAAAAATCCGGTACCCATTTAAGGCTGGGTGAACCCGGAAGCCGTCGATTGGGTTCAAACCCTACCCCTTGTCCTTTGTAGTCCAGTTCACTAACCACTGAGCTATCGCGGCTCCCCTGCTGCTGTTATGTTTCCTATTATTTCTAATACTCCGTCTATCCATCTGTTTCGTGGTCGGCCCTTGAGTGTGGTGTTTGTGCAACCTTTATTGAAGGCTCGTTGTGTTGTGTTTTGATCGTTATGTATTATCACGTGACAATAACATTTTATATGTTGTTTCTTTATATATTCTATGGCGGGGGCTATTCCTAGCTTTTTTTTTATCAGTTTTTCATTTCTGATCTTATCTCTCAGACTGTTTCCTGTCATTCGTCTAACACATTTCATCTCTGTAGAGGTTATTTATCTTATTGTTCTTGCATCTACGGTTCAGGACTGGCATCATAGCACAACATTGGGATGAAGATTTTTTATTGTACAGTGCCCGTTTTGCCTCTATAGTTATTTCCTTGTTGAACAATAATGGTGATAATTGTCCAATGATTTGACAAGCTTTGTTGCATCTTGAGTCTATTTCTGCTGTTTGTGAATTATCGTTTGTCACTAGACTTCCTAGGTATTTAAATTTCTGTACTTGCTTTAGTTGTCTGCCGTCTATAGTTATGTTGATGTTCTGTTTCTCTTTTGCGATATTCATGACTTCTGCTTTATTTATGTAGATTTTCATGTTGTATTTTATTCATGTGTTGTTGAGACTATTTAAGTGTTCTTGTAGGTCTTCTATTTTTCATGTATTAGTGTCTGATCGTCTGCATGTAGAAACTCGTTGATCTTCTCTGTCTCTGATTACTTTAACCTATACATTTGTAAAAATGCAGCAACAAAATAACAATCATTGTTTATATGTATAGTTTTAATGTTAAGTCTTCTTCTTCTGTCCTTGCTCATTTGCCTTTCAAGTCGATGAGAAGAGATTTGTTGTGGTTTGGTATTGGAAGAAACGAAAGACATAGTTGGAACATTGGAACTTGTCATAAAAATTGATGACTCTCTTTGATCGTTTTTTGGAGGGAGATGGTTGGTTGGGGAATATGTATGGGATTCCTGGAGTTGGGATCCAAGCTGGGTACTAGTATGATGGGTCGACTGAAAGGAATAGAGGTAAATACAAAAAAAGCGATATACAGGACAACATTCATACTTGCGATCATGTACATGGTTATGGTTAGTCGAAGGCCCCGGTATCACCTCAAACGAATTAAAATCGATAATTGCTCAACCGCCCGTGCCAGTGGAATCATCCGAATTAAAACTTATCTCATAGAAAGATCCAAGCAAACAAAGGCAGGTGCAGTCCCCATCATAGCAGCTAAACGTACACGCCAAAAGGCATAAGGCCAAGCAACACCGAAAGTGAACGCAACTGAACTGTTCTTCGTCGTACGATATCATCATTCATCGTAAGCAATCGAAACATCGAAACACAATTCGGATGAAATACACAGCTCACGGTGTGTACAGAGCACTAAACTCAGTAGCTCCGGCAGCAGGCCGGACTTTGGAAAATGAGAAACTGCAACCAGGAACACTTTTCAGACTGAGCCTGAATGGTCCTTGCCGCCTATCCGCCATATCGATCGGAAGTCCGTGCATGAATAATTTGAGTTATCTGAAGGGAAAGTCATACGTGTATGCCCGTAGTGTAGTAATTTCAGTAATCATTTATCAGTTTGCAATCTTGTGGTCTCTAGTTTCCTCATCTGCTGTCGGGTTTCCTAACGTTTGTGGTATTCTATCTATCCATTTATTTTGTACTTGTTCTCTCAATTTTCTGTTTTCATACCATTTGCTCTGTTTGTTTTGATCGTAGTGGTATTCTCTCTTGTCACCCAATATGGTTTGCTGTTGGTTGTTTTTTTTCTCTCTTATCAATCCATTTAATTTGCTGTTTTTTTTAAATGTTATTCTTATTAACTCATTTAATTTGCTGGGTTTTTTTTTTTTTATTCTTACCAACTCATTTAATTTGCTGTTTTTGTTTAATTTGATTGTTATCAGCTCATTTAATTTGCTGATTTTTGTTTATTCTTATCAACTCATTTAATATGTTGATATTTTACTTTATTCTTATCAACTCATTTAATTTGCTGATTTTTAATTTTATTCTTCTTAACAACTCATTTAATTTGTTAGCTGCAATCTGCAGTCGGCTGATCCCAAATGTCATCCTAGTCTTCACTTCTAAATGTGTCTAACAAGCTGACTCCAGTCATGCGTCTAGCACACTTTATGGCGACGGTATTTAAGTTATTGATTTTCCAGAATCAAAAATATAACATCAGTAAAATATACCCTACAAATCGATCTATAATTAAAATACCAGTTTTTAAAAATAACATAAGCACAAAAGGCTAACAGAAAGAAACATTAATAGGACGGACTCAAGTCTCTTGTTAAAGTGACAAGTCTCAAGTCTCTTGTTAAAGTGACAAGTCTCAAGTCCCTTATAAAGTGTATTCTTTCCTAACGACACTTGTGGTTATTTCTTCCAGAACAATATGTGATGCTTAGCGTTTCTTTATCTAATTTTACTTCATGTTATTTACGTACAGACCATGCATATATTTGAATGTTTAAGGATAACATCCCTTTCTTGGTTCCTCTGTAGCTGAGTTGTTAGTGCCATCGATTCCTGATCAGAGGACTCAGGATTGGAACCCCATAAGTGACTGATTTTAAAAAAACATTCAGATCGACAAAGCTCTGGGAATTACCAAGATGCTAAAAATGAGTACCAGATAATTTTCTAGGAAGCAAACCGGCCTGACGTCATATCGACTACATCACCCAATCATAAATGTATATATTTCGTACTATAGAGAATATTGTGTTGGTGACCACGACACCTTTTAGCTATCAGTGAAAAGATAAAAGAAGAAGTGGGAGAAGACCATAATTTTACAGACCTTCAAAACATCATTTTTGGGGTGATGTGGTCGGTATTACGCCCGTGCCGTTTTACCCCCCCCCCCCCCCCCAATCCCCCCAAAAAATCCGGTATATATTTAAGGCTGGATTAACCTGGAAGTCGTCGATCAGGATCGAACCCGACCTCTTGTCCTTAATAGTCCAGGTCACTAACCACTGAGCCATCGCTTCTCCAAGCTAACCCTAAATCTTGAAAAAAATAAAATGAAAATCACATAAACTAGGTACAGTTGATAAGTATGTCCGGTCAGTGAGTGGAGATCACTCGTTTAGCAGAAATAATTTGGAACACTAAACTAGTAAATTGCCAGAAGAAAAATAAATCTTAAATTACGCGCATGAAAACTAGGAAGTAAAAAAAAAATGGGAAAACAAAACTATCTTAAAAATTGAAAAAAATAGTTTCTTCCGCATTTAGCTCTGACAACTTTCATTTAATTACGCTGAGTAGTCAAGAATAGAATTTGATACTATTTATAGGAATGACGTTTCTGATATGTCGCAAAATAGGTAGTCATGCTTCACTTTCAAACGTAAATGTGACGTAGGGATCCATACATGTCATAACTGAAATCAGTATTAGGTCGTTGAGAATGCGCTTCAATGTAAATGTCAATGCTTCCAAAATAACAGTATATAAGGCATCAATTATTGTATTGCAACAGCTTTTTTTTATTCATTCTGATAGCGCAACAGCATTCTATAAATATCATTAGTGAATGTCACTTGAAATAAGGCTTCAATAACACAGGGGACCTTCTCATAGTAAATTGGGTGTTGCAACATTATGTCAGGTAGTGATCTATCTATCTATCTGTCTGTCTGTCTGTCTGTCTGTCTGTCTGTCTGTCTGTCTGTCTGTCTGTCTGTCTGTCTATCTATATATATATATATATATATATATATATATATATATATTTGTATACATATTAGTCTGTCTGTCTGAATATTGTCTTGTCTGAATGCTATTTACCTACTTGTATTTTCGCCTGTCTCTCAAATGGTTTGTGTATCTATCTGGCTGAGTGTTTATTCATATATCCATCCATCCATCCTTTCATTTACCAACTTATCCATCTTATCCATCTACTAACTGTCTGCCGGTCGGTCTGCATCAATTAAACCTGGAGTAATGCTGACCAAGAATCGGATCCCTCAATGAGATAGAGTTGCTTGCACAGAACAAAGCCAAATGGTGAGGTTTGATGAAAGATCTTTACAAGGATTGAAAACTGCTAGAATAAAAATTTTGATAAGAGAAAGAGTATCTGGGTCTATGCCCTATGAGGCTGGCTACGGCTCGAAAGGTCAGTAAATAGATAGATGAAATGCTACTCATTTTACTAAAACAAAAGTATACCCATACTCACGTCATATTCCTCAATGGAGCAGTCATTGAGTTTCTTGTTCTTGTCCTTGTTTCTGATTTTTTTTTTTGTCATTAAAAAGAAAGTTTCTGATATAAAAGTAACGTTATGTAAGGTAATACGTCATTCTTTGAATTGGCGACTATTCACTGTTTTAAAATTGTGTTATATGCATTGTGTGTGTGTTTATCTTTGAGAAGCTGTGAATATAGATGTGGAAAGGGATGTTCGATCAGGAGCGCTTAGTGAGAACAGAATATTGCAACTACAATCAACACTTTACAGGAACAGTCAGTCTGTGTATCCTTCGAAAATATTGGGCTCCCCGATGGAGCGGATATGGGCATGCCCCGAATAGTGTATGTTTCTGCTGGTCTGACGTGTTCGTTATGTGTGTAAGTGTTTATCATTTTCATGATATTATTTAATTTACAGCGCGCAGTGATAACAACATGTATTGAATAAACATATATTAAAGGCAAATAGTTATCAATTGTTGATTGAAGAATCAAGCAAGCAGCATTCAGGGGAGACCCATGGGTTGCCACTCATTTCCAATAACAGAGGCAATGTAGATACTCTAGAAGCCTACATCCTCTACTTCTTGTGTCTGCCTCTTTGTGCTAACAATATCAGGCACCAGTGTAGGTAACAATTTACAACACACTGTAGGTCCAGTAACTAGCGTAGGTAACAATTTACAATACATTATAGGTGCAATAACTAGAGTAGGTAACAATTTACAATACACTATAGGTCCAATAACTAGTGTAGGTAACAATTTACAATACACTATAGGTCCAGTTACTAGAGTAGGTAACAATTTACAACACACTGTAGGTCCAGAAACTAGTGTAGGTAACAATTTACAATACATTATAGGTGCAATAACTAGAGTAGGTAACAATTTACAATACACTATAGGTCCAATAACTAGTGTAGGTAACAATTTACAATACACTATAGGTCCGTCACCAGTGTAGGTAACAATTTACAACACACTGTAGGTCCGTCACTAGTGTAGGTAACAATTTACAACACACTGTAGGCCCATCACTAGTGTATGTAACAATTTACAACACACTGTAGATCCGTCACTAGTGTAGGTAACAATTTACAACACACTGTAGGTCCGTCACTAGTGTAGGTTACAATTTACAACACACTGTAGGTCCGTCACCGGTGCAGGTAACAATTTACAACACACTGTAAGCCCGTCACTGATGTAGGTAACAATTTACAACACACTGTAAGCCCGTCACTGATGTAGGTAACAATGTACAGTACACTGTAAATCCGTCACCAGTGTAGGTAACAATTTACAACACATTGTAGGTCCGTCACCAGTGTATGTAACAATTTACAACACACTGTAAATCCGTCACCAGTGTAGGTAACAATGTACAATACACTGTAAATCCGTCACCAGTTTAGGTAACAATTTACAACACACTGTAAATCCGTCACCAGTGTAGGTAACAATGTACAATACACTGTAAATCCGTCACCAGTGTTGGTAACAATTTACAACACATTGTAGGTCCTTCACCAGTGTAGGTAACAATGTACAATACACTGTAAATCCGTCACCAGTGTATGTAACAATTTACAACACACTGTAGGTCCGTCACCAGTGTATGTAACAATTTACAACACACTGTAAATCCGTCACCAGTGTAGGTAACAATGTACAATACACTGTAAATCCGTCACCAGTGTTGGTAACAATTTACAACACATTGTAGGTCCGTCACCAGTGTAGGTAACAATGTACAATACACTGTAAATCCGTCACCAGTGTATGTAACAATTTACAACACACTGTAGGTCCGTCACCAGTGTATGTAACAATTTACAACACACTGTAAATCCGTCATCAGTGTAGGTAACAATGTACAATACACTGTAAATCCGTCACCAGTGTTGGTAACAATTTACAACACATTGTAGGTCCGTCACCAGTGTAGGTAACAATGTACAATACACTGTAAATCCGTCACCAGTGTATGTAACAATTTACAACACACTGTAGGTCCGTCACCAGTGTATGTAACAATTTACAACACACTGTAGGTCCGTCACCAGTGTAGGTAACAATGTACAATACACTGTAAATCCGTCACCAGTGTATGTAACAATTTACAACACACTGTAAATCCGTCATCAGTGTAGGTAACAATGTACAATACACTGTAAATCCGTCACCAGTGTAGGTAACAATGTACAATACACAGTAAATCCGTCACCAGTGTATGTAACAATTTACAACACACTGTAGGTCCGTCACCAGTGTATGTAACAATTTACAACACACTGTAGGTCCGTCACTAGTGTAGGTAACAATGTACAATACACTGTAAATCCGTCACCAGTGTTGGTAACAATTTACAACACACTGTAGATCCGTCACTAGTGTAGGTAACAACTTAACACACTGGCTGTTTGTAAGCTGGATCTTCATTTGTCGTGAAAATTAGCAATTTTGTAGCCTTTTTGCTGTTAGGAAGGAAGGAAGGAAGGAACCAAGGAAGGAACGAAGGAAGGACGGAGAGAGGGGAGGGAGGGAAGGGGGATTGTTCAATATTATATCAAAAATGCAAAGGGCAGCATTTTATCCTAAATTAAATGAACAAGAAATAGGATCAATAGGGAGTCTGGAGAGAGATTATTTGTAAAGAACCTTAAAGCTCTCATCGATAATACAATTTCAATGAACTCTGACATTTTTTTCTTACAATGTATAGTAACAATCACAGAGAAATAGGGAAAATCCTCAGAATAATGAGAAGATTTAACGCTCTTCAGTGCAATTTTCTTTTCTTTTTCTCGTTCGTTTTCATAATGAGTAATGTTGCAATATGTTTTTGTGTCGTCTTGCGACCCAGTGCATCCGTATTCAAAGTAAACTTATTTTGGGCTGCTGCTTCAGCCGTAGGGCACAGTGGGACAGTGGTTAGTGATGAGGGCTGCTAGGGACATGAGGTCGAGTTCAAAACCGATTCGATGGATTCCAGGTTCACCCAGACTTAAATAAGTGCCGCATTCTTTATCCGGGAAAGAAACACAGCACTGGCGTATCATTGACCACACTACCCAAAACTGTTCCAATGGTCGAAAAATACGGACACTAACACTATATTCCCTATATACACCGCACCAAAGGCCTGGAGGTGTCTCTCTCTCTCTATCTATCTATCTATCTATCTATCTATCTATCTATCTATCTATCTATCTATCTATCTATCTATCTATCTATCTATCTATCTATCTATCTATCTATCTATCTATCTATCTATCTATCTATCTATCTATCTATCTATCTATCTATCTATCTATCTATCTATCTATCTATCTATCTATCTATCTATCTATCTATCTATCTATCTATCTATCTATCTATCTATCTATCTATCTATCTATCTATCTATCTATCTATCTATCTATCTATCTATCTATCTATCTCTATCTATCTATCTATCTATCTATCTATCTATCTATCTATCTATCTATCTATCTATCTATCTATCTATCTATCTATCTATCTATCTATCTATCTATCTATCTATCTATCTATCTATCTATCTATCTATCTATCTATCTATCTATCTATCTGTGTCTCTCGCTATCTCACTTTAGTATTTTTATGTTTCTTTCCTGCATGATCATGAACAATAGATCGATAAGTGAAAATAAGATTACAGGTCACAGAAAGATGATTTCTCAGAAGAATGTTCAGACTTCCCTGGACATTTAAATGGCTGATGATGAATTTCTCAAAGAGACCAACACAAAAAGAGACCTAAAAAATATGAGAAAAAAATTATCGACATTTTTCAGGAACATCATGAGAAGAGAAAAGTTGGAATACATGGTTACAACTGGCAAAATACAGAGAACGATTGATCGTGGGAGACAATGAGAGGAAGTACTAGATAATATAAGATAACAAAAGAGCATAAATAACAAAAGAATTGATATGATGCACTGAGGACAGAAGGGAGCCGCGATAGCTCAGTAGTTAGTGAACTGAACTACAAATGACAGGAGTTCGAATTCGACCCTGATCGACGGCTTCCGGGTTCAACCAGCCTTAAATGGGACCGGGATTATTTCTCGGAAAGTAAAGCGGCACGGGCGTAATACCGACCACATTGCCCCAAAAATCATGTGCCGAAGGTCTATAATAATTATGGTCACTAACACCATATTCCACATAAGCCACTTGGCGTGACGGGGTTCTTTCCTTTGCTGAGAACAGAGAGTCCTGGAAGGAGAACATAATCGCTTAAGCCAACTGTATATGGCATATGATGATGCCTATTCTCCCCATAGCAACTGTTGTATGAGATGTCTTCCCAGACTGACGTCATGACATATATTTTCCAATTTGTGTTTGTTAATAATTTTTCTTTCTCCTCCGTGATTCTTCCATGGTTCATTCACTTTTTATTTATTTATTAATTCTACCTTTTCATTTATTACATTAAATTTATTTTCTTGCACGGATAATCGGTTATATTGTATTGATCAAAAACATGGATAACATCAGTTATGAATATAAAAACACGAGATTTACTATATTAACACTTGATTAAATAGAATCAGGTGGCCTAACATCGTGAGAAATATAGAAATGGGGAGGGGAACAAAGTAACAAACAACGGAGGGAGTGATAAGTAAGTTATAGTTATAGTTATAGTTATTGTTATAATTATTGTTATAGTTATTGTTATAGTTATAGTTATAATTATTGTTATAGTTATAGTTATAGTTATTGTTATAATTATTGTTATACAGGGTGTTTTTAAAGTTGCAGTGCAGTGAATATTTCTAATATTCAGTAAATGACGTAATCACCATCTACGTACCACAATTTTGTAAACCACATTTATGAACAAACCGCTGCTTCCTTTAAGGTTTTATTTTCGTAAAGGACGGACACTACGCTACTTTCACTGTCTCATTGCTTGAAGGAAATGGTGTTGACGATTGAAAACAGGGTATTTCTGGTTGAGCATGTCTTTCGTAATGGCGGTAAATATACGGATGAGGTCATTAGACAATTCGTGAGGAAATTTCCAGACTCACAAGTCCCTCACCGAAATTCTGTTACTCTCTCTCTCTCTCTCTCTCTGCGATCAGGACCCAATCAGAGTAGGATTCCAGCTCCTCACATGAACTCAGCTGTCAGGTTAGGTGTGTTACAAACAGAACATCACAATTAGAGTCTGCCAGATCCACTCTGATTGAACACCCGTTAAAAACGTTGCACTGTGTTCTGCGCCAGTGGCCCAGTGCATCCGATTTCAGCCAGCATTTTATTCAGGTTTGCTTTCCCTAGCCTTTGATTGTCCCCAATCTTCCTGCAAGGCAGCAGGTGATCTTTTCTGTAGGGGGATTCTGCCCTTAGATGGTCGGCCCTCCCAGGTTTACGAGCACCATCTGCCCGAGTCACTAGAGGTGACTAACACATACATGCACATAGCGATACGAGGCATGACTAACACTGACATACATCAAGATATATGACACATGACTAACATAAACATGCACATAAAGATATGACTGACATAGACATGCACCCACAAAGAAATTACACATGTCTAACATGCACACACATATATGAGATATGACCAACATAGATAGGCACACACAATGATATCAGATGTGACATACACAGACATGCACACACAAAGATATGAGATATGACTAACATAAACATGCACACAAAGATAAGAGATATGACTGACATAGACATGCACCCACAAAGAAATTACACATGTCTAACATGGACATGCACACAAAGATATGAGATATGACCAACATAGATAGGCACACAATGATATGAGATGTGACATACACAGACATGCACACACAAAGATATGAGATATGACTAACATAAACATACACACAGAGATATGAGATATCACTAGCCCAAACGTGCCCACACAAAGATATGACACATGACTAACACAGATACACACTAAGATATGAGATATGACTAAACACATACACGCTTAAAGATATGAGACATGATTAACACGGACACTCCAAGATATGAGATATGACTAACATGACACACACCAAGATATGAGCCATGGCCAGCACACACACACACACACACACAAGCCAAGATATGAGCCTTGGCTAGCAATGAAACACACCAAGAAATGAACCATGTCCAGCACAGAAAGAAAATATCCAGTACACATTAAGGTATTCATATGCTTGGGTTTGTTGTAGTCGGCAGACTCTTCTAACGTGGGAATCATCGACATACGAGACGCCGGCCCCCATGAACTGTTAACAGATATCGTCCAAACAGTTGTACGGAGATTTGAGAGTGCAGTCTGACCCGTAGAACGTTCCCTTGCATGAACAGATCCCGGTTGACTGTTCACAGGTGTCGTTGAAACAGTGGTCAGGACATTTGAGAGTGCAGTCTGGCCCGTAGTACGCTTCCTTGCGCGTACAGTCTGCTCTTTCTGTGTCACATATGATGTCACAGCCATCAGAACACGTCTGTTCGCACTGTAGTCCAAAACTACCATCAGGACAAGTGTCATCACAGGTATAGCCAGGGTTTTTGCAATGTTGGCATTTTCCGGATTTTCCTCACATAAAGAACTGACACTAAGACAAGACCCGGAGCAGTCTTCCCGGAGCATAGATCCCATGTGAAAAATTGCCGTGCCACGTACCGATGATGACGCAGGTGCAGCCTTTGCAACACCCACTACACACTGTACAAAACGACCAAGAATGCCCGTCCAGACAATAAGTGTCTGTAAATGTTTGCACCTTACACACCACACCGTCAGTGCACTCTCGTCCTGCGAAAAGGTCGGTGAAAACTCAAACTTACTATGTGCCATTGTCGCTTGTATGGTGACTACAATAGTGTTCACAGAAATATTTGGGTATGATATATCATTATACTGGAACACTACACCGCCACTGTCAGAGAAAGCCTTTGGAGTGTCATTCTTTATCCTAATCATAGTGCTAGCTCAATGATAAATTCGAATGATGTGAGTCTTCTGGAACGTGTCAAAGTTAAGATACCAGTAAACAGAATTGGTTCCACTTCTCAATTGTGTGTGTGTGCAGTCATTGTCATAAAGATTGGTCTTTGTTTTGCCATTAACTGCGGCCTCTGGTCCACACCCGTCCACTGTATATCAAGCATCAAATGTGTCGATCTGGTTTGCCTTCTGTTTGAGAGCCACATTCCGTCATTTGAAACCGGTAGTGTGGTAGATGCATACCGATCTGGAAGACCTTCAATTTCACAAGACCAAATTATGGAACTCCAAGACAGAATTACAATGAGTCCAAATGCATCTTTAAACCACTTGTCTCAACAGGTGCAAATATCTAAGAGTTCTGTTCACAAGGTTTTAAGAAGTGAACTACACTATCGTCCATACAAATTAACTGAAGTGTCTCAACTCCAAGAAAGAGATTATGAATCCCGCTTAAACTACTGCATGTTTCAGAATTTTATTTATGAACATGGCGCTGCCATCCTTGACGTCACTTTTTTCACTGATGAGGCCTGGTTTCATTTATCCGGTTATGTGAACAGTCAGAACAATCGGCTGTGGAGCAGTGAAAACCCCCATGAATTTCATCAAGTGCCGCTTTACGATCAAAAAGTCGGAGTGTGGTGCGCTATAAGTCGTATGCGGATAATAGGACCTATATTTTTTAATGAAACAGTAAATGCAGAACGTTACCGTACTTTAATTCTGGAACCGTTCATAGCACACCATTACAGAACGGGAAATTATGGAATCCTGGTTTCAGCAGGATGGGGCAACAGCACACACAGCCACAACACTCAATTATTTAGAAAGAATATTTGCAAATCGCATTATTTCACGTGGAATCTGGCCTGCTCGTTCACCAGATCTAACACCCCCAGATTATTATCTGTGGGGGGGGGGGGTCATTGAAGGGGAAAGTTTATGAAAATAATCCGCAGACAATTAATGACCTAAAGACTAAAATAGTAGACAAGATTAAACAAATATCACCAGACATTATTCTGAAGGTTTTCGCAAATATGGAAAGACGAATCACGACATGTCTTGAGGCCCGTGGTGGACATTTTCAACATATGCTTTAGGCACAACTTTATTGTGTTAATACCAACATTACCCATTATAAGCTCGCCGATAGCAGTCAAGTATATTTGAATAATACCATTTATTTTACAATTTGTGTGACGCATTAGTTAACCGCATTTCTGGTGACGTTTTTTCTTCCGAGAGTAGAAATTCACTGCACTGCGACTTTAAAAACACCCTGTAGTTATAGTTATAGTTATAGTTATTGTTATAATTATTGTTATAGTTATAGTTATTGTTATTGTTATTGCTATTGCTATTGTTATTGTTTTTGTTATAGTTATTGTTATAGTTATAGTTATAGTTATTGTTATTGTTTTTGTTATAGTTATTGTTATAGTTATAGTTATAGTTATTGTTATTGTTTTTGTTATTGTTTTTGTTATAGTTATTGTTATAGTTATAGTTATTGTTATTTTCATAGTTATTTTTATAGTTATAGTTATATTGTTATAGTTATAGTTATTGTTATAGTTATTCGAAGACCCCGGTATCACTGCAGCCGAATGAAAATCCATAATTGCTCAACCGCCTGTTCCAGTGGAATCAACAGAATTAACATTTCATTGAATATCCAACCAAAGAAAGGCAGCTGCTTTCCCCATGGTAGCAAACACGGTACACGTCAAAAGACATAAGGCGTATTAGCACCGACTGTGAACGCAACTGAACTGTCCATACTTCAAACGAAACATCATTCATCGTAAGCAATCTGTATATAGAAACACCATCCGATGATACACACATCTCACGGTGTGCACAGAACACTAATCTCAGTAGCTTTCTGCAGCAAGTCGATACTTGGAAGGTGAGTTAACTGCAACAAGGAACCTTTTGAGACAGTGCCTCAATGTTCCATTGCTGCCTATCCGCCATATTGACCGAAAGTCCCCAATTGTATACATTATTTATATATTATATAAAAAAAAGGATCTGTAAGTACAGTGAGGGAGGAGCGATAAGTAACTATAGTGAGAAAGGAGTGATAGGTAAGTACAGTGAGCAATGAGGGATAAGTAAGTACAGTGAGGAAGGAGTGATAGATAAGTACAGTGTGGAAGGAGGGATAAGTAAGTACAGTGAGGAAGGAGTGATAGATAAGTACAGTGTGGAAGGAGGGATAAGTAAGTACAGTGAGGAAGGAGTGATAGATAAGAACAGTGAGGAGGGAGTGATAAGTAAGTACAGTGAGGAAGGTGGGATAAGTAAGTACAGTGAGGAAGGATTGATAGGTAAGTACAGTGAGGAGGGAAGGATAAGTAAGTACAGTGAGGAAGGAGGGATAAGTAAGTACAGTGAAAAAGGAGCGATAGGTAAGTACAGTGAGGAAGGAGTAATACGTAAATACGAGGAAGAAAGGGGCACACGCTTCACAAACCAACTACACGCATTAGCAGACACGCCTTTGGAGTACACACACACACACACACACACACACACGCACACACACACGCACGCACGCACACACACACACACACACATATGCATGCACATACACTTTAAAATATCCCGAATAGAACAGAAAATGTAAATGTTAAATGTCTTTATCTAACAGTTCAGCCTGGTCAAACTAGCCTCAGTTTGAAGTTTGATCCCACGCCTGTCCCATATTTTCGCGTGAAGTTTCCAAATCCATCACTTGTCCTGACAACTCCTACACTTACATCATCACTGTCGTGAATTTCCTCGTAAAAATTGCTTCATGAGTATGTGAATCTGCCATTTGTTTTTAAATTGACGTCGAATATTGGAGAATTGTTTCTTTAAAAAAATGTCCCAGTTTGAAGAATGTTGATATATAGAATTTACATTAAAGAGGAATTAATAACAAAAACAGAGATGTTTTTTTTTTTCCGTCCGTTATTTGTTGATGATATATCTTTGAAGCATTGCATGCTGGTTAGATTCAATCTCTTTCTCGCGTTTGAACCGGCAACTACTAAGGGAATGGATACTCGTCTTCGTCATCCGCCCTTAAAAGAACGTTGAGATGGGCACACATACGTAGTGATTCTGTTTGTACTAGAATTGTGATGGTTGCGTCTTTCGGTCGGACATATCCGACTTCAGCACGGGGTTTTGAGTAACGGATTGCCTTTCATCTTGATCCCTACTAACTTGGTTAACTGATTAGTCTGTTTCTTGACGCACCGCAGGTCGGGTTCGATTCTGATCGACAGCTTCCAGGTTCACCCAGCCTTAAATGGTTAACGAATTTTTTTTTTTCCTGGGAAAGTAAGGCGGCACGGGCGTAATACCGACCACATTACCCCAAAAATTATGTGCTGGAGGTCTGTAAAAATGATGGTCACTAACACCATATTGCCTATACCCCACTTGGCATGTCTTGGCTCTTTACTTTTTTTTGGTGGGGAGTGGGGGGGGGGAGCACTACAAAAACTGATGGAGTAGGATTTGGATAGTTCTGGTTCATCGATCTTTGCTCAAGCAGTCAGCTATGAGTCGCTGATCACTTTGGCTCTGATGCCGACGGGAGGGATTCAGTCTAACGTCTCTATTTTGTCATCTTCAGTACCATGCCATTAAATTATTTACCTGCTAGCGTAAATGATCGTGTCGCACCACAATTGTATGTCTCTCCAGTTGTTTTGTCGCTATGTATTTGACACTAACAAAGCACATATGCATCTGTCTGTAATGGTGTTTTCATTCTAAACATTGTGTTTCTCGAAATGATGTGTTCTTAATCACAATTTTATGTTTAAAAGAACACAACAACTATTGGTACTTGCGGTGACATTTAGTATATGCACATTTAGACTAAAATCATCTTTTTTCCGTTTATTTTAATATGACATTAACGTCTAGTTTTTAAAATTATGAGAATGTAGCATCTAGACTACATTTTGTTGCGACTTTAAATAATACTTCTTCAAGGGTAGAGGAAAACAGTGTTCTTTAACCTCTTAGAGTGTCGAGGGAAGCACACGGAGTTTGTTAATCTCTTAGAGTGTCGAGGGAAACACACGGAGTTCGTTAATCTCTTAGAATGTCGAGGAAAACACACGGAGTTCGTTTATTTCTTTGAGTGTCGAGAGAAAGACACGGAGTTCGTTAACCTCTCCGGTTGCCGAGCGAAATACAAATGCCAAGCCCTTCCTCTTCTAACAAACTCTACTATAATCATGTTGTGCCATTGCAATTTCGCTTACTAGATGTTGTTTGTTGTTCCGTCTCGCTCTGCATCTGCCTGGAGCTCTAGTTTCTTTTCTTTTATTATATTTACCTTGTGTCGTATAAACTGTAACTATAAATGTCGTAGAAACTCTAACTATAACTGTCGTATAAACTGTAACTATAAATGTCGTAGAAACTCTAACTATAACTGTCGTAGAAACTCTAACTGTAACTGTCGTAGAAACTCTAACTATAACAGTCGTATAAATTCTAACTATAACTGTCGTATAAATTCTAACTATAACTGTCGTATAAACTCTGACTATAACTGTCGTATAAACTCTAACTATAACAGTCGTATAAACTCTAACTATAACAGTCGTAGAAACTCTAACTATAACTGTCGTATAAACTCTAACTATAACTGTCGTAGAAACTCTAACTATAACTGTCGTATAAACTCTAACTATAACTGTCGTAGAAACTCTAACTATAACTGTCGTATAAACTCTAACTATAACTGTCGTATAAACTCTAACTATAACTGTCGTAGAAACTCTAACTATAACTGTCGTATAAACTCTAACTATAACTGTCGTATAAACTCTAAGTATAACTGTCGTATAAACTCTAACTATAACTGTCGTATAAATACTAACTATAACTGTCGTAGAAACTGAACACATTCACCATTTTCTCTTAGATCTCACTTAGACAATATCTATGGTAATTACAACTTGTGCTTTCTTCTCTACTCATTTTGTCTTCTAATTTATCTTCTTTTTGGTTCCTTCTTCATTTGTCTTTCAGCTACGAGGCAAGATACAGTTTGTGGTCTTTCGGTTTTCTCTTGGACTGCTGCAGTAATGTTGTCATTGCGTTTCTAATATTCCATCAATCCATCTTTTTTTCGTTGACACTATGGTCTATGATCTCGTATCGTGTACCCACCTCGCTGTGTTGTGTTTTCATCCTTCTAATTTATCACATAGTAAAACAATTTTATCTTTTGTTTCTTTGGGTATTTTATGGCGGAAATTATTCCTTACATTTTTCTCAATTCTTCTTTCCTGATCTTAACTTTCATGCTATTTCATATCCTTTGTGTAACACATTTAATTTCTATAATGGATTTTTTTCCCTTATTGTTCTTGAGTCTAGCGTCGAAGTCTTATATTGATGACATAACATTGGGATTCCGATTTTGTTGTAGAGTGCTCGTTTTACCTCTAGTATTATTTCCTTTAGTTTATCATCTATTTTGTTTATATAGAATATTATTGACAGATTAAAACAGTTATGTATATATTGTACTTCATCGTCTTCATTAGCGATTACTTTCCTCTGACCAGCAGATTACATAAAAATATGAGTCCCCGATGTGAAATTAGTCCAGTAGCAGGAGGTCATCCTAACACGGTAATCTACGTCATTATCTCTTTATCAGACAAAAATGGCCGTGCATTCTAATTACCCCGCAGCTGCCTACAAATTGTCATTAGGCCAGAATGACATTTTTAGTTCTTTGTACGATTCGCATGTTTGAAGAACATGTTTTTGAGCCTGAAGATTCGCATGTCTTGCTTGTGGAGATGCGGTCATTTGAATTTGACGTCGGTGGACGTTTTAAGCGATAGTGCCGTGTTCGGAGTGTGCAGATTGCAGTCTGTTGTGCTCTCTTTATACCCAAAATGGATCTTAAATAAATGTATTATTTGCTATAGTTGAGGGTTTCGTGAAATGAAAAAAAATGATCCATGTGTAATATAAGAGAGGCGTTCAAATGGTAATGAACCATATAGGTTTTCTCAACTAATAATAAACATAGAATAATGAAATTTTGCACACTTTAAATTTGGCATATGTTGATTGTGTACATCAAATTGCACTGCAATCGGTCTAATAATACGACTGCACTAAACCGTTGAAATGGAGCATGTTAGCAACTAGCGTTATAAGCAGCAAATTGTGATAGAATTTCTTATTTTAGAGAAGGGAACTGTTGTGAGCATTAACATGCATCTATGTGATGTGTATGGAATTTTGCAGTCGACAGAAGTGCAGTAAGTCACTGGGTTCAGATAATAAAAGAATCGGAAAGCGGAGATACGGAGCTTCTTGATCGACTCGCTGTTGACGGTCTGCCACAACCACCAATGCAGAGATGTTGAAATGCGCTGAGGGCATTATTCTTCCTGATAGGCGCATCATTACTCAAAAAATGTCCTTAAATTTGTCAGTCAGCTTTGGTAGTGCTGATGCAATCATAAAAACTCTCGGATCCTCTAAGGTTTATGCGAGACGATTTGATGCAAGATCCACGAAATCTCACTAATGAACATCGATTGCAAAGAAAATCAATTTCTTCTGCATTGTTGGAGCGTGTCAATGTTGATGGAAAGAACTATTTTGTCTAAGATTGTTACCGGTGATGAAATCTTGGCACATTACTTTGAACCTGACACAAAACGACAATCAATGGAGTGGCATCATTCACACTCACCACGAAGAAACAATTCAAGACATCTCCTTCAGCTGGAAAAGTCATGGTCACTGTGTTTTTGGATATTGAAGGTGTGATTTTTGTGGATGTTATGCCAAGAGGAGAAACAATAAATTCGCAAGCTTACTTTAAGACATTGAAGGTGTGATTCTTGTAGATGTTATGCCAAGAGGAGAGACAATCAATTCGCAAGCTTACAAGACATTGAAGGTGTGATTCTTGTAGATGTTATGCCAAGAGGAGAAACAATAAATTCGCAAGCTTACTTTAAGACATTGAAGGTGTGATTCTTGTAGATGTTATGCCAAGAGGAGAAACAATCAATTCGCAAGCTTACTTTAAGACATTGAAGGTGTGATTCTTGTAGATGTTATGCCAAGAGGAGAGACAATCAATTCACAAACTTACATTAAGACATTGAAGGTGTGATTCTTGTAGATGTTATGCCAAGAGGAGAAACAATCAATTCGCAAGCTTACTTTAAGACATTGAAGGTGTGACTCTTGTAGATGTTATGCCAAGAGGAGAGACAATCAATTCGCAAGCTTACATTAAGACATTGAAGGTGTGATTCTTGCGGATGTTATGCCAAGAGGAGAGACAATCAATTCGCAAGCTTACATTAAGACATTGAAGGTGTGATTCTTGTGGACGTTATGTCAAGAGGAGAGACAATCAATTCGCAAGCTTACATTAAGACATTGAAGGTGTGATTCTTGTGGACGTTATGTCAAGAGGAGAGACAATCAATTCACAAGCTTACATTAAGACATTGAAGGTGTGATTCTTGTGGACGTTATGTCAAGAGGAGAGACAATCAATTCACAAGCTTACATTAAGACATTGAAGGTGTGATTCTTGTGGACGTTATGTCAAGAGGAGAGACAATCAATTCACAAGCTTACATTAAGACATTGAAGGTGTGATTCTTGTGGACGTTATGTCAAGAGGAGAGACAATCAATTCACAAACTTACATTAAGACATTGAAGGTGTGATTCTTGTGGACGTTATGTCAAGAGGAGAGACAATCAATTCGCAAGCTTACATTAAGACATTGAAGGTGTGATTCTTGCGGATGTTATGCCAAGAGGAGAAACAATCAATTCGCAAGCTTACATTAAGACATTGAAGGTGTGATTCTTGTGGACGTTATGTCAAGAGGAGAGACAATCAATTCACAAACTTACATTAAGACATTGAAGGTGTGATTCTTGTGGACGTTATGTCAAGAGGAGAGACAATCAATTCGCAAGCTTACATTAAGACATTGAAGGTGTGATTCTTGCGGATGTTATGCCAAGAGGAGAAACAATCAATTCGCAAGCTTACATTAAGACATTGAAGGTGTGATTCTTGTGGACGTTATGTCAAGAGGAGAGACAATCAATTCACAAACTTACATTAAGACATTGAAGGTGTGATTCTTGTGGACGTTATGTCAAGAGGAGAGACAATCAATTCGCAAGCTTACATTAAGACATTGAAGGTGTGATTCTTGCGGATGTTATGCCAAGAGGAGAGACAATCAATTCGCAAGCTTACATTAAGACATTGAAGGTGTGATTCTTGCGGATGTTATGCCAAGAGGAGAAACAATCAATTCGCAAGCTTACATTAAGACACTGAAAAAAACTCAACGTTTCGCAACTCGAGTTCGGCTGCACTAGAATCCAGCAGACCTGCTTCTCCTTCACGACAATGCACGCCTTCACACGTGTCTCTAGCAACACAGAAAGCAATCACCAGATTGGGTTGGGCTGTACTTCCCCCGTCCACCATACAGCCCTGATTTGGCACCCTTTGATTTCCATCTCTTTGGTCCACTTAAAGATGGCTCCGTGGAACAAAGTTTGAAGATGATGAAGTAATTCAAGCAGCGAAGAAATGGCTACACGGTCAAGAGAAAGATTGGTACAGGCTAGGAATACATGCATTTGTTGCGTGCTGATGTAATGCTGTACAAGTGGATTGGGATTAAGTTGAATGATACCAATGCTTACATGACATATCCATATATACCGTATAAAAATGTCATACTTTTTGAGTTAGCAGTTCCTGAGAAAACCGATGTGGTGCTGGAAATAGCAAGAATGCACTAAATGCATGCAACAAATGAATATATATTTTTATTTCAATGTTATCATTATTTATTAAATTGCCCATACATTTTATAATGGTCAAACATCCACATCTGTGGAGATCATTTATTTGTACACGTACAGTAGTTATACATTTACTCTCAGAATTGATGAAGATTACAGGCGATATTAAGGATATATCTCATATGCGCACAAATTAAAATGTAACAAAATAGAACTGAAAACTAGTCGCTAATGTGGGTTTAATGTATTTGCCCTCAAGTTATAGTTCGTTTCTTTTTCTCTTTTATTTTAATTTCTTTTGTGTTGTGTGTGTTTTTTTTAGTTCTGGTGGCCAGTGAACCTGTCTGCTGTAAAGTATTGAGACATTGAAAGCATCGACCTGGTGAAGTCATGAAAAGCAATTTATTCGCGAGACTGTCTGGCCAATCCTGCAACGCATGCGCACTTGTAATTAAGATCGGAACTGTGGTGGTTATATATAACCATGACAACCAATAAACAAAAACAATGTTGAGAAGGCTTTTTTTTCAAAACAATTTAGTACAAATACATCAGCAATTTGGTGGCATATTATAAATGTATAAGTAAACGATACAATTATACTATTATTCCTTTTATCGAAACTACAGTATGAAAATTAACACAGCAAAAACAGAGGCTATAAGAATAAGCAAATTGAGACACCCATATTAAACATCAAGATCAAAGACAAAGAAATAAAACAAGTAGAGGAATTCAAGTATTTAGGCGCAATTTTCACAGAAGATGGAAAACTAGACAGAGAAATTGACATGAGAATACAAAAAGCAAATGCTGTCACATACCAGCTTTCACCATTGTTAAGACATCCAAACATTTCTATGCCAGCTAAACAACAAATGATAAATAGCATCTTCATACCAACTTTGTGCTATGAAAGTCAAACATGGACCCTTTCTAAATCCCATTTAAGAAAGATCAATACATGTGAGATGCGATGCTTGAGAAAAGTAACAAACAACACAAGAAGAGATAGAATACCAAATGAAACCATAAGAAAAATGGTAGGAACAAAACCCTGCCAAGAATATATAGAACAACAACAACTTAAATGGTTTGGCCACCTGGTCAGAATGAATCCTCACCAATCACCATCAAGGGCGTTATTCTCGAGAATGCATGGGAAAAGACCAAGAGGAAGACCCAGAAGAAGATGGATAGATGCAGTGACAGAGACATGTAACAACAAAGGAAAATCACTAATTCAGACAATTCGAGCAGCTCAAGAACGACAAATGATATAAACCACGACACCTTTTAGGTATCAGTGAAAGAGAAAAGTAGAAGAAGAAGATCTAAAAATAGTTAACTAATTAGAAATAAAGGTCGTTGTTTCATTTGCAGTTGAGCTATGCTGCGGTGAATTGAGTGAATATATATATATATATATATATATATATATATATATATATATATCCGTCATATAGGGAATATGGTGTTAGTACTGTTAGTGACCATAAATTTTACAGACCTTCAGCACATGATTTTTGGGGTAATGTGGTCGGTATTACGCCCGTGCCGCTTTGCGTTCCCAGAAAAAAAATCCGGTACCCATTTAAAGCTGGGTAAAATCTGAAGCCGTCGATTGGGATCGTTGCTGTACAACAGAGGTGAGATGCAGAATGGTTCAGTCAAAAGCAGCTTTCCAAGAAATGAGGAAGATACTATGCAATCCATTTTTGACAATTGAAACAAGAAAAAAGAGTTCTTAAATGTTATGTAGAGCCAGTCTTAACATATGGATGTTAATCATAGGACAACAGACAAGGAAATCACTGGAGTCTGTAGAAATGTGGTTTTACAGAAGAATGTTGAGAATACCATGGACAGCTAAGTAGAGTAATGAAAACGTTCTGAAAGTGGCCAAAGCAAAAAGAGAGATAATTTCCAATATTAGGAAGAAACAATCATCATTTTTTGGCCATGTAATGAGAAGAGAACAACTGGAATATTTTGTAACAACTGGGAAAATTGAGGAACGAAGAGATAGAGGGAAGCAAAGAGAGAAAATACCAGACAGCTTAAGAGAATGGCTTGCAGAAAGTCAACAACAGAAATGATAAATAACTGTCGAGATAGAAAGTTGTGGAGAGACATGATCACCTACGCCAGCAGGCCCGGTACTTGATGATGACGATGATATATATATATATATATATATATATATATATATATATATATATATATATATATATATATCATAATATGTGTATATATATAGTATGAACAGTATGTAAAGAAAATATGGGCATGTGGTCTTCCCTCCTGCTATTTTTACTACAAAGAGGGAGTCAGGTACACATTATTAGCTAGTTCACCTAATATATATATATATATATATTATATATATATATATATATATATATATATATATATATATATATATATATTAGATGCCCATATTTAATTCACATACTGTACAGTTTTACTGCACTGATGTAGAATGTCATAATTTCTTCACCCTTACTGACTTACACTAATTTACAGCATTATTATTTATATACTAAGTGACAACTTTTACCTTCTTAACACACCCTGTTAAGTTCCTTTGAAATGATCGTAAGCAATAAAAAATAGTAGATAAGCGAAATAAAACGTTTTCGAAGTAAAATATTACATATGAAGAGACAATCGAGTACTAATGCTCCTGTTTATTGCTTTTTTCCCAGGTCAGTCATTTTGCTTGTTCTTCACAGTTTGGTCAAGTTAAGTGTTCTTCACAGTTTGGTCAAGTTAAGTGTTCTTCACAGTTTGGTCAAGTTAAGTGTTCTTCACAGTTTGGTCAAGTTAAGTGTTCTTCACAGTTTGGTCAAGTTAAGTGTTCTTCACAGTTTGGTCATGTTAAGTGTTCTTCACAGTTTGGTCAAGTTAAGTGTTCTTTACAGTTTGGTCAAGTTAAGTGTTCTTCACGGTTTGGTCAAATTAAGTGTTCTTCACAGTTCAGTTTCATTTGAGACTGTGCTAAGGCAAAACTTAGAAGAAAAAGACTCATGAAAAAAGATGGAAAACCCTGTGGATCAGTGGGCCTGACTTGTTCATTCTGTGGCTGTGTGTGTTTGTCAAACATTGGTAGAATTAGCCACGAGAGAAGCTGTTCGACAAAATCAAAACCTCAAACAAATGCACAATAGCCTCCACTAGAAATTCTGACAAGACGAAAAGTGACATATAAATATATATATATATATATATATATATATATATATATATATATATATATATATATATATATATATATATATATATATATATATATATATATATATATATATATATATATCATCATCATGTGCCATACCGGTTGGCGTAGGCGATCATATCCCTCCACAATCTTCTATCTACAGGGCATCGTATCAGTTCTGTTGTTGACTGTTTTCCATGCCACGACACCAAGCTATCCAGTATTTTCTCTCTTTGTCGTCCGCGATCTCTCTTTCCTTTTATTTTGCCAGTTGTAACCAAGTATTCCAACTTTCCTCTTCTCATGATGTGCCCGAAAAATGTTGATTGCTTCTTTCTGATGTTTTTTAAGAGCTCCCTTTTTGTGTTGGCCTCTTTGAGAACTTCCTCATTGGTCTTTTTAGCTGTCCAGGGAACTTTCAACATTCTTATGAGAAACCCCATCTCTGTGGCCTCTAATCGTCTTTTCATTATATATATATCAATGTATACATACAGTTAAGTCAGTCTACATGTAACTGTCAACGTGTCGATAAAGAAAATGATTCCCTTAAACGAACGTAAAATGTAACGAACTGCAAAACTGGTTTATCATCCACTAAATCATTACCTGCACTGTCTCTCTCTCTCCCTCCCCATTCTTTCTTTCTCTCTCTCTCTCTCTCTCTCTCTCTCTCTCTCTCTCTCTCTCTCTTCTATACACACATCAGCACTGTTATGCTTGGATAGTGCTACCGATTGATCTTGTTGGACTGTAGGTAACTACCGATCTTGTTATCCAGCAGTCATAATTACCTCGCATGTCATCTTATGTCATTTTTTGGGCACATCATGAGAAACGAAAAGTTGGAATACTTGGTTACAACTGGCAAAATAAAGGAAAGAGAGATCGCGGACGACAAAGAGAGAAAATACTGGATCGCTTGGTGTCATGGCATGGAAAACAGTCAACAATAGAACTCATACGATGCACTATGGATAGAAGATTAAGGAAGGACATGATCGCCAACGTCAACTGGTACGGCACATGATGATGATGATGATGACATCTTATGTCTGTATCTATCTTACATGTGGCGATCTTTTGTACTATTTATATTGCCACTGCCCCTCCACCCACCCACCCCGAATTCACTCTGTGCTTTTCGAATGCAAAAAGCAAAAAAAAAAAAAAAAAAAAAAAAAAAAAGGTAATGTCTTTCTGTTAACTTACTTTTTACGAAGTGGCAGTGCAGTGTTCCCTAGCGTTTGGCTTTTCGTGGCAAGGCGCTGTGCCACCAAGTACGGGTTCGATCCTGCTCTGATCCATACTTTTTTTCTGTTGTTGATTATTTGTCAATTTTTCCGAGTGCTGTAAACATACCTCTTCCTCTGAAATGATTCCCAGCGTAACCTACGTTGTTTGAGCAGCGTATAGATCTTCGGGAAGCCTGTGCTTGTCATGACCTCCACGTTTGTCACTTTATCCTTCCTGGTGATACCAAGAAGTGATGCCAAGAAGAAATATAACAAGTGGCGAAATTACACATGACAAAGAAATAAAGTCAAAGCTAGAAGACAAAAAGAGACAAGAAAATGAGACGAGATCCTGTAAACAATCTGTAATGTTCAATTTGCTGCTTGGCCTACCCTACAATTCGGTAATGGAAGAACTAACCTTTTTGTAAAGCTGCTCGGCAGCAAAGCGTTTACCACGTATTATTGATGATCGACTTCAGGCTGCTTCCAAACAGTCTACTGTCTGTGAACACATAACAGATTATTCAATCCTACCGAGCTGGAACGTGTTCTGGTAAACTGTTCAGACTTTACGATCCCAAGATACATATTATCTATATGTCACTGAAAACTCAAACTCCTACCAGTTTACACTCTGATTTTACGATAGTTCAATCAAATAATACAACTGTAAATGCATCAGAACTTCACAGACCTGGAACATTACGTCCTCGTTTTATGGAATAGAATGTTCAGCTCCGGAAAATTGCCTATAAAAACAGGCACAATATATCTCCATAAATAATAAACCCTGTACGACTCAAGTGAAATCAGAAATATTTGATATTCTGATACTGCAGGTTGTGCTACCAATGCCAGTCCTGGACCCTTAAATGCAAGAACAATAATAAAAATAACCTCTACTGAGATTAATTGTGTTAGACGAATGACAGGAAACAGCCTGAAAGATAAGACCAGAAATGAAAAACTTAGGGAAAAAAAAGCTAAGAATAACCCACGCCAAAGAATATAAAAATAAACAACGGATAAAATGGTTTGGCCACGTGAAAAAGCAGAAATATCAGAACACAACAAAACGAGCCATCAATAAACGTTGCGCGAACACCAAACCCAAATGCTGACCATGATAAATATAGATCGGCGGAAATTTGCAAACATTAGGAAACATAACAGCAGCAGAGGCGAACAGAAAAGCAAAAGACCACAAATTATTTCTCCCCTCGACGCTGAAAGGCAAATGAGGAAAGAACGAAGAAGAAGAAAATACTGTACCAAAAAATGTAATAATTGAATACGGTGCAAGAGACGCCTTATTTTTAATGGCGAATATAACTATTACCCATATTAGTTACGTTCATTATCTATATAATAGCATATCCTTGAAGACAAAATGAGTTTACATTGTATAAATATTTATTACTGATTAATCAAAGAATTTGTTAAAAATGATTAATATCACTCGAGTTCTATCCCTTTACCTTCCGTTCTAATTTTAACGTTCATTTGTGTCCCTTTGGGAAATAACAATATGGTTACCAGTTAAAATTTTTTTATTTAAGTGTAAGACCTATTTTTCTATAATCAACTTTAAAAATTTCAGAAAAATTTCCGACATTTGATTGGCTGTATATAGTCAGAACCTAATTCAATGGGAAAGGACAATATATTTGTTATGGTAACCTGAAAGGAGATAGTAGTTTTTTTTTTCCATAAAGGGGAATAACTTTATGGGTAACACTTGATTCTTTATTAAACATATTATATTATTTTATAGTAAAGATTATATATATATATACACACACACACACACACATTTTAATCAAATGAAAACGTTTAATATATGATTTTGCGGATTATAAACAACATTTTATAAATATCACTTAAATTTACCATTCATTTTAGGTTTTGTTTTTTTCATTCTTTGTTTTACAAACCTGGTCTAAGATCAGCATTTTGAAATTTCCACGATGGCCGCGCCACATATTTGTTCTGCATCGTATTCTTTTGATCAAGCAGTATAATACTTGGATGGTCCAGACCATCGATCCAAATACAACTACTGCAGCACCAGCAGTCAATGACACAGCCCCGCTACCTACAAAGAAGAAACGTAACTCTAAACAAAAAGAAACAGTACAAGTATCAAAGGATGACACACAGCAGCAGATTCACAGAACAAAAACCCAGACGCCCACATCCACATTTTCCAAAGACGAGCCTAGAAGACAGAAACTCCAAGAAACACAAAAGTACAACACACAACCAGCACAAGAATTTCCACAAAACGAACAGCAATGGACAAACACAAACTACTATTCAGATACAGAGTACAACGACTGGGAAGTGCAGTGTGAAGACCCGCAGCACGGTTTCAGCGACCCCGAATACAATTTTCCAATGATGTCCTTCTCAGGACAACAAAGAAAATGTCCTTCGGAGGACAACAAAGGAAATGTCTTAAAGAACGGTTTCCCTACAATAGATAAAATTTGGCAATAAAAAATCCCAAAATAAAATGTTTACCCTACTACTACTACAACTATTTCCAATACTACTACTACCTATCACTACTACTACTTCTACAAAAAAAATACTTGATCTAAACGCTGAATTTTACATATTTCTATGTTTTGACAATGTGTACCCAAGTCTGTAGCGTTCTGAAATTATTATTTAGAGCTTTTTTAGCAAAAAGAAAAAAGAAAATAAAAGAGAGACAATTGCTATTTATACTTTGTAGAATGAGTAAGGAGAATTTACAACGTTTTGAAACATTTAACAGGACAGAAATGGTTAGAAAAGAATTTAATTTGGCAGAAACGTTTGATTGATTAGAGTACTGTTTAATTTGGAAGACATATCCATTTAGCTAAAACTGAGTTTAATAAGATATAAATGTTTGGAGTGTTAGAGTACAGTAGTTTCATGGGGCAGAAATTTTTGATTTCTTATAAAGAAGTTGAGTGGAGCAGACATGGTTGGTTAATTACAGTAGATTAATAACAGTCGTAATTATAATAATATTATAAATAATAATAAATAATCCTGTCAATTTTTAGAAAAAAATATTTAATTCAGCATAACAATAATATTAATAAATATTCGTAAAGAGGATGTTAAATTCATAAGGAATTAAGCGTAATCCTATCAATTAGAATTTAAAAAAAGTAAAGAGTCTTTCACACCAAGTGGCGTATGGGAATATGGTGTTAGTGACCATACTTTTTACAGACCTTTGGCACATGATATTTAGGGTAATGTGGTCGGTATTACGCTACTTTCGCTTTACTTTCCCAGAATAAAATCCGGTACTCATTTAAGGCTAGGTGAACCCGGAAGCCGTTGATCAGAATCGAACCCGACCTCTTGTCCTTTGTAGTCTAGTTCACTAACCACTGAACTATCGTGGTTGATATACTATGTTATTTGCTTTTTTGTAACTTTTCACTTTATATTCTCTGTCTGTCGATGTTTCTAGTGAGTGTGGCTTAAGGTTGTTTCAGACCTTTACTATATATAACCTCAGACGGAAGATGTACAAAAGGGGTGAGATGCAGAATGGCTATGGCAAAAGCAGCTTTCCAAAAAAATGAGGAAGATACTATGCAATCCATTTTTGACAATAGAAACAAGAAAAAGAGTTCTTAAATGTTAAGTAGAGCCAGTCTTAACATATGGATGTGAATCATGGACAATAGGACAACAGACAAGAAAATCACTGGAGTCTGTAGAAATGTGGTTTTACAGAAGAATGTTGAGAATACCATGGACAGCTAAGAAGAGTAATGAAGATGTCTTGAGAGAGGTCAAAGCAAAAAGAGAGCTAATTTCCAATATTAGGAAGAAACAATCATAATTTTTTGGCCATGTAATGAGAAGGGAACAACTGGAATATATTGTAACAACTTGAAAAATTGAGGGACGAAGAGACAGAGGAAGCAAAGAGAAAAAAATAACAGACAGCTTAAGAGAATGGCTTGGCAGAAGGTCAACAACCGAAATGATAAATAACTGTCGAGATCGAAAGTTGTGGAGAGACATGATCACCTACGCCAGCAGGCCCGGTACTTAATGATGATAATGATATATCGTAAAGGTATATAAAACAACAGAGAGTAGATGTATAACAGAGGTGAGATGCAGAATGACTCAGGCAAAAGCAACTTTTCAAAAAATTAGGAAGATATTGTGCAATCCATTTGTGACAATAGGAACAAGAAAAAGAGTACTTAAATGTTATGTAGAACCAGTCTTAACATATGGATGCGAATCATGGACAATGTGACAACAAACAAGAAAATTACTAGAGGCTGTAGAAATGTGGTTTTACAGAAGAATGTTGAGAATATCATGGACAGCTAAGATGAGAATGGGAACGTTCTGAAAAAGGCCGAAGCAAAAAGATATATAATTGCCAATATTAGGGAGAAACAATCATCGGTTTTGGCCATATACTGAGAAGGGAACATCTGGAGTATATTTGACAACTGGGAAAGTTGAGGGACATAGGGATAGAGAGAAGTAAAGAGAAATTATACCAGACAGCTTAAGAGAATAGCTTGGCAGAAGGTCAACAACAAAAATGATAAATAACTGTCGAGATCGAAAGATGTGGAGAGACATGATCACCTACGCCTGTAGGCATGGTACTTGATGATGATGATGATGGTATATATATATATATATATATATATATATCATCATCATCATCGTGTGCCTTCTCCGCAACGAAGGTTGGCTACCGTGGATCGCCATTCTACTCTGTTTCTTGCTTTGATGGTGCAGGCTGACATAGATTGACTTGTCCATCTTTTGATGTTACTCGTCCATGTTAGTCTTGATCTGCCTCTGCCTCTTTTACCTTGTATTTTTCCTTCCAATATTAGTTTTAGTAGGCTGTTGTGTCTTTTAACATGCCCCAAAAATTTCATTTGTCTTGTCTTAATTGTATTTAGTACTTCTCTTTTTATTTTCAGTTGTTTTAAAACTTCATTGTTTGTTATCTTTTCTTTCCATCCAATTCTTCTAAAAATCCACATTTCAAGGGCTTCAATTTTCTGTTCTATTTTCTTGTAGGATATCCATGTTTGTGCACCATACAGGAATATTGAGAAGACTTTAACATTTTGCCATTTTTAGTTTCAGCCCTGCTGATATTTGTTTTGTTGTTAGTATATTTTTCATGGCATTAAAATTACTTTTTGCCATGCCTATTCCTTTGTTTATTTCAGTTTTGTATTTTCCATCATTGGTTATAGTATGTCCCAGGTAGTTGTAGCTCTGGACTGTCTCCAGATGTATTCCCTCAACTGTGATATCTAATTGTAGGTCTTGAGAATTTTCTTTGTTTATGATCATAGTTTTATTAAAAAACTATGATCATAAGACTTTGATATTCATTTCTAGTCCATATTTTTTGCTTGTTATGTTTATCACATTAAGCAATTGTTGTAGGTCTTTAGGATTTTGTGCTAGTAGAACAGTATCATCAGCATATCTTAGGTTATTGATTATCTTTCCATTAATGTTTAGGCCTGGTATCTCTGAGATGTTTTTAAAGATTTGCTCAGTGTATAGATTGAACAAGCTTGGTGCTAGGATGCATCCTTATCTTACTCCTCTTTTTATGTCCATGGGTGTAGAGTTCTCCTTGTTATATCTTATTATTGCTGTTTGCTCCCAGTACAAATTACATAATTACAATTATATATATATATATATATATATATATATATATATATATATATATATGATTCGCATCCATATGTTAAGACTGGTTCAACATATAATTGCGATATATTATACAAGAATATTGTTATATTAATATATAATTGCCATATATATATATATATATATATATATATATACGTAGGGAGGTCAAAAAGTAATGCACACCAATTTTTTTCTCGGAAACTATTCGGGCAAAATGTGTGAAATTTTCACAGATTGTAGCTGAACATCCCCTTTACACTACCTATTTTTCAACATAATCTCCGTCCAAGCGTATTGCCTTACGCCAACGCGAAACTAGGTCATGAATGCCTCGTTTGTACCAAGTTTTGTCCTGCTCGCGTAGCCATTTTTTAACTGCACGGATCACACCCTCATCATTGTCAAAGTGTGTCCCACGCAGGAATTTTTTGAGTGGTCCAAACAGATGGAAATCTGAGGGAGCCAGATCAGGGCTGTAAGGAGGATGGGGCAGTACAGTCCAACCAAATTTGTTGATTGCTTCCCGTGTTACCAGATTTGTGTGAGGGCGTGCATTGTCATGTTGAAGCAACAAATCTGCAGATGGCTTATTAGGCCGAACTCTGTGGAACCGATTTTTGAGTTTTGTCAGTGTATTGATGTAAGCTGTCGAGTTGATTGTCTCACCTCTTGTCATTACATCAACAAGAATCACACCATCAATGTCCCAGAAGACAGTGATCATCACCTTTCCGGCTGATGGAGATGTTTTGAATTTTTTTCTTTTTGGTGACTGCGGATGATGCCATTCCATTGACTGCATTTTTGTTTCAGGCTCATAATGATGTGCCCACGTTTCGTCACCGGTAACAATTTTTGACAAAAACATTTCTCCTTCAACACCGAAACGCTCCAACAATTCAGAACAGAATGTTTTCCTTTGAACTCTGTGATCATTTGTTAGGCACCGAGGAACCCATCGAGCGCAAATCTTTGAATATCGGAGAGTTTTAAAAATTGCGATTGCACTTCCCTTGCTGACTGTAAGCTGCAATGCCAATTGCTGACTAGTGATACGCCTATCCTTACGAATAATGGCATCAGCCCGGTTTAACATGTCTGTGCTGGTAGCCGAGGCAACACGTCCAGAACGCGGTAAATCATGCAGCTCCACTCGTACACTTTCTGCAGCTTTAATTCTCTGAACCCAGCGACTAACTGTGCTCCTATCGACTGCAGAACATTTGTACACTGCACACAGTCGTTTATGAATGTTTGCCACAGTTTCTTTTTCCGCAACCAGAAATTCTATGACAATTCGCTGTTTGTAACGGACATTGTTGACAAGCTCCATTTTAACGGTTCATAGATTGCATAATATTTATCAGAATGCTGTGCAATTTGGTGCACATAATTGGAACATGTCATATTCCAAGTGTGCAAAATTTCATATTCCTATCTTTATTATTAGCCGAGAAAAAAATTGGTGTGCATTACTTTTTGACCTCCCGTATTATATAAGTATATTGTTAGAAATCATAAGCAATATGCTTGATTGTTTAAGCAAATATAACGTCAATATACTGTGCTTTAAAGCAAATATACCATATCTTCCAGCACCAAAATTGTATTAAACAAATATACCATATCTTCCAGCACCAAAATTGTACTAAACAAATATACCATATCTTCCAGCACCAAGATTGTACTAAACAAATGTACCATATCTTCCAGCACCAAAATTGTACTAAACAAATATACCATATCTTCCAGCACCAAAATTGTACTAAACAAATATACCATATCTTCCAGCACCAAAATTGTACTAAACAAATATACCATATCTTCCAGCACCAAAATTGTACTAAACAAATATACCATATCTTCCAGCACCAAAATTGTACTCAACAAATACAATGAAATAAAAAATGAAATCTTTAAGAGGAAAGTTTGACATGCTACTTCTGCTCACATTTCACGTTATGGTTTTATATCGGCTGACAAGTGAGGTCAAGGTTGTCACAGGTCGCTCGTTAGCTTCATTCATCTCTGTTTGTAATGTTGAGTTTCTCTAGCATAATGGTCGGTCAATATGGGGGCAATCCGGTAGCATATGTGTTGCTGTTTATTCTTTTAGCTCTGCATGTGCACAGTTTGTGTGTGTGTGTGTGTACACACAAAATGTAACTTATAAATGTCGTTTTTTTTTAAAATATCATTTTGTCATAGCTAGTCTTAAGTCTAGTGTGTTACAATGTATGTTAATGATTTTTATACCGATATATTTTATTTTGTTAAATACTGTAACAAGTGATGGAGCGGATATGGGGGACTCCCGACTGCAATGAAGCGCAGTCCATAGATATAATAGAACACAACTGATCTTTATGATGATTCTACTTCCTTTTTACTGTATGACTGAATGGCTTTCTTTACTTCTGAATATATGGATGCATTGTCTATTTGCTCACTTGACATCTCCTTTCATCTCTAATCATCATCATCATCATCATCATTGGGTGCCTTCTCCGCATCGAAGGTTGGCTACCATGGAGCGCCATTCCACTCTGTCTCTTGCTTTGATGGTGCAGATTGCCATAGGCTGACTTGTCCATCTTTTGATGTTACTCGTCCATGTTAGTCTTGGTCTGCCTCTGACTCTTTTACCTTGTATTTTCCCCTCTGATATTACTTTTATTAGACTGTTGTGTCTTTTAACATGACAAAAAAATTTCATTTGTCTTGCTCTAATTGTGTTTAGTAGTTCTTTTTTCACCCTTAGTCATCCTAAAACTTCATCGTTTGTTTTCTTTTCTTTCCATCCAATTCTACCTATTCTTCTATAAATCCACATTTCAAAGGCCTCAATTTTCTGTTCTGTTTTCTGGTCTAATGTCCATGTTTCTGCACCATACAGGAATATTGAGAAGATGTAACATTTTGCTGTTCTTAGTTTTAGCCCTGTTGTTATTTGTTTTGATGTTAGTATATTTTTCATGGCATTGAAATTACTTTTTGCCATACCTATTCTTTTATTTATTTCATTTTCCATCACTGGTTATAGTATACCCCAGGCCCCTTTCATCTCTAGCAAACATCATTCCTCTTTCTTACCCCATCTCCAACGGCGTGATGGTAACCACAGTAGTGCTGTATTATCTTTGTCAATGCTATACTGTAAATTAATTTATCAGTTGTAGATTGGACAAAAGATTGTTCGTAATTTCGACGAATAAGTATGACAATAAAGGTAATTTATAGTCGTAAGAGGCGACTAAGGAGGTTGATCGATGGCTTGACAAGCTGTCATTGTAAAAAGTATTGTTATGGAAACAGAACTATAGATTTTAGAAGCAGTGATCTCTGCAATATGTGCCATTTTGGCACACAAGCTTTCTGTTTTTGAGATTGTGGTTCTGACCTATGTGCCCTCTTCGGCTCGAAAGGACAATAAATAGAGATAGATAATGCCATGAATAATATACTAGCAACAAAACAAATAACAGCAGGGCTGAAACTAAGAATGGCTAAATGTTACACCTTCTCAATATTACCTTATGGTGCAGAAACATGGACATTAGAGAAGAAAACAGAACAGAAAATTGAAGTCTTTGAAATGTGGATTTACAGAAGAATAGGTAGAATTGGATGGAAAGAAAAGAAAACAAACGATGAAGTTTTAAAATAACTAAAAATAAAAAGAGAACTACTAAATACAATTAAGACATGACAAATGAAATTTTTGGGACACGTTAAAAGACACAACAGCCTACTAAAAGTAATATTGGAAGGGAAAATAAAAGGTAAAAGAGGCAGACCAAGACTAACATGGACGAGTAACATCAAAAGATGGACAAGTCAATCTATGACAACCTGCATCATGAAAGCAAGAAACAGAGTGGAATGGCGATCCATGGTAGCCATCCGTCGTTGCGGAGACGGCACTCGATGATGATGATGATGAATTTCGGCGACACCAAGAATACAAATTACATTAAAAAGACAAGAAATTAAGACTTTAGGATGGTAAATGATGAAAGCAACAAAACAGATGGTGCTCGACGACGCAAGACATCAAAGAGTTAACTTGCAAGAAAATAATGAACCATGAAACAAATATAATCGATATGGGGAAATAATTACTACTTAATTGATGGTTATTGTTAGCAGGGGAGACCACTGATGCAAGAACAATAATGTTGAATAAATTATTGGAACGATACAAAGTAAAAGTGGAGATATCAATTTGAGAATTGTTAATTTTGAAAGGCAAGGATGCATGTTGTGTGAAAATGAAGCATTTGTGAAGCAACTATGTATAGACAAAATTTGTTTTGCAAGAAAGACAGAATGAAAGAAAGAAAGAAAGGAAGAAAGAAAGAAAGAAAGAAAGAAAGAAAGAAAGAAAGAAAGAAAGAACGAAAGAAAGAAAGAAAGAAAGAAAGAAAGAAAGAAAGAAAGAAAGAAAGAAAGAAAGAAAGAAAGAAAGAAAGAAAGAAAGAAAGAAAGAAAGAAATGGAGAGGTATTGAGAGATGTCTTTTTGACATACACACAGAGAGTAAGTCACAGTCAGGTGGAGAGACAAGCGAATATTGAAATTGACTGACCAATTCACAAAAAGAAAATGATTTTTAATGTTGAAAAAGTAGACGCAGACACAAATTATAAAAAAAAAAAACTAAACAAACTGCAGGCAGACAGCTGAACAGATGTCGAATAGTTAGACAAATAGAATTATAGACAGACACAATGAACTGAGTAAATTATAAATTCGTATGCTAAATTAGAACAAACAGTAGTGAATTCGAGTAAGTTAAATTCAGTTGCATTATTTACACTAGCCCCGTGATTGACATCAGGCAGATTAAATACTGGGCTGTCAGCCTTGAAAGGACCCAACTACTATTCCTGGATGTCCTTCTTCTCAATTTACCCGTGGAGTCTGGAGGCATGAGAGTATAGCTACAGGCCAATCAAAACTAAGATCAGGAACAAGAGGTGGGGTGTAAAGTACACTCCTACAAGGTATGGTGACAGCTTTACAGAAAAGGAACACAACAAAATTCTGGCGTTTCGGTCCACATGCTGCCTTCTTCAGAGAACGAGAACAACACAAACGAACAACGGAATTAAAAAAAACTCTGCTGCATCTAGAATGAGCGGGGACAAGTATATCAAGGAGAAATAAAATGAGGGATAAGAAATGAAATGATAAACTAAAAGGGAGATGTACAACACATTAAGAGAATACGAATTTAGAAATATTTAACAACCAGTAAACTGGAATTATTTATTAAATTGATACGAGACTGAGGTGAGACTCGATCCAGAAGCTCCCACTGCGTGGATGACCGTAAGTCAAATGCGATGAGATGAGACGTGAAAGAGGAGGGGGAAAACAGACACGTGATTAGAGGAAAGGTGTGATAGAAGTGGGAAGTGATAACGAAAGGTGTGAATGGCGGTCAAGAATTAGGTGGATGTCGGCTGAGATAGAGAAATGTATACTGGGGCGTGAAAACATGAGCAAACATTATGTCCGCGGCTAGGGCAACAAGGGGGAAAATGCTGTGTAAAAGGGAATTATCAAAAACTGGTGTAAACACGGAGTGTTGATTAGGGATGGGATAGTAGTGAGTCTGAAAGAAATAATATAACATCAGCTATGTGCAAATGGAATAAAAGTGAAAAAAAGAGTAAGGTTAGTTCAGGAATATACAGTGAAAGAAAATAAAATTGCAGAATATGTATTGATAAGGATTATAAATATAAGTTAGTAAATAGGAATCTTGACTCCTGTAGATGGGTACCAACATTCCTATAAATATGTAGCTAGACCGTGAGTATCGCCTGGGGATCTCACGTCAGGGTGTAAGAGGCTAAAACAGGGGAAGGGGAAGAACCGGTCCCGCCTTGTAGATAGCACCCCGTGTTTACTCCCGCCTTGTAGATAGCACCCGTGTTTACTCTTGTCTTGTAGATAGCACCCCATGTTTACTCCCGTCTTCCTTGATCCCCGTTACGTCGAATTCTCTCCCTTGTCAACCGATAGCACGTCTGGCTTTGTTTGCTCATGTTATCACGCCCTAGAATACATTTCTCTATCTCAGCCGACGCCCCTCTAATTGTTGTCCGCCATTCACACCTCTGGTTATCACCTCACACACATATCAGACCTCTCGTCTAATCCAGTGACAGCCCCCCCCCCCCCAACCTTCACGCTTCATCACATCCGCATTTGACTTGGTCATCCACACAAACTGTGGAAGCTTCTGGATCGGTCCTCAGTTGTCTCGTATTAATTTATAAAAACTTTTATATTTGACTCATTTTTAAAAAACATGTTATCCATTTGTATACTCTTATAACGTAATAAAGTAAAAGAGTAAAGTTCCCTCCACGCCTTGCTATGTGTATGGACAATATGCTAGTGACCATATCTTTCTATGACTACAGCACAATTTTGGGTAGTGTAGTCGGTATCACGCCAGGCCGCCTTTAATTACCTAGTGACCATATTTTTATATGACTTCGGCACAATTTTGGGTAGTGTGGTCGGTATCACGCCAGGCCGCCTTTAATTACCTAGTGACCATATTTTTATATGACTTCGGCACAATTTTGGGTAGTGTAATCGGTATCACGCCAGGCCGCCTTTAATTCCCCCCCCCCCCCCCAAAAAAAAAAAAAAAAAATCTCTGGTATAATCTCTATAATGAAGTACATCTCCCTTTTATTTTGTCTCTTTATTTATTATCCCACCTTGGTTCCCCTGTCCCGCTCCTTCCAGATGTAGTAGAGTTTAACTCTATTCCTTTGTCCGTTTATAGTTGTTCTCGTTTTCCGAAGAAGGCCGAAACATCTGTATTTTGTTGTGTTCCTTTGTTGCAAAGCTGTCGTCATACCTTGTAGGAGTGTATATTACACCCCACCACTTGCTTCTTGTTACCAGATTTACAGGATGTACTGCAATAATTTGCCTGTTCCCTAAAACAAGAACACTTAAAATAATGCACTGGAATGATGAAGGCACCAACAGCAAAATAGATGGATAAAGTAAAAGGTAGAGTTGGAAAATATGCTACATGTCACAATAAAAGATCACCGACAGAAATTATGACATGCATGAAGCACCGAGAGATGGGGAGAGAGATGATTACCTAAGCCAACCGGCATGGCACCAGATGATGATGACGGAGCTGTACCGTGAAGACTTCTAAGCGTTATTAACATGTCAAAAGCCATTATGTCTTATTTATCTTCTTTGATGACATCTTGGCCAGCTCTCCCATCTGGTATGGCTAACTTCCCAGGTATGTGAACGTGATTGCTGCTGTCAGTTCCTCATTCTCAACTTTCACCGGTCTAGTTTTACACAAATTTACCACCAGGCTGTACTTGTATATGTTTAATCCAACTTGTTTATTTTATCGTATAACTGTATTTTTTTATATTGCGACGCGTGGGAATACAATAAAAACACATAAAGTTAACAAATAACCATCTTACCTGACCAGCCCTGCAGTTAGTGATTACCTAGTCAAGACGATTATATTTTGTTTGTTGTGGATGCAATGCATGAAGAGCGAAGTAAGCGCATGTTGCTTGCGGGAAACCCATCTAACAAGAGACATGGTCTTGAAAATGAGGGGCAAACAGTGTTACCCTTCAGATAGAAAAGACAGACAAAAGGGCGAAGTATTGACACTTGTACAGAAAAATATCAATGCATTGAGTTATTGTTACTGAGTTATTTGTGTGTCATTATTGCGCTCCGAACATGTCCATAGGTGCTCAGATCCCCTCCTCAGCAAGTCTTGAAGTGTCCAGCGACTGACGACTCCATCAATGCCTGTTAGCTTGAAGTGTATATAGATGGGACTGAATATCAGATACTGCACCTAAAGACAGAAAATACAGACTTTCATTTACTCAACTACTACTGTCTGAGCGACCGTCACAGACAGAAGACACAGTTTCATAAAAAAGACAGAATGATTGTATGATTTGATAAAGAAAGATTTTATTAGATGCTGGTAAACAACATTAACTGTATTTATAAAACTTCGTTCGGATCAAACAAAGCGTATTAAGCATAGACTATTGCTCAGCATATGGAATGTTGAATGTACTTCTTCCGAATGTGACAATGTTTTTTTCCTTTAAACTCATGATTTGACTATTCCTTTGAATTATCCTGAGTAGAGTCTCTTTCGGTCTTCCCCCTTCCATTCGCTTCCAGCCCAAATGAGTGTCTGCATGGGAGATCTATTCTCCGTCATTCTGAGTACACGTCCCATGAAAGTCCAACGCCTCTGACTAAATAAGTTAGAGCAACCCTTTGGTTGGTCTCTTCCTGTATAATTTTATTTACTTTGAAAACTCTTCAATTGATATTATTAATCTTCGTGGCGTTAGTTTCTGAAGATTTTAAGTTTGCTATCTAGTATCTGCTTTGGTTTCCAGCTCTTGTAACCATGTATTCATGCTTGTATTATGTAGGATTTTAACAGTCTTGTTCTCATCTATTTATTTAGTGTTTTTAAAAGATTGAACTGAAATAACGATAGGCTTTCTATCTCGATAGATAAATAGATCTGTAGACCACTGACGAGAGAATCCGGTTCAAATATGACCTTCCCATTGCAGGGATATGTGTATGGAGATAACGTGTTGTCCAGACTTCAGAAACCAGCCCTTCTCGGTCTCGTTGCTTCATTCCAAAGGAACACGTTTGTGCTACTTGGGTACTGATCTGACTGTAGATGTTGAAAAGGATCTGTTCCAGATCAGTGACCTCCTTGGAGTCTCTGCTCCTGGTTTTCTGTTTAGGGCTTAGTCCTCCATCGCCACTCCCGAGACTCCTCCAGGGAGAGAGGACAAGATACCAGCTGTACTGTTTACCTCTCTGGATATTTAAGAGTTTTGTTTATTTTTGTTTTGTTTTGCATCTGATGAAGGCTTTTGCCGAATCCTCGCAGGCTGTCTCGTCTCCCTGCTAGTTTAGCTGCTCCTTGCAATTGTGTGTTTATTTTACTTGTTTACCTGTTTAGACGAATAATAGGTTCAACATTTCCAATCCCAAATTGACATCATAATGAAATGGAACAGAGATAAAGGACAGTTTGAAACTTTTAGACAGTTTGAAAGAGATATAACAACAAACGAACACAAGAAAAAGCAAACTTCCAGTGTCTACGTATTAGGACAAAGATTGCATCGGTTCATACATCATCATGCAATGATGTCTTGCTGTTGCTGTTATAGATTAATGATGCAATTGTAATCCATCGTGTCATCAACATGTTTGTGTGGGTTATTATTACTTGAATAAATTTATGTGCAACATCTGCTCGTTCTGTGCATGTGTTGTCATTATATGTTTGACTTTAGTGAGTTTTGTTTGTATTCATGTGTTGTCATTATATGTTTGACTTTAGTGAGTTTTGTTTGTGTTCATGTGTTGTCATTACATGTTTGCATATTGTAAGCTTTATTTGTGTGTATGTGTTGTAATTACATGTTTGACTTTAGTGAGCTTTGTGTGTATGTGTTGTAATTACATGTTTGACTTTAGTGAGCTTTGTGTGTATGTGTTGTAATTACATGTTTGACTTTAGTGAGCTTTGTGTGTATGTGTTGTAATTACATGTTTGACTTTAGTGAGCTTTGTGTGCATGTGTTGTAATTATTTGTTTGACTTTAGTGAGCTTTGTGTGCATGTGTTGTAATTACTTGTTTAACTTTAGTGAGCTTTGTGTGCATGTGTTGTAATTACTTGTTTGACTTTAGTGAGCGTTGTTTGTGTACATGCTTGTGCTTGTTGTCTGCGTGCATATTTACTACTAGAATAACGCCATGTCCTTGTGTCTACGCTATGTACGGCTTTGGCTATGACGTAGCTAGGAAGAGAGAATTGTTGGCTGAGGGTGCGGCTTGACTTGGGCGCAAAATTGCAACAATAGCAGTTTATGGAAGGCAAACCTTGCAAGGACGCTGCAACCTGCCCTACCCCACTGATTCTACATATTATTTTCAAGTCTTTCTTTGAATGATGCGAGTTTGATCTACTCTCCGGTGGCAGTATGAGATAGCAAAAAACACTATGGCATTAACGAGTCAGTCACGTGGTCAAAACTTGTGTTGCCTTGTGTGTCCTCATTTTCCAACTAAGCCTGCGCCGTGGCTGACCTGAACTATCTTCGGCAGGAAGATGTGAAAAAAAAAATAGAAAAAACTGTCTGGTAAAAGCTTTACGTGATAGGTATTCGGCACAGATTTGAACGACGTTTTGGCTCAATAGGCATTCAGCAGGAACAAACAAACAACACGCAAACACAGATATGTAAGTAAATAAAACGAATCCTACATAGCTAACTAGTAACTAAAGATCCTAAACAAAATAATCGAAACTGGTTAAAGAAAAGAAAAATGACTACCATGTGTCGTGGACCGTGGTCAGAATGGGAAAGAAATAGTCATACGGGTGTAGCTGTAATTATGCCCCGCTGGTCAGGGCCTTGTGAAGGGTTCTAAAAATACGCGATTAGGGGGGACGCTATCTAGGTTACTTCGACCGCAAAGACACTGTGAATGTCTAATACTATCTAAGGGCCCATAAATACATGTACACACACACAGATGCGTGTATACATATATACACGTACAAACAGACATGCACATGCCTATACATATCTACTTACACACACACACAAATAAATATATATATATATATATATATATATATATATACCAATACCCATACATATGAACACATACATGCATGCATGTGCACACCCATACGGGGACAATCATATATGTGTAGAAATGTGCGCATAACGCCCACATAACCAGAAGAGTACACACCGAGGTCAGTGTGCAAACACAAAGGAGAAAGAATAGAGCAGAAGAATAACAAGTATTAAAAAGGCGGAAAGAGTGAGATGTTTGAGAGTGGGGTGCAATAAAAACATATGAGGGTAAGTAGCACAGAAACAAGGGGTATAGGAGAACACAGAAGTGTCTCAGTAGGGACTAGTGGAGGAGAACTATGAGTAGCATGGCATAGTAGATAGACTAAAGTGTCCAAACATGGGCAGAAGAGAAGGCTAAGCAATAGGGAAGGAGCAACTGAAAGGAAAATCTGCGTACGAGTGAAATACAGTCATTCCTCGTGGGGTCAGCGAGCCAAACTGGACTATGAGGCGATTCTCCAAAGCAAACCGGCTGGGATCGCCATAGTGACAAAGGACAATACCAGTGATACGGATGTCGTCTTTGCCCTTGTGATCTGGGGAGTTGAAATTGGAAGACACTGGAGTGCCAGTATTCTGTTGCACATCTCGTAGATGTTCACAAAATCCTCTCGATAATCGTCTCCCAGACTCGCCAATGTAAGTCATGTGGCATCGTTGGCATATGGTGGCATAAATTAAGTTACGTGACACGCATGTGAAGCCATGCTTGATATCGAACCGTCCATTAGGGAATAAGACAGTGTCAGTGGGGAGCACATAGGCACAGGTGATACAGTTCATACCTAGATAGCGTCCCTCCTAATCGCGTATTTTTAGAACCCTTCACAAGGCCCTGACCAGCAGGGTATAATTACAGCTACACCCGTGTGACTATCTCTTTCCCATTCTGACCACGGTCCACGACACAGGGAAGTCATTTTTCTGTTCTTAAACCAGTTTCGATTATTTTGTTTTGGATGTTTAGTTACTAGTTAGCTATGTAGGATTAGTTTTATTTACTTACATATCTGTGTTTGCGTGTTGTTTGTTTGTTCCTGCTGAAGGCCTATTGAGCCGAAACTTCGTTCAAATCTGTGTCGTCTACCTATCACGTAAAGCTTTTACCATACCATTTTTTCTATTTTTTTTTTTAAATTCTCCATTGCATTCAGCGTCACTGCAGCTTCGCATTTTGATGCATTCATTTGCATTTCGTTGCCTCAACCCCTCACTATCTTGCGCAGGCTGGCTAATCTTATACGATACCAGGATAATTGTTACCAAGTTATTATCGCAATATACTTCTCCTTTCTAATCTTTTCCATAACTATGGAACGAACAAATCAGCGGTTTAAACAGCATCTAGTGTCTTATAAACTAATTCATAGAGCAAAAGCTATGTTCCTCCCTCTTGCCTAGTGCAGCCATATCTCACAGGGTCCCACAAATCTGGTCTATATTATATATTTCTCTTGTGAATGTTTTCCTCAAAATTGTCTTTACTCCTCTCTCTTTCATCTTGCCTTCAATGTCCACATTGGAGTGTTAATTAATTTTATTGAGTTATTTGCAGGTCATCATTATTACACTCCGAACATGTCCATAAGTACTCAGATTCCCTCCTCAGTAAGTCCCGTAGTGTCCACAGACTGACGACTCCAGTTCTGTATTGTTTTATAAGTGTTCTTACACGCCCACTAAGTTTCTCGTTTTTTGCTATGACTGTGTTAACTCCCATCTCTATCTTCCGAAGGAGTGACGTGGACTTATGGTTCTCGATGTTCTGTGCTCTTCCCACATCTCGGATGACATTGATGATATCCACCCGATCCAATTGTTGACACGTCTTCAACGACAGCGCAGCTAGCCAACCAGTCCGCTCTTTCATTTCCCCGTACTCCCGCATGTCCAGAGACGTAGACAATGGTGACCTTACGTATTTTTGACTTCTGCAATGACTCCACCCATTGCCAGCGTACAGAGCCGCCTCCAATTTTTTACCATGCTCATCGAATCACTTTGTATGCAGGCGTGGGTGTAGTCTTGTGACTCTAATCAGATGAATGCCCTGTTCACCACCATCACTTCCATCGTCATGCTACTCGTGGTCATATCACATGTACCACTGAGACTTTAACTATTCTGCCTACCGAGTGCGCAGTAAATGCCCATGAGCTCCTTCGATGTCGTATTACGAATCCGTCTGTATAGATGACTGCATCTTTCTCATCGGTGTTATTCCAGATGAGACCGTTGACCTCTGCATTGACCACGACTGCGTTCTGTTCCTTACATTTCCTGTTGAGTGTGACAATATACGACAATGTGCCACTGAATAGAATGTATAGAAATAGAAACTATGGAAAGCAAACAAGACTTAAGAGGAATGCACACAGAAATAAAGAGAATGACTAATATAAAAAAAAGCCACAGAACATGGATGCATTGCAGACAAAAAATGGAAAAATGCTAACAGACAATAAAGATATTATAGATAGATGGCAGGAATATATAACATAGCTATTTCATGATCAAAAGGACAAGAAACCAGTTATAAAATGTACATCAGGCTACACAATCTTAAAATCTGAAGTGGAAAAAGCTGTAAAAACAATGAAAAATGGAAAAGCAGCAGTACCTGACAGCATACAGATAGAGATGATACAGGCACTAGAAGATTTTGGCATTGAAGTGATTACAGACATATGCAACGACATATACCACACAGGATACATGCCAAATAAACTAAAAACATCAACTTTCAGTGCATTGCCTAAAAGGAATGGTGCAGTTGAATGCAGTGACTTTAGAACAATAAGCCTAATGAGCCATGTTACAAAAATCTTGCTAAATGTTATGCAAGGAAGGATTCAGAATAAAATCAATACTGAATTAAATGAGCATCAATTTGGATTTAGGTAAAATAGCGGGACAAAAGAAGCCATATTCTGCATTGAACATTAATCGAAAAGTATACAGAAGTAAACAAACCAATATATGCCTGCTTCAAAGACTTCACCAACGCTTTCGATAGAGTACACCACAAACAACTTATAGAATGCCTAAAAGAGATACATCTAGATCACATGGACATACGACTAATATGTAATCTATACTGGGAGCAAACAGCAATAATAAAATATAACAAAGAGAACTCTATACCCATTGATATAAAAAGAGGAGTATGATAGGGATGCATCCTATCACTAAGCTTGTTCAATCTATACACTGAGAAAATCTTTAAAAACATCATAGAGATGACAGGCCTACAAATTAATGGAAAGATAATCAATAACCTAAGACATGCTGATGATAGTGTACTACTAGCAGAAAATTCTAAAGATCTACAACAATTACTTAATGAAATAAACATGGCAAGCAAAAAATATGGCCTTGATATAAATATGAAAAAAACGAAAACTATGATCATAAACAAAGGAAATACTCAAAACCCACAAGTGGATATACAAATTGAAGGAATAGACCTGGAGACAGTTCAGAACTACAACTACCTTGGACATACTATAACCAGTGATGGAAAATGTACAACTGAAATAAACGAAAGAATAGGAATGGCAACAAGTAATTATAATGCCATGAAGAACATAGTAACATCAAAACAAATAACACCATGGCTAAAAAAAAGCATAGCAAAATGTTACATCTTCTCAATATTCTTGTATGGTGCAGAAACATGGACATTAGACAAGAAAACAGAACAGAGAATTGAAGCCTTTGAAATGTGGATATATAGAAGAATAGGTAGAATTGGATGGAAGGAAAAGAAAACAAACGACGACGTCTTAAAATAGTTAAAATTAAAAGAGAACTACTAAACACAATTCAAACAAGACAAATGAGATTTTTGGGCCATGTTAAAAGACACAACAGCCTACTAAAAGTAATCCTGGAGGGGAAACTACAAGGCAAAAGAGGCAGAGGCAGACCAAGACTAACATGGACGAGTAACATCAAAAGATGGATAAACCAGCCTATGACAACCTGCACCATCAAAGCAAGAGCAGAATGGCGCTTTATGGTAGCCAACCTTCTTTGCGGAGACGGCACTCAACGATGATGATGCCCCTGAATATAGTAGGCACCGGTATCGACTTCTCGCCAGCGTTGATATTGGTAAGCCTACAAACCTGTTTGATAACATCTTCTGCTCGGCCCATTCATGATTTGCCTCTTTTTAGCCTGACACCTTTTCCTGTGTTGAGTTCGTGGTGCAATGGATGCACTTTATCTTCACTTATTTTCAGGTTTGCTCGTGCCCTCCAGATCTTGATTTTATCATCCATGTGTGGAAAGTAAAGAAGATACCTCATTGCTACACAGGGAGTGTCCCTCGTACATTCCAAGACAATACGCATAGTTTCATTTTGTATTTTCTCCAGCCTGTCAATTTGCCTCGTACTGACAGTAAGAATTACTAGGACTTACTCGAGTGGTGCGAAAACCAGTTCTTGGAACAGAAGGGTAAGTAGCCACTGCTCGATGTTGGCAGCTGTCATGACCTTCAAGGCGGCTAATCCTTTGGAGGATTTTGTTATCACATGGTCGACGTGGTCCCGAAAACACAGGCTGCGATCAAACTTAACTCCGAGGTACGTCGTCAACCTGTCCCTGGTCACATCATCAGCTCCCATTCGTACCACCGTTGTTTCCGTGTAACGATATGATTGTTAAGGGAGAACCATGCAACTGAAGCATTATTAGGATTAACCAAGGTAACAGATACTCCAAACCAGGGAGAGATGCGATCGAGTTCGAGTTGCAGTGTGGAGTCGATTTCCCGTCACTCCTCCCTGTCGATATACCAGAATATCATCAACAAAAGTCATAGTTCTTCCCCTCCCATCCAGCTGCGGTTCCGTTATCGTTTTTTTGTGTATAATCATCATCAAGTACCGGGCCTCCTGGCGTAGGTGATCATGTCTCTCCACAACTTTCGATCTCGACAGTTCTTTATCATTTCTGTTGTTGACCTTCTGCCAAGCTATTCTCTTAAGCTGTCTGGTATTTTTTTCTCTTTGTTTCCCTCTATCTCTTCGTCCCTCAATTTTTCCAGTTGTTACAATATACTCCAGTTGTTCTCTTCTCATTACATGGCTAAAAAATGATGATTGTTTCTTCCTAATATTGGAAACCAGCTCTCTTTTTGCTTTGACCTCTTTCAGAACGTTTTCATTGCTCTTCTTAGCTGTCCATGGTATTCTTAACATTCTTCTGTAAAACCACATTTCTACAGACTCCAGTGATTTTCTTGTCTGTTGTCCTATTGTCCATGATTCACATCCATGTGTTAAGACTGGCTCTACATAACATTTAAGAACTCTTTTTCTTGCTTCTATTGTCAAAAATGGATTGCATAGTATCTTCCTCATTTTCTGGAAAGTTGCTTTTGTCTGTGCCATTTTGCATCTCACCTCTTTTGTACATCTTCCGTCTGAGGTTAACAAATTTTCCAAATATTTAAATTCATTTACCTGTTCTAATATTGCTCCACCTGTCTTTATTTTGCACTGATGTGATGTCTTTTTCTTTGTTGTTACCATTATTTTTGTCTTTTTGCTATTAAGGCTGAGTCCTTTATTTTTGCTTTCTTTCACTGTAATGTCCAACATTTCTCGTAACTCATTTTCAATCTTAGCGATTAAGACGGTATTATCAGCATACCTTAGATTATTTATATTATGACCTTCAATTGTTATTCCAGGCATGCCCCTTATGGATCTTAAAATAATATCACTATAAATATTAAACAAATCTGGTGACAGCACACAACCTTGTCTAACACCCGTTTTTGTGTATACATTAAATGTAACTGTTGACAATGGTGAGCCTTGTGACAGCCCTGGACAAATGGATATTGCCTCTGAAGACCAACTTCCACATCAGAGTATCACCTTCCTCTGCAACAGTGCAGCAGTGATCCATCTAATGAGGAAGGGGTGCACCACTAGTTTCCGGAGCATGTGCATGAAGTATTCAAATGGTACCCTGTTGTATGCATCTTCCAGACCTATAGCCGCAGCACATGCCTCCTCTCGTCTGTGGAAGCCTTCGAAGACATCATAGGCGAAGACTGCGACATTGAGCTTGTCTCTTTGTTATATCTCTAACCTCAGAATGTGGGTGGGAATGCGCGTATCTGTTCACGGTGACAGGTGAGTACACAGGTAATTATTTTCTCTAGCAGCTTGCCCGCAGTGTTCTGCATTGTGATGATTCTGTAGGCACTGATCTGAGAATGGTTCTTGTTTGGCTTTGGTAGCGGTATTAAGTAGCTGTGTAGCCACTCCTCCTTAATCTGGCCACTCCGAATGTTGGCATTAAACTCTTTGGCCAGTTTTTTTTCAAGCCGTCGTCAGCCAAATCGCCTATGTCGCCGTACCGATCACCATCTTGACCAGGATCAGTTTTGTGTGACCTTTGAAGTGTTTAGCGAATGGCATTGGTTGTGATTGTGAGATCCCTTTCCAGCACTACATCCTCGCACAATTCTGAGAGTGACCCCCGAACTATCATTCTTACAGCCTCATTTCTTTGTCCAGTCTGCTCAATGTAGCTCTCATCAGATTTGTGTCATATCTGGCATATTCACTGGAAGTCTGATGTGCCTCTATGTCGAGTTGTGCCATTCATGCTCTGATGAAAGCGCCAGAATGTGGCTAGCGATTTTTCTGAGCACACTTTTTGAAGAAGTCATCCCGCTTGGCACCCTTAGCCTGCTTAGCACATAGTTTAAAGTACTTCATTTTATGGCCGTTTGTCTCCTGTTCCGCCACGCTTCATCGACTTCTACGTTCCACCTGGGCTGTTGCGTTCATCTCTCCTGCCTCCTGTTTCCTATGTCTGATTTTTCTAATGACGTCCTGGTCTGTGTTCTTATAGTGGAATGACTTCTGACTTCTATTTTTGCCCTTCTCAATTAGGAGAAACGTGGATAGTGATCACAATGCGGAATCCCAGTACACTCCACCTGTAAACCGGTGCACAGGTGGAAGACACCGATGCCAGGTCTATGACACTATTAGAGCCCCCTGTTCAAGATGCCATTCTGGTTACCCTTCCATCATTCAAGATCAACTAAATCGGCCGACACCAGGAAGTTCTCTAGGTCTTTTCCCTGCTTGTTGATTATGACGTTACCCCACTGGTTTCCTCTACCATTAAAGTCTTCGCAGAAAATGACGTTCCCCTCCTCGAAAACGACGAGATTCTGCCATTGTTGTGTGTTCACCTTCTCATTACAGGCATACACATTTACAACCACGAAAGAAACTGGCGTCTGCATCCTAACTTCATATACCTGTTATTCTTCACTGTCCTACGCAGACATGTTGTTACGCATAAGGATGACCTGTCCAAGGTATTGTCTACTGTAGAAGCTATGAAATCCAGGGGCACTAACTGTCCTATCACCAAGAAGTGTTTCTTGCAAAATCGTGATATCGGCGCCGCACAGTAGCTTAGCAAGAATGGGTTGTCGTTGATTTATGGAAGCACAGTTCTAGTATGTAACATGCACATACTTTAGATCTAACCTCTCACACTTCGACCATTTCTTATACATCCCGGTGCGTTTGCCTTTTTTGTTTTCCTTCTTCAATTGCGTTGTTTAGGCTTCATCTGCATAATTCTTGTCGTCATTGTTGATTTTTTCACTGAAAGTCGAAGTCTGTGGATGGTCTAGGCTCACGTGCACTCACTCGGTCGCACCGTTCAGAACCAATTTTCACGTTATGGACTGGCCAACCCCAGTCATACCGCTCTTCGGCATGTAGATACACCGTGAGCCGTGGTAACACCGTATTTTATTCATTCAGAATCACACAGCAATGAAATCACACTTCCTTGCCGACGAACCGAAAAGAAATCACCATCTTGGGGCCTTAATTTGATCCTCCAGAGTATGCAACCCTCCTAGCTACATCGTATACCAATTATAACTATTTTCTTATTGTCTCTAATGGCATCCTTTGAACAGTTCAAACTTGCTAATATGATTAAAGCTGAATATCAAGTCATTATAGATTATTTGTATTATGTCACCAACGACTAAATAAGATGGAGTGACTATCAACCGTGCACAAATTACTGGTCTCTTGTATTCGAACAAAACATTGATCCTTCGTTTATTACAAGTGACCTGTAGACGTGATATGGTCCAAACCTGACCTGATAGCTGATGAAAGAAAATTAATAAAAACTGATTAATTTAATTATGCGCGATGGATGCAATAACTTCAGATTAATTCACGCTAGGAATGAGTTCATTGCTTCTCGAGACGCGGAGAAGAATGTCAACAAGAATTGTAGTACAAGAAAATAATTACATTTCAGGCTCTGGTATAGGCCAACAGGATCCTCGAAGGCTGAGTGATTTGTCTGCTCGATTCCTGATCAGAAAGGTCCAGGTTCGATCCCCAGGAGCGGCTGATATTTTTTCGGATCGACAAGGCTCCGGGATTCACCCAGCCTCAAAAAATAGGTATCAAACATTTTTCTGGGAGGTAAAAGGCGGCCTGACGTGATACCGACCACATCACCCCCAAAATGTGTGTGTTACCATAGAAAAATATAGCCACTAACACCACATTCCTCAAACGTCTAGCAAGACATGGATGGAACCTTTTTATAGACCAGCAACCTTTACTTCTGCTACGCTCAAACGGTGATCATGTCGGGTTTGAAGACATTCAGAACGTCACTAACCGCTTGAATGAGTGAATCAATTCAGAGGAAGAGATATGTTTACAGAACTTGGGAAAAAAACGACAAATAATCAACAACAGAAAAAAAGAACAATACAAAACATTCTTCTTCCTCTGAAATGATTCGCTTATTATCGTCTCGGAAGTTTCCCTCTATAATAATATTCATTTATTATTTAACTTCCGTTTCTAAGATGGCGGATCTAGTCCACGTTCTCTCGATCGCTGCAGAAAGTGCTTTCGATGTCTGATTAATTTCAGTTCTAATTTGCACTCCTATGCGTTAAAATCAAGATGATGATCTACTTATTACATCTGCGCCGATAAAACAATGTCGTACGCCGGTAATATTTCATTTTCGACAAATCAAGTGTTGTGAATGCGACCTTCCATCGTCTAGGCTTGTTCTGCGCTTTACGTCACATTGGTGCTGTTCATGACCGTTGATGGATTTGCTTGACGCAAGTTATTTATATGTTCTCATTAATGTGAACTGCTTCGTCAGCCGCAGTTTTATCTCTTTAGGGAATTTACACCTCGTTCTGTTCGTTGTAGGCTACATTCACTAGAGTAATCAAGAATCTAAAGGGCGCGTCATTGCTATGCTTACATTGTTATGTGTGCCAAGTCATCATAATGGCCTATCGTAAATCCCTAGACCGACCGTACGCTAGTTTTACGGTCTTTTGTATTATGTGGAACGGGGATAATCTGACGACTAACTGAGTGTTTATATGTTCGAAATTGGAGTCAACAACGATGGCCTAACATCATCAAGCGCTATACATTTTTAAAGAAATATGACGATCGTCACTTTCGGGAGGACGTGAACTTCTGGTATATGGTGGATAGGCGGCAGGAACCATTTCAGGCTATGCATGAAAAGTGTTCCTTGTTGCAGTTTCCTCATATTCCAAGTCCATGGGGGACTGGTTAGTCTCGAGGCAAGACGCCGGCCTCGGGACAGAGAGGTTGTGGGTTCAAATTTCGGCTACACCGGTTGGGATTTTTATTTATGATTTCTCTCTGCGACAACCACCCCTGGTCTCAGCAGCGAGGCCCTGCTTGAAACGTCTGTTACTCATCGACGGAGAAAACATGAATACCTCCGAAGTCGGAGTTATCTGCCTGTGCGGCGAGGGACCCCGGTGCACGCGGCTGCCAGGGAAAAATGGATTAACACGCAAAACGCAGTTCCTAGTCTCTAGGGACTTCGTCAGAGTTGAAAGCTGGCGAACGCAACAACAACATTAATTATTTGTCTCGAGTGTAAACCACTGGAAACTGCTATTCGTGCTGTTTCGTCCTAAATGTTTGTCTGTAACGCAAGCATTATTATCCCTTCCCCGGCCGGGAGATACATGTCTTAATTGGAAAAACAGATACACAGTTTATTCCCGAGTTGTGATCGCAGCCCTATGCTATAGTCATGAGAACACATGCGCGAAAGACATCGCCAATGATGGCTAATTTTTTAGTTAGCCGAGTTGGCAATGTTCCCTAGCGTTTGGATTTTCGCGGCAAGGCGCTGTGCCAAGTAGTACGGGTTCGATCCTGCTTCGGACCATATATTGTTCTTTGGATTTTTTCTGTTGTTGATTATTTGTCATTGTTTTCCAAAGTGCTGTAAACATACCTCTTCCTCTGAATTGATTCGCTGATTATCGTCTTGGAAGTTTCCCTTTATAATAATATTCATTTACTATTATTGGTCTCTACTAGTCGCTTGATCTTTCAGTGATTAGTACTTCCGAAACGTATCCTCTTTTTCGCAACACTTGTCCAGGTCTAACATCTTATATCATCCAGTGCACCAGGAAGCAACGTATGAGCTGATAGCAGGCGTCAACTTACATGCGACTGCTTGTGTCTATCTTCTCAATATTCCTGTATGGTACAGAAACATGGACATTAGACAAGAAAACAGAACAGAAAATTGAAGCCTTTGAAATGTGGATATGTAGAAGAATAAGTAGAATTGGATGGAAAGAAAAGGAAACAAACGACGAAGTCTTAAAACAACTAAAAATGAAAAGAGAACTACTAAATACAATTCAAACAAGACAAATGAAATTGTTGGAGCATGTTAAAAGACACAACAACCTACTAAAAGTAATTTTAGAAGGGAAAATATATGGTTAAATAGGTAAAGGCAGACCAAGACTAACGTGGACGAGTAACATCAAAAGATGGAAAAGTCAGCTTGTGACAACCAGCACAATCAAAGTAAGAGTCAGAGCTGAATGGCGTTTCGTGGTAGCCAACCTTCGATGCGGAGACGGCACTCAATGATAATGATGATGATGCTTGTGTCAATGCCAACCAAACAATGCCAGCCAAGCAGGGTTGACAAACAGGACCACAAATGATTACGATACATCAACAAACAGGGATTAATCAGGGATTCGAAACTGATATAGTACTTATTTCAGTCTTTGGGAGAGGAGAGGGAGATGCATTACCGCTTGCGACCTGCAGTCGGAAGAGCAGAGTCCGCGTACTATCAGCTGACCAAGACTTAGCAATTCTACCTTTTAGTCTCCAACCCTCCCCCCCCCCACCCCACCAGGTAACAGTCGGCAAAACAGTCTGGCTAACAGAAGCTAGGATCACCGTGTTCACTGTAGTGCTGGTTGTTGCTGATACAGAAGACCTAGTAACATCTACAAACACCTAATTAAACAACAGGCACCTCCACTACATCACAGAATCAAGAGAGGCCAGAAGTACTTTCTCACAGACTACACCAGCACTTTCTCAAACCTCCACAACTCCACCAGCACTTTTCTCAAACCTCCACAACTCCACCAGCACTTTCTCAAACCTCCACAACTCCACCAGCACTTTCTCAAACCTCCACAATCCAAAAATCGCCCCCAAAGCAAGGGAGGTCACATACAGACTCATATATAATATGACACCCGTTACAGCGAGACCAACCCACAGATTAAGGCGGACACCCCGGTGCCCCCGCTGCAGACAAAACACTCAAGAAACAAGAGCACCTATTCTATAGGTGCAGTACAATCATACCGGCAAGAAGGGCACTACAACACCAACTAAAAACACACACCACACAAAAAGTCGACACATACAGATCTATTATGCTCAACACCCTGCCAAAAACAACAGAACAAGATCTCTTTACACAATTACTTTTACTACTATCAGAATACAGACACATAATATGGACCTGCAGGAATGAGGCTATGTGCGAATGTAAAAATTTTAATTCCCATCTTTTCCTACACACTTTTAACCAAAAGAACAATGTCCTTCTTAAAATAAACAAATTAACTGTTGTGAATGAACGTATGTGAACGAAAGATATAAACAATAAAAAAGAATGTACATTATTTGTGTAACTGTTAAGCAAGAAAGTATGCGAACGAAAGAGATACATATTAAATGTTCTATCTTCTTTGAAATGTTATGGATGGAATGTGAGAGATGCTATTCCATTGTGTTTTTCATGAAAAAATGTTATCATACACTATAATATGGAATTTAAAGATACAATAAAGTTTTATTTAAAAAAAAAAAGTATATAGTATTGCAGTACCTCTAGAATGGACTATAGTTTCCCAGCTTAGCCTGGGATTAGACGAACTCCAATTTCTCCGGTCAAAGCCGGGCACGTCAAGAAAGCCATTACGACACGCCACAATCAATGAGTCAACGGACACGCTGTCCGCATCAGCTCCTGACATTGCATCAAGAACAACAAAAATATCTTAATCGTCTTGACTAGGTAATCACCAACTGCAGGCTGGTCAGGTAAGATGATTATTTGTTAACTTTATGTGTGTTTTTATTGTATTCCCACAAGTCGCAATATTAAAAAAAAGACATTTATACGATAAAATAAACAAGTTGGATTAAACATATACAAGTACAGCCTGGTGGTAAATTTGTGTCAACCTAGACCGGTGAAAGTTGGGAACTAGGAACTGACAGCAGCAATCACGTTCACATACCTGGGAAGTTAGCCGTACCAGATGGGAGAGCTGGCCAAGATGTCATCAAAAAAGATAAATAAGACATAATGGCTTTTGACATGTTAATGACGCATAGAAGTCTTCACGGTACAGCTCCGTCATCATCATCTGGTGCCATGCCGGTTGGCGTAGGTAATCATCTCTCTCCCCATCTCTCAGTGCTTTGTGCACTGCATAATTTCAATCGACGATCTTTTATTATGACATTTGGATAAGCTGTTTAATATCTTTCTCTTGGTTTTCCTCTGCCTTTCTTTCCATTCCTGCTGCACGTTGTTATATTATTCTCAATGTCTTCTTTTCGCGTCACATGTCCAATAAATGTAGATCGTCTTTTGCTTAGTAAATGTAGATCCATTTTCCTAATGATATTTTTGGTTTCTCCAGCTCTATGGAAACATTTTTCATTATTAATTGTTGCTATCCAAACAAGGTAAAAGAGGCAGAGGCAGACCAAGACTAATATGGACGAGTAACATCAAAAGATGGACAAATCAGCTTATGACAACCTGCACCATCAAAGCAAGAGACAGAGCAGAATGGCTCTCCATGGTAGCCAACCTTCGTTGCGGAGACGGCACTCGATGATGATGATGATGATGATGATGATGATGATGATGATGATGATGATGATTCTATCCAAGAAATTCGTATCATTTTTGTAATAAACTACATATACTTCTACACTCCAGGTCTATACCACATATTTGCATGTACGTTGGCACCCATCTACAGGAGTCATGATCCCTCTTTACCAATTTACATTTATAATCCTTATCAATAAGTGTGAGCCTCGATAGCTCAGTGGTTAGTGAACTGGACTACAAAGGACAAGAGGTAGGGTTTGATCCCAACCGATGGCTTCCGGTTCACACAGCCTTTAATGGGTACCGGATTTTTTTTCTGGGAAAGTAAAGCTGCACGGGCGTAATACCGACCACATTACCCCAAAAATCATGTGCTGAAGGTTTGTAAAATTTATGGTCACTAACACCATATTCCCTATACGCCACTTGGCGTGACGGGTCACTAACACCATATTCCCTATATGCCACTTGGCGTGACCGGGGGGGGGGGGGCGGGGGCGGGGGTTACTTTACTTTGTTATTTACCTTACTCTCTTCTCGTGTGCCTTCTCCGCAACGAAGGTTGGCTACCATGGATCGCCATTCTACTCTTTTTCTTGCTTTGATGGAGCAGGCTGACATAGATTGACTTATCCATCTTCTGATGTTACTCGTCCATGTTGTGTCTTTTAACATGCCCCATAAATTTCATTTGTCTTGTCTTAATTGTATTTAGTAGTTCTCTTTTATTTTCAGTTGTTTTAAAACTTCATCGTTTGTTATCTTTTGTTTCCATCCAATTCTACCTATTCTTCTATAAATCCACATTTCAAAGGCTTCAATTTTCTGTTCTGTTTTCTGGTCTAATGTCCATGTTTCTGCACCATACAGGAATATTGAGAAGATGTAACATTTTGCCATTCTTAGTTTCAGCCCTGCTGATACTCTCTTCTACTTTATTCTATTTTCACATAGCTGCTATTAGTTTTCTTTCTGTCAGACACACTGCCAACCAGTCCCGCCTTGTAGATAGCACCCCGCGTTTACTTCTGTCTTCCTTGATATCCAAGCCGGCGTACGGTGTTCGAAACCCGCGGTAGACAGAAAAGATTTTTTTCTATCTGGGGGTGAAATAAAAATTCTGAGCCTCACACGTCGTGGCGACTGCTTGACCAAGCGGCCTTTATCCCTCTGGTTCTACACCAGCAATGGTAATATGTGTCGTAAAGATAGTTTGTTTTTTTCCTTGATCCCCCGTTACGTCGGATTCTTGCCCTTGTTGCCCGATGGCCCGTCTGGCTTTTTTCTTCTCATGTTTTCACGCCCTAGTATATATTGCTCTATCTCAGCTGATACCCGTCTAATTCTAGACCACCATTCACACCTTGTTATCACCCGCGACTTCTATCTGACCTCTTGTCTAATCATATGACTGGTTTTCCCCCCTTTTCATTTTTAGTTGTTTTAAAACTTCGTTTGTTTTCTTTTCCTTCCATCCAATTCTACTTATTCTTCTATACATCCATTTGTTGTGTTACTTTTTTGTAAAGCTGTCACCATACCTTGTAGGAGTGTACGTTACACCCCACCACTTGCTCCTGATAAACTACATCCCTGCTGCCTCAAATATTCTCTGTGTTGTCTTGCTGTCCATGACTCACTTCCATATAGTAGAACAGGTTCGATGCAGCACTTTATGACACCTTTTCTAGCATTAATCGACAATGATTTGTTACAAAGAATGCTTTTCATTCCATTGAATTCTGTATTTGCTTGTCCTATTCTGCTTCTAGTTTCTGCAGTGCATCTGCCATCTTGATGGCAAAAAGGTGGATCGACCGAATACTAGAAGCACGAGGAAACGTAACAGCAGCAGAGGCGACCAGAAGAGCAAAAAATCGCAAATTATATCTCCCCTCGACGTTGAAAGGTAAGTGAGGAAGGAAAGAAGAAGAAGAAAAAAGATCTGCCATCTGATGATATTATGGATACCAGGCATTTGAATATGTGCATTTGTTCCATAATTTTTCCATTTCATTTTACTCTACATTCTTGTGTGCACGTTTTCTTTGATATTATCATAGTTTCTGTCTTTTTTTAATGCTGAGAGTCGGGCCTTAATGTTCACCTTCTGTCACAATTTCATTTACTAGTTTTTGTAGATCTTGATGGATTTCTGTTATCAACACTATGTCATCTGCATACCAAAGGTTTTTTTCTTTTTTATGTTGCTCTTTCTCTCTCTCTCTCCCCAAATTAATACAATTATTCTCAAAATATTTTGACTGTAGGAATAAGATAAACTCGGTGCCAATACACGCCTCTGTCGCACTTCTTGTCTTGTTTGATAATATTCACTAAGTTTGTTTTCAATTCTAATGGCTGCTTTTTTATTCCAATATATATGGTTAATGTATCTGTACAATCTATATTGATTATTTCTAACATCTTGATCATCTGTTCATGATTGACTTTATCGGAAGCTTTGATGTAGTCAATAAATCATAGGTATAGATCTGTCTGTACCGTCAAAGATATCTCTGTTAGTTTTCTTTGGGTATGACTGACATTTTGTATTATATTTCCTTCAACAAAATTAATATTTTGTGTCATTCTTCTAATAATGATTCTCATAATGGTTCTTATCATGATCTTTGTAAAAAACGTAAAGTAAAGTACCCCCGTCATGCCAAGTGGCGTATAGGGAATATGGTGTTAGTGACCATAAATTTTACAGACCTTCGGTACATGACTTTTGGGGTGGGTAATGTGGTTGGTATTATGCCCGTATCGCTTTACTCTCCCAGAAAAAAATCCGGTACCCATTAAAGGCTGCGTGAATCCGGAAGCCGTCGGTTAGGATCGAACCCTACCTCTTGTACTTTGTAGTCCAGTTCACTAACCACTGAGTTATCGCGGCTCCGTATGATCTTTGTAGTATGACATACTAGACTAATAGTTATCACATTCTGTTGCTCCTGGTTTCTGGGTAAAGTTATAAAGGTGGATTGTAGAAAATCATTAGGGATATGACTGTTACTGTCATATCCCACTGTTATAAATATCATTCAGTTACTTCGTTATGATTTTTGGTACAAAAGACAACAACAGAAATAAGAATGTAAATATGTTGTTCAGGCCATGCAAATAAATTCAGTAGTGTTTCAGCCTTGATGAGTTCCACTTACGTTTCCTGATATCTGATCAAACTTTCATATTGAAATATTAAAAACAGCATTTAAAAAAAAAACAACAATACTGCTGTCATTCTTTCATAATAACTTGCCTGGAGACAATTCGTATAATATTCTGGCCATATAAAATAAATAAAAAATAAACAGAACATCAATATAACTATAGAAGGCAGACAACTAAAACAAGTAGAGGAATTCAAATACCTAGGAAGTCTAACGACAAACGATAATTCCCAAACAGCAAAGATAGAATCAAGATGCAACAAAGCTTGTCAAATCATTGGACAGTTATCACCACTATTGTCCAACAAGGAAATAACTCTGAAGGCAAAACGAGCACTCTACAATACAATCTTCATCCCAACGTTGTGCTACCAATGCCAGACCTGGACCCTAGATGCAAGATCAATAAGAAAAATAACCTCTACAGAGATGAAGTGTGTTAGACAAATGACAGGAAACAGTCTGAGAGATAAGATCAGAAATGAAGAACTGAGAAAAAAGCTAGGAATAGCCCCCGCCATAGAATATATAAGGAAACAGCAAATAAAATGGTTTGGCCACGTGACAAGGCAGAAAGAACAGCCACAACACAACGAGCCTTCAACAAACGCTGTGAGAACACCAGACCCAAGGGTCGATCACGAAAAAGATGGGTCGATGGAATATTAGAAACACTAGGAAACATAGCAGCAGAGACGAACAGAAGAGCAAAAGACCGCAAATTATATCTCCCCCCGAGGCTGAAAGGCAGATTAGGAAGGAAAGAAGCAGAAAATAAAATAAATGAAGAGCTTCTCAAGAGTTGCAGTCAAGATTAAATGCATATATTGATAACTGGCAGATGATAGAGTTATATTAGCTAGGTTGTTCAGTGAGAATAGATTTAAAGAAAACATTATAATGGACTCTGAAGGATACACGAAAGTGATGCAGACGCAGAAAAATCTGGCAGAGAACAGTAGTAGCAAAATTGAAGAGTAGCTAACCTGAGTTAAAATTTAAAAAAATAAAAAAATAATAATAATATGTAAGAAGCGTTACGTGATAAGTGGACGACACAGACTAAACAACGTTTCGGCCCAATAGGCCTTCATCAGGAAAAAAAAAACCTAACCTGAGTTAACCTGCAAAGGATGGGCACGAAACATACACATTACCTAGATTGTGTTGTTGCTCAGCAAAATAAAACATGAAGTGTTAATAACTTATTAATTTTGCGGCCAAGGGAAATAGGAATTTGAAGAGACGTTTATTGATTCAGGTATTTAAATTTAGGGTTTTAGTGACTCATCAGGAGGTGGTAGGTATTGCATGAATGTGTAAGTGACTCAACAGGCAGTGGTAGGTCTTACTTGAGTGTGTGAGTGACTGGTCAAAGGGTGATAAGCATTGCTTGAGTGTGTGAGTGACAGGTCAAAGGGTGATAAGCATTGCTTGAGTGTGTGAGAGTGACTGGTCAAAGGGTGATAAGTATTGCTTGAGTGTATGAGTGACTGGTCAAAGGGTGATAAGTATTGCGTGAGTGTGTGAATGACTGGTCAAATGGTGATAAGTATTGCGTGAGTGTGTGAATGACTGGTCAAAGGGTGATAAGTATTGCGTGAGTGTGTGAATGACTGGTCAAATGGTGATAAGTATTGCTTGAGTGTGTGACTCATCAGGCGGTAGTAGATCTTGTTTGAGTGTGTGAGTGACTTTAAAAATTACTACTACTATTACTATTACTATTAATAATACTATTACTTCTACTATTAATACTGCTATTGCTACTTAACATGAAGATCATCATAAATAAAACCGAATATGGCAGACCACCGTGAAAGAGATTGGAGCCTCATCACGTAACAGTCCAAAGAAAGCCATAGAGAGAAATTCTAACTACTGTTTTAGGAACGAACTAAAAATAGCCACATGGAATGTTAGGACCTTATACCAACAAGGAAAGCTAGAAAATCTTATGGTAGAAGCAGAGAGATTAAACATAGATATTTTAGGCATATCAGAAACAAGATAGAAGGAAAGTGGATACATACAAGACGATAAATATACATTTATATACTCAGGCAACAATACAGAACACCAAAGAGGGGTAGGCATACTAATAAAACGAGAACTACAAAAATATATAAATCCTCAGGTGACATACAATGATAGGATTATATTAATAAAAATGAAGGCAAAGCCATTTGACATAGCAATAATACCGACATACGCACCTACTCAAGACTATACAGATGAACAAATAGAAGTATACTATGAAGATCTAAATACAGTTATGAAGCAAGTGAAATCTTCAGACACCTTGATTGTAATGGGTGACATGAACGCAAAAGTGGGAAAATGCAGATATAAGACCATTATAGGAAATCATGGGTTAGGAAAAAGAAATGACAGAGGAGAAAGATTAATTCAATTTTGTGAAGAAAACAGGCTAATAATATGTAACACCTACTTTGAGCAAGAGAAAAGGAAATTATACACATGGAAAAGCCATGGAGATGGAAAGAGGAATCAAATAGATTATATAATGATAAAAGACAGATTCCGGAACAGTGTCAAGAAAGCCAAAACCTATCTAGGAGCAGATATTAATTCAGATCACAATCCTGTAATGATTAAAATGAAAATTAAATTAAAGAGAAATAAAAAAAATACTAATTCTCCAACAGCAATAGATACAACAGCTTTAAATCAGAAAGATGTGAAAGAAACTTATACTATACAAGTAAAGAACACATATCAGAGGCTGCTAGAAGAAGGGATTGAGCAGTACAGAAGAGAAAATCCTGAAGAAAAAGTCACAACCAAATGGTAATGTATAAAAAACAGCATACAAGAATCCTGCATCACCTTACCCAAAAAGGAAAGTAACAAAAAACAAAAATGGATAACTGACAACATTTTAGAAAAAATGGAAGAGAGAAGACAAGCGAAAAACACTGCCAAATACAAGGAAATTGATAATGAAATACGAAAAATGTGCAAAAAGGCAAAAGAAGAATGGCTCAACCAAAGATGTCTAGAAATCGAAACTATGGAAAGTAAACAAAATCTAAGAGGAATGCACACCGAAATAAAAAGAATAACTAATAAAGACAAAAAAGCTGCAGGAAACAGATGTATTGCAAACAAAAAGGGAAGAATGCTAACAGACAACAAAGATATAATCGAAAGATGGCAGGAATACGTAACAGAATTGCTTCATGATGAAAGGGACAAAAAAACCATTCATAAAATGTACATCCAGCTAAAAAATCCTGAAATCTGAAGTAGAAAAAGCTATAAAAACAATGAAAAAGGGGAAAACAGCAGAACCTGACAATATACAGATAGAGATGATACAGGCACTAGAAGATTTTGGCATTGAAGTGATCACAGACATATGCAATGACATATACCGCACAGGATACATACCAAATGAACTAAAAACAACAACTTTTATAGCATTGCCTAAAAAGAATGGTGCAGTTGAATGCAGCGATTTTAGAACAATAAGCCTAATGAGCCAGGTAACAAAAATTTTACTAAAAATTATACAAGGAAGGATTCAGAATAAATAAATAATGAACTAGATGAGCAGCAATTCGGACTCAAGAAAAACATTGGGACAAAAAAAGCCATATTCAGCATGAGGACATTGATTGAAAAGTACATAGAAGTAAACAAACCAATATATGCCTGCTTCATAGACTACACCAAAACATTTGATAGAATACACCATGAGCAACTTATAGACTGCCTAAAAGATATAAATCTGAATGACACAGACATACGACTGATATGTAATTTGTATTGGGAGCAAACAGCAATAATAAAATATAACAAGGAGAACTCTACACCCATTGATATAAATAGAGGAGTAAGACAAGGATGCATCCTATCACCAAGCTTGTTCAATTTATACACTGAGCAAATATTTAGAAACATCAATGAGATGCCAGGCCTTAACATTAATGGGAAGATAATCAATAACCTAAGATATGCTGATGATACTGTTCTACTAGCAGAAAATCCTAAAGATCTACAACAATTACTTAATGTAATAAACATAACAAGCAAAAAATATGGACTAGATATGAATATCAAAAAGACTAAAACTATGATCATAAACAAAGAAAATTCTCAAGACCTACAATTAAATATCAAAGTTGAAGGAATACATCTAGAGACAGTCCAGAGCTACAACTACCTGGGACATACTATAACCAGTGATGGAAAATATACAACAGAAATAAATAAAAGAATAGGTATGGCGAAAAGTAATTTCAATGCCATGAAAAATATACTAACATCAAAACAAATAACACCAGGGCTGAAACTAAGAATAGCAAAATGTTACATCTTCTCAATATTCCTGTATGGTGCAGAAACATGGACATTAGACCAGAAAACAGAACAGAAAATTGAAGCCTTTGAAATGTGGATTTATAGAAGAATAGATAGAATTGGATGGAAAGAAAAGAAAACAAATGAGGAAGTTTTAAAACAACTAAAAATGAAGAAAGAACTACTAAACACAATTAGAGCAAGACAAATGAAATTTTTTGGTCATGTTAAAAGACACAACAGTCTAATAAAAGTAATAATAAAAGGGAAAATACAAGGTAAAAGAGGCAGCGGCAGACCAAGACTAAAATGGACGAGTAACATCAAAAGATGGACAAGTCAGCCTATGGCAATCTGCATCATCAAAGCAAGAGACAGAGTGGAATGGCGCTCCATGGTAGCTAACCTTCGATGCGGAGAGGGCACTCGATGATGATGAATGGCAACAGCGAGAAAGAAAGAAAGAAAAAGTAAACATCATAATATATAATACGACTCTGAAACAAGTAGACAATTTTAAATATCTGGGTAGCTCGTTAACACAAGACAATAACCAAGAGACATAGATAGATATAAGGTGTAACAAAACATGCCAAGTTATAGGCCAAGAAGGAACACTATTGGAAAACAAAGCAATAAGTAAGTAAAAAAAGTACCCCCCGTCACGCCAAGTGGCGTATAGGGAAATATGGTGTTAGTGACCTTATATTTTACAGACCTTCAGCACATGATTTTTTTGGGGGTAATGTGGTCAGTATTACGCCCGAAAGCAATAAGTACCGAAGCAAAAAGGGCAATTTACAAATCAGTTTTTCTACCAACTCTGTGCTATCAGTGCCAGAATTGGACACTGGACTCTGGACCAATAAGAAAGATAACGATCACCGAAATGAAATGTGTCAGAAGAATGACAGGAAACAGCTTAAGGGACAGAGTAAGAAACATTGACCTGAGGAAGAAATTCGAAATTGAACCAGCCATCGAATACATAAAGAAACAACTGATTTAATGGTTCGGTCACATAACAAGACAAAAAGAACTAACAATGACTCAAAGAGCCATAAACAAACGTTACGAAAACGCCAGTGTAAGAGATATTACTAAGAATCATCATGCGAAGAGTGCAAAACAAAATCAGTCCAGAAATTAGCGATGGACAGTGTGGTTTTGTTAGAGATAATGGAACAAGCAATGCCATTTATATTATAAGATCTTTAGTAGAAAGAGCCATAGCGGTGAAAACAGATCTATACCTATGTTTCATAGATTACACCAAGGCATTTGACAAAGTAAAGCACCAAGAAATAATCAAAATTTTAGAAAGCATAAACGTAGACAGCAAAGATCTAAGAATAATAAAAAAAACATGTACTGGCAACAAACAGCGGCCATAAGAACTGGAAACCAATTGGGAATGTTTCAACAAATAAAACAGGGTGTTAGACAAGGTTGTGTGCTGTCACCAGATTTGTTTAATATTTATAGTGAGATTATTTTAAGAACCATAAGGGACATGCCTGGAATAACAATTGGAGGTCATAATATAAATAATCTAAGGTATGCTGATGATACAGTCTTAATCGCTAAGAGTGAAAATGGGTTACAAGAAATGTTGGACATTATAGTGAAAGAAAGAAAAAATAAAGGACTCATCCTTAATAGCAAAAAGACAGATGGTTGGTAACAACAAAGAAAATGACATCACCTCAGTGCACAGTAAAGACAAGTGGAACAATATTAAAACAGGTTAATGAATTGGGCCTGCTGACGTAGGTGATCATGTCTCTCCACAACATTCGATATCGGCAGCTATTTATCATTTCTGTTGTTGACCTTCTGCCAAGCCATTCTCTTAAGCTGTCTATTATTTTTTCTCTTTGCTTCCCTCTATCTCATCGTCCCTCAATTTTTCCAGTTGTTACAATATATTCAAGTTGTTCTCTTCTCATTACATGGCCAAAAAATTATTATTGTCTTTTCCTAAAATTGGAAATTATCTCTCTTTTTGCTTTGACCTCTCTCAGAACCTCTTCATTACTCTTCTTAGCTGTCCATGGTATTCTCAACATTCTTATGTAAAACCACAAACTACAGACTCCAGTGATTTTCTTGTCTGTTGTCCTATTGTCCATGACTCGCAACTATAATTAAGACAGGCTCTACACTGCTCAACCTGTGGCTGCCCTGCTGCCTTGCAGGTAAGCTCGCGAGAGTAAAAGGCTAAGGGAGGGTACCCCGAAGTAAAACAACCCCACTGCCTTGTGGGTGAGACTTTTTAGTCAAAGGCTAGCGGAGCCAACCGTAAACAAACCGACGGAAGGCAACAGAAAACCACCGTCGTAATTTCTTTGTACATGTATAATCATGAATCGCCACAACATTAGACATAACTATTGCTACTACTATTACTGAAACAGGGAGAAAGAAGGGGGAAGTGTGTGTGTTGAGAGTGGGGATAAGGGAGTGAAGGTCAAGGGGAGAGAAGGAGGAATGAAAGAGAGTCATGAAAGTCACGGGGGAGAGTGAGAGAGTGATCACGTCGGGAAGTCACGGGAATTGTCAGAACAAGGTAAAAATGTAAGGGAAAGAATGATTGGTGGAAAGAAAGAGAGGTGAGTTGGAGATAATTGGTGGATAGTCATTCGAGAGGAATCGAAGGCTCTGTGCGGACGGTTGGACATAGAATAGCAATTCAGCCGGTACCGTGGGCAGTTGGAGAAGTACACAACCAGTGGTAGGTTAGTTATAGCTCGTTTCAAATCACCTGCCCAACTTCAAAACGCTATTACTCTCTAACCGTTTGTTAAAAACTTTTGAAATTTTCCAAATGTTATTAGAATGCAAAAGACCCTTTAAATGTATATTTAACAAATATCTTGCAGCTGCAGTTTTCTTAAAGCGGCGATATTTCTTTGATGTTTGTCAAAATTGTAAATTGTGAATCCCTAAAGAATAGAAATTACCGTAGTTGCTGGTCTATGATTAATTTTCACTAGGTAAAGGCGTGGCCGTAATGGGGAAATAACTGGATAAAACAAAACACCAGGAGAATTATTGTCTGCTCAGTTCGAGGACGGACGATAATATCAAGGTATACCTGCATGTCCAATTTTCATAGTTGTGTGGTCCTGAAAAGGACCGTTTGTTGAACTAATTTAAGGTAATATAGGGGCCAACATTGTGGGGGCTATATACTTTCATTCTGAATCAGACGAGTCTAAAAGTCCCACTGTTTGGGGTTGAACATTCCACAAACCATCATTTTTCCAATATTCCCCTTCCTGTTTTAAGACGTGGTCTTCACATTTAGCCCAATAATCTTTGTCTATATTTAATAAAGCGAGATTAGCAAGAGTCTTTACATCGCATATTTTGAATATTGTATTTTCATCTGCCACTTGTCCTTTTAATTTTCCCCAGATTAGTTCTATTGGATTTAAATGAGCATGGTAAGGTGGCAGCCTCAAACTTATATGACCGTGCTCTTGGATAATCTTATCTATTTGAAAAATCTTTGTCCTCTGTTTTTGCTTTACTAGAGATAATAATTCAGGTTTTAAGTACATGTTATTAAATTGTATGTGCTCCTTTGTGAGCCATATCTTAATAGCATCTTTTGTACTGGATGACGTCGGGACTTTATCTTCAAGTGCAACAATGTTGTGGTACGCTGCATTGTCCATTATTAGGCAAGATGGTCGATCTAGTGATGGGAGAACAGAATTTTCAATCCAATGTCTAAATATGTGACCATTCATCTCAGAGTGATAATCCCGATTGTCTATGGATTTTGAAAGAAAAATGAGCTCTGCATTCTGTATTAGTCCATGTTGTCGACTACCTGCATGAGCAATTATCAAACGCTGTCCTTTGCTGCTAGGTATTAATCTCTTAATCTTTCCATCTGATGACTGCCATTCCCTTTGGTTAGTGTGATGAGCATTGATCCATGTTTCATCCAAGTACACAATATCATAACCTTGCTTGCGCACCTCTTTTACTTCACGTAAGTACTTGCTTCTCATGACTACTATATGTGGCTTCTCACAGATAATGTTTCGTCCATTGGAATACTTTCTGAATGTAAAGCCTGCAGCTCTCACATTCCTCCATAATGTAGACTTTGATATTTCAATACTGTTATTTTTTTTCAGCGATACTTTTAATTTTCTTATTGTAACAGTTTCATTCATACCCAACATTTTGCGAATTTCACTTCTAATAAGTTCACTGTCGAAATTATCCAACATTTTTGCTCTTCCTTGTGATTTTGTATATTTTTAACATTGACGGTCACGGGCTTGAATCCAGCGGTTAAATGACCGTTTAGATAAATCCAAAATGTGTCTTGTCCTATTCTCAGGGTTTTCTAAAGAATGAAATAATCTTCCTCGTTTAGCCACTTTGCAAAAATAGTCATACATTTTTATTGCGATGTTTTGTAAACTGCAGAATTTCATTTTAACACTCATGATAAATGTTATTGTTCCACGTCTCCACCTATGAATGAACGGAAATGGAACATACAATGCCTCGTGTTTTCTACAAGTGTCTAATTGTGTCAGAAAGCCCACGTGGAAAGTGTGCAAAAACGTCAATTGTACCGTGTATGGATTTTTAATCGCTATTTTTAACTTAAAATACTGTAAACATTAAGTTTTGACTACATCAATGGGTCGTTATAAATTTATATAAATCAAATAAGCAACAATAATAACCAAATGTTTTTTTTTTTATGAAATTAATTCCCTGTTGGGTTCTAATCATTATAACTTTACATGCAAATTTTGAAAAAATTACAAAAAGAGATTAAAAAGATATCGATTTTAAAAGTTGAGCACATGATTTGAAACGAGCTATAGTCGCGATGTGTTCGTTGAACAGAAAGGTTAGATTCATGGACAGTTAAACAATGAGTTATGATACTCAGAGCAACAATGAACATTCTAGTTAATTGTGGCATAGCTATCAAGGAGGTCTCGATAGAGATATACAGTGAGTATAGTTGTGTATTAGCAACAATGAACATTCTAGTTAATTTGTGACATTAGCTACCAAAAGAGGTCTCGCTAGAGACATGCACTGAGTAGAGTTGTGCAATAGCAACAACGGACATTTTTAGTTATTTGTGACATCAGCTACCAAAAGAGGTCTCGCTAGAGACATGCACTAGGACTATGACACTCCAAAAGTCATTCAATTACGGGCGAAGTCGAGTCCGACAGGTTCGCCATGTTAGTGACAAGCTGTGACATTGCAACTGGCATTAGCGGAAGAGATAATCAGTCAAACACTGCATTGTATTGGGGTTAGGTGCAGATTAGACAGTGACAGCATTCCCGCCAGTGTCTGAATTAAACTGGGGAAGGTGTGATTGTGACAACACGAGTGAGAAGATACAAACCTACCATTGTCAATGTAAGTGTAATTATGAAGGGTGAAGGCAGTGGT
>JAVIAB010000050.1:41666903-41889403 GCA_032433765.1 Megaustenia siamemsis | reverse complement strand
ACTGGTACTCCAATGTCTTCCCACGTCAACTCCCCTGATCACAAGGGTAAAAACGACATCCGTGTCACTGGAATTGTCCTTTGTTACTCTGGCGACCGCAGCCGCTTTATTTTGGAAAATCGCCTCATAGTCCAGTATGTTTCGCTGACCCCAAGAGGCATGAATGTATCACACTCATACACATAGTTTCCTTTTGGTTTCTCCTTCCCTTTTGCATAGCCTTCTCTACTGCACATATTTGGGATCTTTGGTCTATCTACTATGCCATGCTATTTATAGTTCTTCTCCTCTAGTCCCTTATGAGACACTTCGGTGTTCTCCTCTATACCTTTTTTCTGTGCTCCTTACCCCTCATTTGTGTTTATTGTACCCCACTCTCAGACATCTCACTATTACCGCCTTTTGAGCACCAGTTAGTCTACTGTTCTATTCTTTCTCCTTTGTGTTTGCACACTGACCCCTGTGTGAACTCCTCTGGTTCGGTGTGCATTTGCGCACATTTCTGCACATTCACGACAGCCACACTTTTGTTACCATTTCCTTTTCATACACACAGGATAGACATTTTAATTTTATTTTCTTTAACATATTTCGAATATTTTTGTTTGAATGTTTCGTTATTAGTTTTGTGTGTTTGTTTTTCTTGTTTGTTCCTGCTGAAGGTCTTTTGAGCCGAAACGTCGTTTAGTCTGTGTCGTCCACTTATCATGTAAAGCTTCTAGCATACCATTTTTTTGTATTTTTTAAATTTTTCCAAAGCTAATAACACCTAGGCTAAAACTAAGAATAGCAAAATGTTATATTGTCTCAATATTCCTGTATGGTGCAGAAACATGGACATTAGACAAGAAAACAGAACAGAAAATTGAAGCCTTTGAAATGTGGATTTATAGAAAAATAGGTATCAATGGATGGAAAGAAAAGAAAACCAATGATGAAGTTTTAAAACAACTAAAAATGAAAAGAGAACTACTTAATACAATTCAAACAAGACAAATGAAATTTGTGGGGCATGTTAAAGGACACAACAGCATACTAAAAGTAATCTTGGAAGGGAAAATACAAGGTAATAGAGACAGAGGCAGACCAAGACTAACATGGACGAGAAACATCAACAGATGGAAACATGGCCAGCCTATGACAACCTGTACAATCAAAGCAAGAGACAGCAGAACACCGCTTCATAGCAGCCAACTTTCTATGCGGAGACGGCACTCAATGATGATGTTGTTTTTAAGTGTCGCAGGAGCATGAAGTTCAGCTATGCGGAAATATAATCTGATGGCTGTAGATGTTGTTGCTTGTTGTTTTTGTTGCTTTCCTTTTAGATGTAGTGTCGTTCCTTGTGTGTATCTGGACGCTGTTAAGACAGAAATCAAAACATCTCGCTGAGAAACAAACGATAAATAACAGCTTCACACAAGCTTTGTGTTATCAAAGTCAGACATGTACATTGAACATAACTCAGTCAGAAAAGATTACAACCTGCGAAATAGGATGCTTGAGGAAAAAATAGCAAACAACGCAATAATAGATCGAATATCAAATGTGAAAGTTAGATAACTGATCGGAATTAAACGCTCTCTGAAAAATAAAGGGCATTTTGTAAGACTGAAACAAGCTAGGAATAGCCCCCGTCATAGAATATAAAAGGAAACAACAGATAAAATGGTTTGGCCAAGTGACAAGGCAGAAAGAACAAAACACAACACAACGAGCTTTCAACAAACGTTGTGAGAACACCAGACCCAAGGGTCGATCACGAAAAAGATGGTCGATGGAATATTAGAAGCACTAGGAAACATAACAGCAGCAGAGGCGGACAGAAGAGCAAAAGACCGCAAATTATATTTCCCCTCGACGCTGAAAGGCAAATGAGGAAGGAAAGAAGAAGAAGAAGAAGAAGAAGAAGAAGAAGAAACAAGGCCAAACAACACCAAAAGCTTTCTGCCCTAAAAACATCAGAACGGGCGGGGGGGGGGGGGGGATGTTAATATAGATTTTAAAAAAATAGGTGGATAGATAGAATCAAAGATAAACAAGAACCAACACATTTCAACTGCATTTCATGCATAATTAAAAAAGTAGTCTATGTAGACGGTAATCAGAGAGAGAGAGAGAGAGAGAGAGAGCGAGAGCGAGAGACAGAGCGAGAGAGAGAGAGAGAGAGAGAGAGAGAGAGAGCGGCTGGTGCATCTGTAAAACTAGGACGTTGATTTCAACAAGAAATGGTTAGTGCTACAAGATCGAGCTCTGGCAAGGTAATAGAAACTGATAATATTTTTAAAAAGTGTTAAAGAAATTAAATGAAAGACATTAAATTGAAGAAAATAAATCAAAGATATTAAATCGTAGAAATTAAATTGAAGTGAAGAAATTTAATTAAAGATATTAAATGTATGATTTTTTTTCAACAAATTTAATAAGAAAATTCCATATTTTAAAAAAAGTTAATAGAAGTTAAGTAAACGAAATATAATAAGTAAAATTTAAAAAATATATAATTAATTTAATTTTTAAATATTAAACAAAATAACTAAATCCGAAAAAATACATAAAAAATAATGGCAAAAGAGAGAACTGAACGGAAAATGTGAAACAGAACAAGGAAATTTAAAGAGCTAATAAAGACATGAGCAGACCAAGATTTTCAGGCTTGGAACCATGTGGCAAAAGAGCGTCCTTTAATGAAATGGTTCCCAAAGAATGCGTGTAACACTCTCAGGGGCGCCTCCAAACTTTTTCCAGGGCGTCTGGCCAAGGATTTGTCGTGTGTCTACTCAGTGGTTAGAAATCATAAAATGGCAACATTCACAAAGACTTAATATTCTTTAGTGCATAAACGAGTTGGGAGCCGCGATAGCTCAGTGGTTGGTGAACTGGACTACAAAGGACAAGGGGTAGGGTTCGATCCCAACCGACGACTTCCGGGTTCACCCAGCCTTAAAATTGGTACCGGATTTTTTTCTGGGAAAGTAAAGCAGCACGGCGTAATGCCGACCACATTACCCCAAAAATCATGTGTTGAAGGTCTGTAAAATATAGGGTCACTAACACCATATTTCCTTATAAGCCACTTGGCGTGACAGGGGTACTTCACTTTAACTTACATAAACGAGTTGCTACAGGGTAGTGTTAATTCTGTCGTCATCTATCACTTGAAATATCATATCAGGGAAACCATTATATTAATATGAATAATATGATGAATACACGCGCAAGCTTTTCCACACCTAACAGCAGTGTGTTTGTGAAGATTTGTGAAAATGCCATTTGTAAACATATGTATCTTTCTTCTTCTACCTTTAAGATTCCTGTGGAGCATAGGTCTTCAACAAACTCTTTCCAAGCCGTTCTGTTTCTTGCCATTCTTTCAAGAACATTCCATGTCTCCCCATCATCTTCATCTCTGTTTCCATCTGTCTTCTCCAAGAAAATGTTAGTCTTCATCTTTGTCTTTTTCCTTGGGTAATCCACCAAAAAAAAAAAAAAAAAAAAAAAAAAAAAAAAAAAAAAAAATCAACAGGGCCTGCTGTGTAATACTCTCAGTTGGGTTCCGCAGTTTGTGTCCTGTCTAGCGCCATCATCTTCGCTGTATCTCTTTATCCACTGGTATTTGACTGGCAGATTTCCCTAATTCTATGTTAATGATTTTGTCCTGCCATTTTCATCCTTTTATTCTGCGCAAACATCCATTAATGAAGGTTTGTATCTTCATGATCGTTATTTTTGTTGCTCTCCATGTTTCATAGACATATAACAGGACTGACTTAACATTTGAGTTGAATTTTTTAAATTTTGGTATTTAACCTAATTCTTTCCTGGTAGACAAAAGGTGAGTCGGCGGACCGGACTCCGTGATAAGCATCTTTATTGTTAAAAAGTCATTTCTGTACCTAAAGTTTCGCAGTAACCTACACAAAAATTAAATTTTTTACCCAACTTATAAAATTGTAACTGGTATGAGGTATAAAATTGTAACTGGTATGAGGTATAATTTTTGCCGCAGGTGCCCGGTTTAGACTATTTATAGTTTGTGAATCAAAGTCAGTCAGCTATAGTCCGTTCCAAAACTCATTCATCTCTTCAAAATGCTAGAATTTAATAACCATTTAGTTTCAAATTCAAACGAAACAAATTAAATTGTTGGGGCATGTTTAAATGACATAGCAGCCTCCTAAACGTAATCTCGGAAGGAAAAAATATAAGATAAAAGAGACAGAGGCAGATCAAGTCTAACATGGACGAGTAACATCCAAAGATGGACAAGTCAGCCTATAACAACCTGCACTATCAAAGCAAAAGACAGAACGGATTGGTGCTCCATGGTAGCCAACCTTCGATGCGGAGACAGCACTCAATGATGATGATTTCGACTTAATTGTTGAAACTTTGTATGTAGACTGTTTATTTCCATGACTTTATTTTTTTTTAAAATCCATTTGAAACAAACAGTTGGCTTTTATTTTTACTTATTTATGGTATTTAGAAAACAGACACACAGAATTGGGCTTCCGGTTTTTTTTTTTGGGGGGGGGGGAAGGGGGGGAGGGGGGGGGGAGACAGGTCTTTAGTCGAATCGGATTTAGGACTAGCGGCATATTTACTGAAGTATGATTTCAAGTTATTTTTTCTAATTAGGATTTGTGTTTCTGGAGACAGCTGTAGTCTGGTCGCATTCACCTGACCACTGAGTCAACACGGTCTTCGTGCCCGCGAGCTGAGATAGTGCTATAGACAACTGACTGTGTAGTTTATTGGAACGGTACCAGGTTTCGACTTTGTCCTGGGACGGAGTGTGTGAACTGTCTGTTTGCGACTGTAAATTTGGCACCAGCCGGACTGCGGTCGAATCGAGTGTCCCACCGATGTGGAGGCCTGAATTATGTGTTGGAGAAGCGATTTTTTTTTTTTGTAGCACGCTCACCGATCATGAAGTCCGCGGGGATTTGGTTCGGGCGCATTGAAATTATGCTGCCCGTGACAGCCATCACGGCGATTTGAAAGTGTCAGTTTTTAACTTTGCGTCCTATGGAGACGAGACCAGGCACCACGAATACATCTTGTTCATTCTGCGGTTGAATCTGTCTAATCAATATTTTTTTCCGGCTTTTACCTCTGACAAAGTCCCTAGAGACTAAGAAATGAATTTTACGTGTTAATCCGTTTTTCTCTGGCAGCCGTGCCCACAGGAGTCCCTCGCCACACAGGTAGATAACTCCGTCTTCGGAGGTACTCATAATTGTTCCGTCCATGAGTAATTGACGTTTCAAGCCGGACCTCGCTGCTGAGACCAGGGGTTGTTGCTGCAGAAATAAATCACAAATAAAAATCCCAACTGGTGCAGCCGGGATTTAAACCCACAACATCTCTGTCTCGATGCCAGTGTCGAGACCAACCAGTCCCCGATCTACCCAATGTTATCAGATTCAGACACGAGAGAAACTGTTCAGCAAAAGCAGCATCAATCATAATAGTCACTAATATTTACAAAACTACAGACTGATCATGATTGTTTGCTACCAACCGTCTGTTAAGACCCCTAAAGGGATACAAACACTTGTGGCGTCGTGGACAATGTAAGACCACATGCACAAATTCATGGTAATCCTTCCATGGGTTTCCGAGATCTTTGATGAATTTTGAGAGGGCATGGGTTTTGGAAAGGACTATATTTAGTTAGTTAGTTACTTGGTTCATTTGTTTCTTTATAGCTAGTCGGTATGTTATTTAATTGCTTGGTTAGTCAATTGGAGGTTTGGTCGGTTAATTGGTTGTTAGGATTTTTGGTTAGTTAGTCCAGTGTTTCTCAAACATTTTTCTACCGTGACCCCCTTTTGATCTTGTTTTCTTCCGTGGTTCCTTTGTTTGTTTGTTTGTGTGTGTGTTTTTTTTTTAAATATAATTATTTAATTTCAATGCTTTTTGTGTAAGTGGACTGTCACACACACACAAACACACACACATACACACACAAACACAAACACACACAAACACACACAAACACACACACATACACACACAAACACAAACACACACAAACACACAAAATGGATGCATAGAAACATGACGCTTATAATAACAATAGACCCAGCAGGCAAAATTATGAAAGAGTCACCTATTGCTGTGCGTAGCTTTCTTTCTCTGGCTCTCAATTTTGTAAGAAGCAATTAAAATTATGTCTAGTCTGGCCAAGCGTGCAGGGATCGAAGAGGGAAGACAACCCGGTACTCAAAAATATCGTGCTGAAGTCGGATGTGTTGGGCCGAAAGGCGCAAACATAACAGTTATACTGCAAACCACAACACAACGCAGACACGTCCACTACGTCCTTGTAAGGGCGGATGATGAAGAGGAATATTCTAGTCTACCACGATACTCTAGAATACTTTGTCATCGGGCGAACGCAACCAAATTATGTCTTTTAGATTTGTAGATTTCTGAATAAATAAGCTTCATCACTTTATCTCTCTCTCTCTCTCTCTCTCGCTGTCTCTCTCTGTCTCTCTCTCTCTCTCTCTCTCTCTCTCATGATTTGTCTGTCTTCTTCTCCCACATCGCTTTTGTTTTTCCCTCTATCTCCCTGTATCTTCCTCTTTCTGTTTCTCTAACTTTTTAAATTCCCGCATAAGTGCTATCATCTCTCTATCTCTCCTTGTCTCTATTTCTTTCTCGCCAGAAAAGCCTGAGACTCGCGTGAAGTGAAATCTGTGCCAACAAGAAGTCATGATAACAACTATGAAATTTTCAGGTCCTAGATTGTAAAGCCAATCTGTCAAGATCAAAGCAAGAGACAGCAGAATGGCGCACCATGACAGCCAACCTTCGATGCAGAGACGGGACTCTCATCATCATCATCATTGAGCGCCGTCTCCGCATCGAAGGTTGGTTACCATGGAGCGCCATTCCACTCCGCCTCTTGCTTTGATGGTGCAGATTGTCATAGGTTGACTTTTCCATCTTTTGATATTACTCGTCCATGTTAGTCTTGGTCTGCCTCTGCTTCTTTTACCTTGTCTTTTACCTTGTATTTTCCCTTCCAATATTAATTTTATTAGGCTGTTGTGTCTTTTAACATGCCCCCAAAATTTCATTTGTCTTGTTCTAATTGTGTTTAGTAGTTCTCTTTTCATTTTTAGTTGTTTTAAAAATTCATCGTTTGTTTTCTTTTCTTTCCATCATCCAATTCTACCTCATTATCATTTGGTGCCTTCTCCGCATCGAAGGTTGGCTACCATGGAGCGCCATTCCAGTAGTAGCGGTGGCTGTGAATGCAGCAGAAAAGTGGAATAACATGCACCGAAATACAATAGATTTGGCACCGACTTTGCACCGACTTTGCACCAAAACGGTGCCAAAAAAAAAAAATTATTTTTTCGAATTCGCGATTTTTTCGAACTTCATAATTTTTTGGGGGGGGGGAAAATTTTGGGAAAAATTTTTTGGTGTTCGTCAGTTTGTCGAATCACTGAGAGCTTAACTCAGGTAAATTCAAAAGATCGTGTGCTAATCCGGTGATCGCGCTCCGGTGATCGCCTCTCGCTGTGTGTTATTTGTGAAAGAGTATATTTGTGTCGCCTCGCTCGTGTTAGATGAAAATGAAAGAGTATTTTAAAAGAGTATGTGAAAGTAAACAGAATTATTTAAAAAATATGTATTTGTGAAAGTAAACTCAGAATTATTAAAAATAAAAAAATAAAAAAAAAACAGTCTCCCTTCAGGATTCGAACACGGGTCTACTACGTGACAGGGCAACATGTAAAAAAATGCTGACAAGCAATAACATTGAAAGGTTAGTTTTGTCGAACGGTCTCCTGTGTTTCTGAGAGCTTAACCGCAGGTAAATTCAATAGAGACTCGGTGCTAATCCGGTGATCGCCGCTCGCTGTGTGTTATTTGTGAAAGAGTATTTTAAAAGAGTATGTGATAAATAAAAAATACGAAATGTTTCAAAACGTTAAGAAATATAGTTAAATGTGATAAAATTGATTTTTAAAAAAGGCGAAATAATAAAAACTATGAAAAAAATAAGTTAACATACTGACGGAAAACTGTAAACTGGAATGACATTTTTGTTGACTGGGCTAGTGGTACTTGAGGAATGCTATTGTTAGGGTCGCTTACAAGGAATCGTGGTCATTGTTAGGAGCTGCATTGTTAGGCTCCGTGTTTAGAGTTAGGTAGAGGCATGTCGGGGACAGCGGTTCTAAAAGGGGGTATCTCGCGGGTCGGATGGCGGGTCGTCGTGCGGGTGGGGAAAGGTGCCTTTATTGGTTATCATCATGTGTGGGGCAACAGGAGGCGACATGTAAAAAAAAATGCTGACAAGCAATTATTAGTATCGTTAGCATCATGTATTCTGACCTTCCCTCCTTGTTTTCTAACACAACTTCCTAGATTTCTGACCATGCCCTCAACATCCCCCTTCCTACTATCATCATGTGCCTCAACACTATCACCATGTCCCTCAACACTATCATGTGCCACCCTCAACATCCCCCTTCCTACTATCAGCATGTGCCTCAACACTATCATCATCATGTGCCTCAACATCCCCCTTCCTACTATCAGCATGTGCCTCAACACTATCATCATCATGTGCCACCCTCAACACTATCATCATCATCATCAAGCCACACAAAGTATCAATCATCTCTCTCACACATTCATGGTAAACCAAAACAAAACTCGTTCTATATTTTCACAACTTTATTAATACATCAAATATACGACACATATATATTACTGTCCGGTTGTTGATAATTTTAAGCGTCTGGGTTTCCTCCCTCCTGTTTTGGTGGTACTGTTTGTTAAATGTCTATCAAACACGGGTGCATAGGAAGTGTCATTAGCCTTCAAAACACAACCGCCCTCCATTTTGACAAAACCTTGATCAAAGCTGGAATAGGTAATCGGTGACTCTGCTGAAACACCCGCGGCATTCATATTGGGTGCCGGATCTGTCGTCTGATTAACAAGAGCGAGGTTCCCTTGATTAACAAAGGGGGGCGTGTAGTCGATGAGATTCGTGTTAACAAGAGATGGTATGTAGTTTTGGTGGTTAACGACAGGCGGCGTGTAGTTGATCTGATTAACGAGAGGTGGCGTGTAGCTGATCTGGTTAACAACAGGTGGCGTGTAGCTGATCTGGTTAACGAGAGGTGGCGTGTAGCTGAGGTTAGCATAAGCGGTTAAAATTTCCTCTCGCATCTCGACTAACGTGATAAATTCCTCTCTCGATAGTGTTATCCCAGTTCTGGTAGGAAACTTAAAAAAACTATCACCGCTATATGTCCTTATATTTATCAATGGTCTGTTACGAAAAACACAAACCGAGACTGCCTTAACGCCATCTTTAGACAATGGAACTACAGTCTCATTTCCACGTGACATAAATATGCGCTGATCACTGAGATCAAACGAAATTGGCGTATTCAAGCTACACGACTCCATATTCAAAGAAAAAACAAACCACCTGGCAACAGACGTTGGTTATGTGTGTGCGTGTACACTGCTCGACTGGGGGGGGGGGGGTTTATACCCGTTTATCGGGTCGAGGACCGTCTATTTATAGCAGCTAACGCAATACGTTATCAGGCGTGGTAATCAGTCGTGTTGCGACATGTTCAGTGACCTCTGGAACTGACCCAATAGGGGGGTGATGTGTGGGGAAATATGATGCGTGTAACAATTCGGTCTCAGGTAACGCGGCTTGAGACTAGGAAACTCCTCCTCCCCCTGTCGTGTTTATATAGGTTGTGGATTTTAAAAATAGGTGTTAGTTGAAGAGGGGGAAACCTCGCGCGCTGACCTAAAATCACTCGTTGTTATTTTCGTCGGGGGCGTAATCACTAAAGTTAGTAGCACTTGCGAGGATGGATCCCCGATGGAATCATCCCTTCACAGCTCTGATAGCCGGTCCTACCGGGTGTGGGAAAACGGTATTTGTGCAAAAGTTTATACAGAACCTTCACGAGCTAGCTGTCCCCGTACCGGAGGAAGTTATATGGTGTTATGGGGAATGGCAGCCGATATACGAGACTATGGGGTCAGTGAGATTTATCGAGGGTCTACCAGACGTCGATAAATTGGAAGGTGGTAAGAAGAGAAGACTGATCGTCATCGATGACTTGATGTCTGAGACGGACGAGCGGGTAACAAAATTATTCACCAAAGGTAGTCATCACAGAGATATTAGTGTGATGTACATTGTTCAAAATCTATTCGGAAAAAATAAAGAACATCGAACCATAAGTCTCAATACGCACTATTTAGTCCTTTTCAAGAACCCGAGAGACGGGAGTCAAATTATGAATCTGGGTAAACAAATGTACCCGGGTCGGGTGGGGTACCTCCAAGATAGTTTTAAGGACGCGACAGCGACTCCTCACGGTTATTTGTTGGTCGATCTTCGTCAGGACACACCTGATAATCTTAGGTTGAGAACAAAAATATTCCCAGGGGAGAGACAAATCGTCTACGTGCCAAAGTAGAGAATCATGTGTGATGAAGCACTTAGACGGCACGGTGAAATGTTGAAATGTATGCGCGCCGCCTCGGCGACCGGTTTAAGAGCCATATTAAAAACAGCCTCTCCCAAACTCATTAACTTTTTGTGCGAGTGTTGTCATAACATATTAAAAGGTAATGTTAGACTCACTCAGCGACAGAAGTGCGAGCTACGTCGACACAAGAACAAGTTGAGACTTCTCACTAAAAAGAAACCGAGTCTTAAGCGGCGGAAAGAGATTCTACAAACCGGTGGGTTCATAGGTGCTTTGCTCCGTCCTATATTAAGTATTCTCGGTGGAGTACTAGGTGCGTAACAATGGCCAAAAAAATGATTTTGGTGGATCCTCGATTCCTCGAGGGTCTTAAACAGACTACTACCACGTCCTATAGCCCACCCGAGGCGATCGGTGACAACTTGAGAGATTTAGATGATGAAATGCAACGCATCCTATTCCGCGATGATTTAGCACCCGCCGATAAGGCCAGAGTGTACCAACGTGCCCTGCATCAATATTTAACTAGATTGGAGCAGTATAAACGACGCTCATTGGGCTCGGTCGATCTCATTCAACACAACACGGCAACAGAAAAAACACCTTCCCCACCAACACCATCATTCGAGGTATCACCAGAGCAGACCAAGACACCACCACCACCACCAGCGGAAACCCCAAAGGTAGGTAATGAAACCACTCCGCCCGTAGCCACGTATAAACTGAGACCTAAAAAAAGAAAGAGCGGAATCCCAACACCAAAATGGGAACGGTGGAGAAAATATTGAGACGTCGTTACTTTGACCCTAGTCGACCAGGGGCGTATAGTGGTGCAACGGCCCTGCAACGTAACACCAAACTGGGACTCGCAAAGATCAAACAATGGCTGAGTCATCAGGATACCTATACCCTTCATAAACCAATTCGTCGCAGATTTGAAAGGCGTCCCATTATAACGAGTGGCCCCCAACAGCAATATCAGGCAGACCTAATCGATTTGAGACATTTGAAAAAACACAACGATGGATATTCCTATTTGGTTTCTTGCGTGGACGTTTTTAGTAAATTCGCGTGGTCTGTACCGATACGAACCAAAACGGGGAAATCCTTAGTGGAAGCCGTCGGTAAGATATTTCTCGATGGGAAACCCGCGAGTTTTCAAACCGATAAGGGGTCAGAGTTTCTGAACAGAACATTTCAGAAATTCCTCGCTGACAACAACGTTCACTTTTTCACTACGCAGAACGAAGATATCAAGGCCGCCGTGGTGGAACGCTTTAATAGGACTCTGAAACAACGGATGTGGCGATATTTCACGAAATCCAATAAGTTGTCTTATGTCCGAGTCCTACCCGCCCTACTTCGAAGTTATAACCATTCGTATCACAGAAGTATAAAAATGGCACCGGTCGACGTCAACGCAGACAATCAAGAACAGGTATGGAACACGTTGTATAATAGCAAACGTAACTTTAAATTTGAAAGACCCCTGTACAAGCCCGGTGATCGAGTTAGACTGGTCCTGGGCAGAGCCAATTTTAAAAAGGGTTATGCCCCGGCTTGGACGGAGGAACTGTTTTCCATCAGTCGAGTAAACGAAACAAACCCCGTTACATATGTGTTGAAAGACGATAAGGGCGATGAGATAGAGGGGTCATTCTACACACCGGAAATTCAAAAAGTTGGAGACAAACACGAGTACAGAATCGAGAGTGTCATAACCGAGCGTCGCACATCCTTTGGGCGAAAGGAGAGTTTAGTCAAATGGTTTGGTTACGGTTCGTCATTTAACAGTTGGATACCGTCCAAGGACATTGTCAGATACAAAAACTAGAGATGCGAGAAGAAGAAGAAGAAGAAGTGGTAACTTTTGGTGGAGAGCCCGATTTGGGAGCCGTAAACTCGGGAGTCGGGAGAGACGGCGAACCGCGCTGGTGGGGGTCGATGTTTGGGAAACTATCCCCCTACTTAGAACTTGTCTTTATTTGTCAAGTGGTAGTTATATATACAGTTGTAGCGGTCTCGCTGTTCAATCTGACCACCGAAAAGGCAGACGCGAAGGAGGGAAAACTGTGGATAGCCCTACTGAGCAGCTGTTTGGGTTACATGCTACCGAATCCAAACTTGGAGAGGCGACGGTGAAACGAGTGAAAAAAAAAAATGAGTTTTTATGTCACCCTTCCCAGCAATGCATCTATGGAACTTTTTAAGGATAATAACCCAGGCCACTTTTTCGTTAAACTCCCTCAGACCATTGACATTTCGACGCAGTATGAGATCGCACTGGTGGAGATACAGTTTCCGCTAAATTATTTCAATGTAATAGAGGGTGATGTCTGGATTCGCTATGAATCTCTCGATAACGACGATATTTGCGACGCCAGATTTTATTTCAACGTGACATTGGAACCTGGGTTATACACGAAACCCGATGCGTTCATCGGCGCGTTGAACGCGTCGATCGTAAAAGCGGAGGATGAGTCGTACAGGGGAGAGAAAGGGAAAAAATGAGATTCATTTACGCAAAAGAGGTGAATAAAGCCATCTTGAAACTTTACGAGAAAGGAGTCAGTGTTACCATAAGCGATACTTTGAAAAACATGTTAGCCTTCCCCACGACCACAATATCAGACACGGCTCCCGATATCTTCAGCGTGGGTGTAATGGACTTGGAAAGTGTTGCGAAGAATGTCTACGTCTACTGCGATCTCGTTTCCCCCAGACCGGTCGGGGATGTGATGGTGCCTCTCCTCAGGAGCGTGCCTGTTCTCAATAGAAATCACACCTCGGTGTTTCAGATCTACGATAAGCCTCACTACCTACCCCTGAGTAGATTTTCCTTCGATACCGTCGAGATCCTTTTAGCCAACGAACACGGAAAAACCATTCCATTCACCAGCGGGACGTCGGTGCTAACGGTACACTTTCGAGTCAAGAAGCATCTCGAGCTGGTATAATGGTGAAACACACTCCCCTTCATAGAGATGTTGAGTTATACGAAGACTTTTACTGTTGTCAGGCGGGCGATGGGATGCCCGTGTTTATAGGAGGTCGAAGTCAGAGCGGTCGAGGAATCGGTAGTTTCTTCGGTGGAATCGGGAGGGCTATTTTACCCTGGTTAAAAACCGGCGGTAAGGCCTTGCTCAGAGAAGGCTTGGGGACCGGTCTGCAGGTCGCACAGGACGCATTGGCCGGGAAAAATGTCGGTGAAGCTTTCAAAGAACGAGCTAAGGAGGCCGGTCAGCGGTTGCTACACGGGGCCGTAGACCACCTGCGTGATAACAACCAATCAGGAAGTGGTTTACGTCAAAGCAGAAAGCGAGTTATGAAGCTACCTCCACCAGGAGAACCCGTTACGAAGAGGATAAAACCGACAGCTGGACGGTTCCCCCTTCATTCGGTGCACAACAGAGGGAAGAAGACGAGGGTGACAAAGGATATTTTCGACTAATAATGTCCCTCATTCACCCCAAATCGTGCGAATGTCTTCACTCTGGTTTGGATTTATTTAGCGTTCCACCAACGCAGACATCTCTCGACTCTGGCCAGTTTATTGAAATTCGGCCGATCGCAGCTTTGTCGCATAGCGCACCGATAGAGTTTTTCATTTCTGGAAACAGCGAGGAGTATCTAGATCTTTTCAACACGTTTTTACATCTGCGGGTCAAGATCACCCTCCCGAATGGTGATAGTGTACCTGTCGATGCTGAGGTAGGACCGGTCAACAATTATCTTCACAGTCTATTTTCACAAGTCGACGTATCGCTAAACGACACGTTGGTTACACCGTCGGAGAATACCTATCCTTTTAGAGCGGTGTTTGAGGCCACGCTAAATTACGGGGAAGATGCGAAAACGGGATACTTGATGGCCGCTCTGTTCTACAAAGACACAGCTGGCCACCATGACGATTTGAAAGAAAATGAGGGTTTTAAAACACGGCGCGATTTGACTTCGGGTAGTAAAGAGGTTGAAATGATGGGTCGTTTGCACTCTGATGTCTTTGTGCAGGATCGTTACATGTTAAACAGAGTCGATGTAAAGATAAAACTCACCCCCTCGAAGGATGTGTTCAGCCTCGCGACTCACGATAGCTCTGTGGGTTATAAGAGTGTTATCACCTACGCCGCGCTCGTGGTAAGGAAAGCTAAGCTAAACCCCGCGATTTCTCTGGCCCACGAAAAGGCTCTCTTGAGCGGGAATGCGCGGTACCCGATCAAGAGGGTTACCATCAAGACCTTTTCCATCGCTAGCGGGATGCTTTCCCACAGTCAAGACAATTTATTTTTGTCTCAAACACCGACCCGTATAGTGATAGGTCTGATTACGGCCAGTGCTTTTAATGGTGTTTACACAGCTAACCCGTACAATTTTCAACACTTTGGTCTGATTTATATGAACCTGACGGTCGACGGGAAATGTATCTCGGGAAAGCCTCTAACTATGGACTTTGAACGAAATCAATACGCGAGAGCTTTCTTCGGCACAAATCTGGCCATGGGTCTGATTGGTAAAGACGCTGGGAATAACGTTGATTATAGAGAATTCAAGGACGGATACTGCCTATTTGGTTTTGACCTCTCGTCCAGCCTACTGGACGGCTCCCATTTTGAGCTAGCCACAAGCGGACCCTTGTCGATAGAACTCAAGTTTGCCGCTCCCACCACTACTCCCCTACAAGTTATCGTCTACGCAGAGTTGGACTCGGTGCTCGAGGTGTCCAAGACAAGGCAGATTCTAACAGACTTCGCCGTTTGAGAGAGAGAGAGTCGAATATGAACACGAGGGAGATTTACAACCTTTTGATGTCGGATATTTTCGTTCGACGTTGTTCCCTTGTTAGTGTCATTCCACGAAACCACTTACCGCCGAGCATCGACCCAACGGCGACCGCGGCCTTTGTCATAAACACCGACCCTGCCCACGAACCCGGTGAGCATTGGGTGGCCCTATTTTACAACGGTCTCGGCGAATGTGAGTATTTCGATTCCTACGGTTTGCCTCCCAGACACGTGGATATTTTAAACTTTATAGAGCAAAACTCACACGTTCCATTCGTCTACAACCCGCGGGTGTTGCAAGATTTGTTTAGCAACACGTGCGGTCTATATTGTGTTTATTATATACTTCTTAAGTGTCGTGGCGCGAAACTTAACAGAATTCTCATGCCTTTTTCATCGAGACAGCACGTAAACGACCGTATCATTTATCGTTTGCTCGCCCCGTGGATACTTCGGCTTCGAGGGGCCCGCCCAGACGCTTAAAATTATCAACAACCGGACAGTAATATATATGTGTCGTATATTTGATGTATTAATAAAGTTGTGAAAATATAGAACGAGTTTTGTTTTGGTTTACCATGAATGTGTGAGAGAGATGATTGATACTTTGTGTGGCTTGATGATGATGATGATAGTGTTGAGGGTGGCACATGATGATGATAGTGTTGAGGCACATGCTGATAGTAGGAAGGGGGATGTTGAGGCACATGATGATGATAGTGTTGAGGCACATGCTGATAGTAGGAAGGGGGATGTTGAGGGTGGCACATGATAGTGTTGAGGGACATGGTGATAGTGTTGAGGCACATGCTGATAGTAGGAAGGGGGATGTTGAGGGGCATGGTCAGAAATCTAGGAAGTTGTGTTAGAAAACAAGGAGGGAAGGTCAGAATACATGATGCTAACGATACTAATAATTGCTTGTCAGCATTTTTTTTTTTACATGTCGCCTCCTGTTGCCCCACACATGATGATAACCAATAAAGGCACCTTTCCCCACCCGCACGACGACCCGCCATCCGACCCGCGAGATACCCCCTTTTAGAACCGCTGTCCCCGACATGCCTCTACCTAACTCTAAACACGGAGCCTAACAATGCAGCTCCTAACAATGACCACGATTCCTTGTAAGCGACCCTAACAATAGCATTCCTCAAGTACCACTAGCCCAGTCAACAAAAATGTCATTCCAGTTTACAGTTTTCCGTCAGTATGTTAACTTATTTTTTTCATAGTTTTTATTATTTCGCCTTTTTTAAAAATCAATTTTATCACATTTAACTATATTTCTTAACGTTTTGAAACATTTCGTATTTTTTATTTATCACATACTCTTTTAAAATACTCTTTCACAAATAACACACAGCGAGCGGCGATCACCGGATTAGCACCGAGTCTCTATTGAATTTACCTGCGGTTAAGCTCTCAGAAACACAGGAGACCGTTCGACAAAACTAACCTTTCAATGTTATTGCTTGTCAGCATTTTTTTACATGTTGCCCTGTCACGTAGTAGACCCGTGTTCGAATCCTGAAGGGAGACTGTTTTTTTTTTATTTTTTTATTTTTAATAATTCTGAGTTTACTTTCACAAATACATATTTTTTAAATAATTCTGTTTACTTTCACATACTCTTTTAAAATACTCTTTCATTTTCATCTAACACGAGCGAGGCGACACAAACATACTCTTTCACAAATAACACACAGCGAGAGGCGATCACCGGAGCGCGATCACCGGATTAGCACACGATCTTTTGAATTTACCTGAGTTAAGCTCTCAGTGATTCGACAAACTGACGAACACCAAAAAATTTTTCCCAAAATTTTTCCCCCCAAAAAAATTATGAAGTTCGAAAAAATCGCGAATTCGAAAAAATAATTTTTTTTTTTTGGCACCGTTTTGGTGCAAAGTCGGTGCAAAGTCGGTGCCAAATCTATTGTATTTCGGTGCATGTTATTCCACTTTTCTGCTGCATTCACAGCCACCGCTACTACTCATTCCACCCTGTCTCTTGCTTTGATGGTGCAGATTGTCATAGGCTGACTTGTCCATCTTTTGATGTTACTCGTCCATGTTAGTCTTGGTTTGCCTCTGCCTCTTTTACCTTGTATTTTCTCCTCTAATATTACTTTTATTAGGCTGTTGTGTCTTTTAATATGACCAAAAATTTCATTTGCCTTGCTCTAATTGTGTTTAGTAGTTCTTTTTCACCCTTAGTCGTCCTAAAACTTCCTCATTTGTTTTCTTTTCTTTCCATCCAATTCTACATATTCTTCTATAAATCCACATTTCAAAGGCTTCAATTTTCTGTTCTGTTTTTACTTGTCTAATGTCCATGTTTCTGCACCATACAGGAATATTGAGGACATGTAACATTTTCCAATTCTTAGTTTTAGCCCAGGTATTATTTTTTTTGCTGTTAGTATATTTTTCTGGCATTAAAATTACTTTTCGCCATACCTATTCTTTTGTTTATTTCAGTTTTACATTTTCCATCACTGGTTATAGTATGTCCCAGGTAGTTGTAACTCTGGACTGTCTCCAGATGTGTTCCCTCAACTGTGATATTTAATTGTAGGTCTTGAGAATTTTCTTTGTTTATGATCATAGTTTTGGTCTTTTTGATATTCATATCTAGTTCATATTTTTTGCTTGTCATGTTTATTACATTAAGGTATTGTTGTAGATATTTAGGATTTTCTGCTAGTAGTACAGTTGTTCCGGGGTAGTGTTTTGTTTTTATTAAAACGTCTTTATGTCGTATTATTATGAACAGTGAGCCAATAGGTGCCTTGCAATTGGAACTTTCTACGTACTGGTTTTATGATAATGATTTCCAATACGATGGTAATCGCCCGAACACGGTAGTGATATGGTAATTACTAATGAAGCGATAATCTCCAATACAACTGTACTGAACCTTTAATCTTGATTTCCTGAACAACTTGTTCATTACTTATAACGAATTATGAATCACTTGTCAACTCTTCAATGAACATAAATTAAATTAAAAAAAAAAAAAAAAAAGTTCTTACTACGTGATCAATTCAACTAAAGTTCAACAATAGAAACTTAACAACCAAGTTGATTTTTATAAATAAAAACCTGCTTCAAAATATCATCACTGGTCCATGTTCACTCTCTGTTAATTTCTCAGAGAAATCTAACCGACCACAATCCCTTGCACACGTCGCGAAGATAGGGTTGTCTCAGATGCCCAGAGGTCAAGACCAGGCCACACAGTCCCACTCTGGTCAGTCTCACCTTGCGACGAAGGACACTCCTTGACCACGATCTTAGTTGAGACGTCTTTGAGACACTGTTAAACCATCCCAGCGGTGAAGGCAACTGCTCATCAGTACTGTTTGCCCATGCAAACCATCAGTACCACAGGCAGTGAGAGTCGCCACAGTTAGACTTCAATCAGGCGACATCAGCTATTGGTTTTCTGTGCATCTGTGTTGGCTGCATCACTCAGCAACCATTCCTTTCCACAGCACTGCTTTGCCTTCACTCTGGCCTCTCTAACCGACGCTCCCGCAACTTCTCAAATTTCTAAATGCCAAAAGCTACGTCATCATATTTTTACGTCAATTTATTCTCCCTACGCACTGCACTGCGTCAACTCTGTCTCTACTTATTGTGACGTGCACCAATTCTGTCTCTACCTATTTTGGCGCGCAACAATTCCGTCTCCTCACATTTTTGGTGCGCAATTTCACGTCTACACAGTATCATCAGCATATCTTATGTTATTGATTATCTTTCCATTAATGTTTAGGCCTGGCATCTCTGTGATATTTTTAAAGATTTGCTCAGTTGTTTCTGATATGCCTAAACTATCTATATTTAATCGCTCTGCTTCTACCATAAGATTTTCTAATTTTCTTTGTTGTTATAAGGTCCTATATATATATATATATATCATTTCATGTAGCTATTTTTAGTTCGTTCCTAAAACAATAGTTAGAATTTCTCTGCATGGCTTACTTTGGAATGTTACGCAATGAGGCTCCAATCTCTTTCACCGTGGTCTGCCATATTTGTCTTTCGTGTCCTGAATATGCCTCATGTGTACCACACACTTTGCTGTTTTCGCTTTCTAGGCCTTTGATCATTTCTGATTCTTCCGCCTCATCCACCGTCACAGACTTTTCACATTCGGGTTGAACACACCCGGGCGGCGCCATTGTTGTCCAACTATGTGTTTGCCTGTCGAACCGCGAACACGCGACACAAAGAAGAATAAATCATATTCCACTTAAATATCGGTAATGTTCACAGTCCATCCACACGTCAGAAGTAAAACATACAACAAAACGGGGAATAGCAACACATAATTTCACAAGAATTTCGCGTAAATCATTTAAATATATCAGCAATAGCCGAATTATAAAAACGACCAAACGTAGCCGTGACACCGGAGACCGCACTCTATGTTCATTATTATGATGTGCAGTGAAAATATTTTGTGAAATTGCGGGAAATTATAGTCTTCTTGTAGCTTTCAGCTCCAATGTGGAGCATAGTTCTGCCTCCAACATGTGCCATGAAAGCATCACATCTTCCGTCACAGTTGTACCTCCAACATGAACCGTGAAAGCCTACGACATCCGTACGTGCCCAGTAACAGACCCATCTGTGTCCCAGACTTCTGGAGTTCAACGATTTCATGAACTGAGGGTTTTCCCGACATAAAACAGAAATAAGGCGGGTCCAGGTTTATTATTACGTCACAAATGACGTCACTATGATCGCGTTGCTTTCTTGATAGTCCGCACTTCTAGTACTTTAGAGTTAATGTTTCTCCAGTGGCGGGCCGCATCAATTGTGGCTGCTACTCTACAGGGAGCAGGCCTAGCAACCATTTCAGGCCTTCAACGTAGAATTTTTAACGCATGATCTCCTACAAAATCTGTCATTGTTACCTGCAACCTGTACAGCGGCCAAAATAACATTGAAGGCTGGTTCGCCAATAGTGGATTACTTTTAATTCGCGTGTTGTTGTTGATGACGGATTGCCATGAGTTGATGCGGGCAGGTTGCCCTTTGACTCATAATATGTGGCGGGTCGTAATGGCTTTCTTGACATTCCCGGCTCTTACTGGAGAGGTTGGAGTTCGTCTATCCTAGGCTATGCTGGGAAATTACTAGTCCAGCCCAGAGGTACTGGAATACTGGGTTCTCTATATCAGTAACAGCCACCACTACAGGGAACACGTCGATCCTAGCTTCTGTTAGCCAGTCTGTTTTGAGGCAGACTGTTACCAGGGGAGACCAAGAGGAGGTGGAACTGCTAGGTCTTGGTCAGCTGATGGTGCGCCGACCCTGCTATTGCGACCGCAGGTCGCAGGCGCTTCTGCTCCCCCACGTGAAGAATAAGCTCACGGCAATTGTGATGTAGCAGTTGATGGGAGACTGCCGGTTGCCGGCGCTGGCTTAAGATGAGTCGCTGGGCAGAAGGAGCTAAAAGACCGTGTGAACGTCACCTTCCGCTGTCCTTCCTGATGTCCGGATGAACATCTTGCTACAAGAGTGGATGGTCATCAGCTACAAGATCCTCTCGCTAGGGTCTAGTATAGTCAGCGAATCAATTCAGAGGAAGAGGTATGTTTACAGCACTCGGAAAAAATGACAAATAATCTACAACAGAAAAAAAAAAAACAAAGAACAATATATGGACCGAAGCAGGATCGAACCCGTACTCAGTGGCACAGCGTCTTGCCACGAAAAGCCAAACGCTATGGAACTCAGCTAACTAAAAAATTAGCTTCGTAGGCAATGTCTTTCGCGCAGGTGTTCTCATGACTATAGCAAAAGGCTGCGATCACAGCTCGGAAATACATTGTGTATCTTTATTTTTCCTATTAAGACAAGTATCTCCCGGATAGGGTAGGGCTGAATACTTGCGTTGCAGACAAACATTTAGGACGAAACAGCACGAATAGTAGTTTCCAGTGGTTTAGACTGGAGACAAATAATAAGAAAGAAGAGAAGATGAGAGGGAAACTTCCGAGTCAGTAATCAGCGAATCAATTCAGAGGGAGAGGTGTGTTTACAGCACTTGGAAAAAAATACAAATAACCAACAACAGACAACAAAAATCAAAGAATTTGAAAGAACAATATATGGACCGAAGCAGGATCGAACACGTACTCAGTCTAGTATAGTCTCCCGGAACATCTCAGTGAACAGGCTCTTGGAGACCGGATTTGACCCTAGTTTAATTTTTCTACTTTTTCTGGAGAATCTGGTTTTAAACTAAAAAAAAAAAAAAATAGTTACTTAATAGGGGAGGAACAAGTAAGAAAAAAAATAATATAAATAAAAAAAAATAATTTAAAAAATAATAATAAAAAAAATATATAAATAAATATAAATGTATATCAGCATTATATTATCAACTATTGCTACAATTTCTCCAGAACTCTCCTTTATTGAATTTATAATTATGGGCAAAGAACGATCACTCTAGTAGCCCTACATCAAACAACGGCGTAGATGACGTGCCGGCTTCTGTTAAAATGTTCAGAAGAAAATTGATCGCTCTCGATTTTCCAGATCCTGATACTTTCGATATAAATGGTAATTACATGTTACTGGTATTTGCTGTTTAAACATTAATGATTATTTTGTTGTTTGCTCTAAAACTATCATTGTTAAGCCTCCAGCTGCGTTTCGGGTCTGAGACTGAGACCCACACAGTTGAGTACACACATTCACTCATTCACTTCACAATGTGACAAATTGAAAGAAATCGGGGTAGTGCAGGTCAGTGAGCGAGTTCGCATGACATACACATATATATATTTAACATTTTTATTTTGTATGTTTAGTTTATGGATTAAGTGATTAAGGAATTTACTACTCAATATTAATAATGTTGATTGCTACTCAACTCATCATCATCATCAAAGACCGGGCCTGCTGGCGTGTAGGTGATCATATCATGTCTATCCCGACTATCCGCAACTCAGGCAACTGTGCAACTTTCGATCTGGACAGTTATTCTCATCTGAGTTATTTATCATTTCTGTTGTTGACCTTCTACCAAGCCATTCTCTTAAGCTGGCTGGTATTTTTTTCTTTGCTGTCCTTTATCTCTTCGTCCCTCAATTTTCCCAGTTGTTACAATATATTCCAGTTGTTCTACATAGCCAAAAAACGATGATTTCTACTGTAGCACTGCTATTAGTCTATTAGTAATTTCTGTCTAACTCAAACTATCTACTGGTGTCTTGTCTACTCTACTCTAAATACAGAGCTGTCCAGTATTCACTGATTTCATTTTTAAATTTTCTGCTGGACCTCAGCCTGGCCTCAGGACTTCACTGACTTCAGATTATTAATTAAAAATTACAAGTAACAACTCCTCTTTGTATTTGCGGTTATTGTATTGGGTACAGTTAAGTATAGTACATAGTTGGAAATATACGCCCCGGTACGACTACGTACAATGTCCTTATAATTTGGATTACACTACTCATAATAAATACCTGTTTAAAATATATATTCTTCTGCTAAAAAAACCTAAATTAATAATGATTGTTTTAAGTTATTAACTCTTTCTGTATGGAAAGTTTTTGTTAAACAGAGATTTCTGAAACAGCATTTTTATACACCTTATTTTTAAAAACATTAATCTGCATGTTTTAAATTGATGTAAAACATAACATATTAGACATGAATTTTCAGATAATTGAACAAGGAATTAGATAATTATTCATCATCATCAAGTACGCCTGCTGGCGTAGGTGATTATGTCTCTCCACAACTTTCGATCACGGCAGTTATTTATCATTTCTGTTGTTGACCATCAACCAAGCCATTCTCTTAAGCTGTCTGGTATCTTTTCTCTTTGCTTCCCTCTATCTCTTCGTCCCTCAATTTTCCCAGTTGTTACAAAATATTCCAGCTGTTCTCTTCTCATTACATGGCCAAAAAATGATGCTTGTTTCTTCCTAATATTGGAAATTAGCTCTCTTTTTGCTTTGGCCTCTTTCAGAACGTCTTCATTGCTCTTCTTAGCTGCCCATGGTATTCTTAACATTCTTCTGTAAAACCACATTTCTATAGACCAGTGAATTTCTCGAATGTTGTCTTATTGTCCATGATTCACATCCATATGTTAAGACTGGCTCTACATAACATTTAAGAACCCTTTTTCTTGTTTCTATTGTCAAAAATGGATTGCATAGTATCTTCCTCATTTTTTGGAAAGCTGCTTTTGCCTGAGCCATTCTGTATCTCACCTCTGTTGTACATCTTCTGTCCGAGGTTAATGAAGTTCCCAATTATTTAAATTCATTTACCTGTTTTGATATTGTTCCACTTGTCTTTATTTTGCACTGAGGTGATGTCTTTTTCTTTGTTGTTACCATTACTTCTGTCTTTCTGTAATTAGGGGCTGAGTCCTTTATTTTTGCTTTCTTTCACTATAATGTCTAACATTTATTGTAACTTATTTTCTCTCTTAGTATTTAAGACTGTATCATCAGCATACCTTAGATTATTTATTTTATGACCTCCGATTGTTATTCCAGGCATGCCCCTTAGGATCTTAAAATAATCTCACTATAAATATTAAACAAATCTGGTGACAGCACACAACCTTGCCTAACACCCTGTTTTATTTGTTGAAACATTTCCAATTGGTTTCCAGTTCTTATGGCCACTGTTTGTTGCCAGTACATGTTTGTTTTTTATTCTTAGATCTTTGCTGTCTACGTTTATGCCTTCTAAAATTTGATTATTTCTTGGTGCTTTAATTTGTCAAATGCTTTGGTATAATCTATGAAACATAGGTATAGATCTGTTTTCACCTCTATGGCTCTTTCTACTAAAGATCTTACGATGTAAATGGCATTACTTGTTCCTTTATCTCTAACAAAACCACACTGTTCATCACTAATTTCTGGACTGATTTTGTTTTGCACTCTTCGCATGATGATTCTTAGTAATATCTTAGTCATGTGACTCATAAGGCTTATTGTACGATGATCATCACATTCAATCGCACCAGATTTCTTTGGTAAGGCTATGAATATTGATTTGAGCAGGTCGTCTGATATGTATCTGGTGTTGTAGATATCATTCAATATTTTTGTCCCAAAATCACACATGACTTCAATCTCTTCTTTAGTTATATTCCCTGGTCCAGGAGCTTTTCCTGCTTCCATATTGCGCAAGGCGTCTCCCACTTCTTCTTTGAGTATTTCTGGTCCTTCTTCATTATCCTTAATAGTTACTTCAGTTCATTCAACATTATAACTATCTTTAATATTCTGTCCATCGTTCCCTTATGCTTTCTTGTTCAATCAACAGTTCTCCTTCCTTTGATCTTAAACATCCAGTTTTTTATTGCGTTTTTCTTCCTGTTAATTCTTCAATTTCTTGGTATATAGCTTTGGCATCTACTTTTTGTTTTGTTGCATTTCAATCTCTTTGCATCTCTCTTTTAGCCATGTTTCATTGCATTTTATTACATTTTCTTTATGTATCTCTTATACTAATTTTTATTTTCTTTATTTCTTCTTCTTGTATCCATTAGCTGAAAAATGTCATCTGTCATCCATTTCTTTCTTGAATTTGTCCTCACTGGTGGTATGAACTCTTTTGATGTTTGTTGCATTGATTCTTTTAGCATTTCCCACTTTTCATCAATGCTTTGTATCTTCTCTATTGCATTGTACTGGTTCTGAATTGTGATTTTATATTTGTTTATATTTGTCTTGCAACTTCTTGTCTGATTTGAGTAAATCTAAATTTAATTTGATGTTAACTGAGGCTCGTTTTGTTGCTTTTAATTTTACTCTAAGCTTTCCAACAACCGGTACATGATCACTATTGCAATCTGCCCTTGGTCTAGTTTATACACGCACCAGACTGTTTCTAAATCTATTCGTTATCATTATGTTGTCAATTTGATTGTGTGCGTTGTCTCCTGGGCTTTTCCCTGTCCACAGACATCTTGGATTTTGCTTAAACCAGGTGTTTCCTATCATCATGTTGTTTGTTCTTGCCCTGTCAATAAGTTTGTTACCTCTTTCATTCCTCTTGCCTAAGCCATAATGACCAACTACTTTCTCAACTCTTTCCTTTCCTACTTTTGCATTAAGATCCCCTAGAACTATGGTGTTTTCATGTGGTTTGCATACCAGAAGTGCCTTATTTAACTCGTCGTAAAATGTATCATTTTCTCTAGACTGTCTGCTGTTGGTGCATAAACTTGTATAAGATTTATATCTATTGGCTTTCCATTCAATTTCACTAAAAGGACTCTGTCAGATATTGGGTAAAAGCCTTTCACTGTTCTTGCTCTTTCTGCATCCAAGATGATACCTACTCTTCTTTGGTTTTCAGTACCTCCAGAATAGATTATTTTATGTTCATCAGAATATATCTCCCCATATCCAGTGTATCTCATTTCGCAAAGTCCCAGTAATTGTAAACCCATTCTTTTAATTTCCTGTTTGATGTTTTCCAGTTTACCCTTCTGCATGTGTTCTCACATTCCAAGTAGCTATCTTTAGAGTCTGTTTTATCTATATTTTTCTTACAGTAGCTTGATGACAATCGGGTATCACCTGTAGCACATGATGTCCCCTACCAAACAAGGGTTTTCCATTGGAATCCCCCTTAACATTGTTGTCGTGATTTCTATTATTGTGGCGATTCATGATTGTACAAAGAAATTATGATGGAGGTTTTCTGTTGCCTTCCGTCAGTTTGTTTACGGTTGGCTCTGCTAGCCTTTGACTAAAAAGTCTCACCCACAAGGCAGTGGGGTTGTTTTACTTCGGGATACCCTCCCTTAGTCTTTTACTCTCCCGAGCTTACCTGCAATTAGATGATACAAGACATGTAAAAAGTAAAATTGGGACAAGTGACCAAAAAAATGAAAACATCAAATTAAACTGGCATTTGACAACTTACCTTCTTATAGATCTGGTCATAGTAATCCCAAATGAATATTTTGTTTAAAAAACTATTAATATTAGTAATATGTCTTCAAGCAGCCATGAAAGTTTTGTTGACGATGTAGCATAAAAATAATTTATCTTTTGTCATCCACAATCAAAACATTGGATTACTATGACAAGATTTTGGGAGCCGCGATAGCTCAGTGGTTAGTGAACTGGACTACAAAGGACAAGAGGTAGGGTTTGATCCCAACCGACGGCTTCCGGTTCACCCAGTCTTTAATGGGTACCAGATTTTTTTTCTGGGAAAGTAAAATGGCACGGGCGTAATACTGAACCACATTACCCTAAAAATCATGTGGCGAGGGTCTGTAAAATTTATGGTCACTAACACCATATTCCCTATATGCCACTTGACGTGACGGGGGTACTTTACTTTTTTTTTTATGACAAGATTTTGCAAAGCTGCTTTTGCCTGAGCCATTCTGCATCTCACCTGTGTTTCATTTATGTTGTAAAAAGTACTATGGTATCGTAAACAGGCACCGTTCTTTTTTTTTTTTTAAATCAGCCAATTTTCAAGAATTTTGTTTTTATTTTTCCTCTCCCTTCCTTTATGCCTGTCATCCCCTTGGTCATTGGCATTGACATCAAAGAGACTTTTGTAACACTGGAGAGTCAACGAAGAGGGTGCTGAACTGACAGTATAGGCAACCATGAGGATAGACAAATGTAAGATTCGGCTTGTTGTAGGAGCTACTGAGCTCTGTGCACACTGTAAGCTGTGCGCTTCATCTGTTTTGATCGTGTTTCGATATTCCGATTGTTTACGATGAATGCTGATATCGTATGACTGGGAACAGATGGCTGTGTTCACTTTCTGTGCGGTTTTGCCTTTTGCCTTTTGGCGTGTGCTGAGACTGCTATGATGGGGAGTACAGCTACCTTTCTTTGTTTGGAAGATGAGATAGTAGTTTGGATGATTCCACTGACACAGGTGGTTGAGCAATTATGGATTTTAATTTGTTTGCAGTGATACCGGGGCCTTCCATAACCACAACAACTGACAAAAATGAAACTTCAAATTTTTTTTGGGGAAAAGAAATCATTGATACACAATAGATATTCACAATATTTACACTATTTTTAAATTACTCCATGAAATGCATTGAGGCATGCATTTGGATGAAGATGTGGTTTCATTTCACATCCTGAACAGTAAAAATGAGTGCGTGTGCATTATGCAGGAGTTGAACAATATCTGCACAGTCTCTATAAGCATAATCCACTATGTGGCGGCTTCCTCTGAATTTTGCGAGACAGCTTGCCTTTGGCAGCCTTTCGGGTATCTCATTTCTTGTTGAATGACGTGTTGTGTCAATTGGCCCATAATTTTAAAATGCTTTTTCAAAGACTCTTTTGTCGCCAGTGGCACGGCATAAACAAAACAAAATGTATGCATTTACCTGTAACTTCCAACAGCCAGAAGACAATTTAAGACCACCATTTAAGAGTTTTCCTTTCAAAGACACAGTAATAAGTCATCTTCTGGTCTAGTTTGTCACAGCCATCATTATTTTTGTTGTAGAAATAAATCATTTCTGGCTTGACATCTTTTACTGTTGTTGTTTGAACTCTGGCATCAGAGGATACCATCACAACATTTTTTTTAGCTTTTTTATCTCTGAATGAAACACAGAACATGCTTTTATCATTGAGCATGAACCATTTCATTGCTATGTGCTCCAGAGATAATGTTTTGGTTCCCGTGGAAAGCCAACAAGATGAACATTGTGTCGGCCCATTGCTTCTTCAAAAGAGAGTAATGTATCAGTTTGCGCAATCAGCAAAAATTGTATGTCCTGTGCCTACATGTTCCAATAATGTGCTGAAAACTTGAACAGTATGTCCACCATCTGCATCAGCCTCAGGATTGTAGGATGTGTTTCCTACAAAATAGATAAGAATGTTAACAACATAACCAGTGGCACCATCACACAGACCAAAGGTCTTGATGTAGTACTTACTTGGCTTAGAGGCATTGAACTGCTTGAACTGCCATCTACCCTTATAGCTAATAATCATCTCATCAATGCTAAGTTCCTGAAAGTGATAGAAGGCTTTTTGGAACTTGTAAAGAAGATTTGTGAATGGTTCTGTTTTGTCTTTGCCTTCTACCAACCACATCATCGCAGTGCAACATTGTATGGTAGATGTCCTGAAATCTTTCTTGGCTGAAAGCATGGTGGATTCAAGAAATATACAGTTCTGCTGATAGTGACCAATAATCAGCTATAGATGAGGCTTTGAATAAGCTCATGTATATAAGCATTGCCATGAACTTGTCAAGTTCAGGTCTTGTAATATCTTGCTACCTTCCAAACACAGAGCACTTGCATGTAGGAGTGTTGATATCAGGTGCTGCCAGTTGTAATTTCTGACCACTCAGACTCTGGTAATAGTGACACTGTGACCTTCCAGGCATGTCGTAAGAGGCGACTAAGGAGGTTGATCGATGGCTTGACAAGCTGTCATTGTAAAAAGTATTGTTATGGAAACAGCGCCATAGATTTTAGAGCAGTGATCTCTGCAATATGTGCCATTTTGGCACGCAAGGTTTCTGTTTTTGAGATTGTGGTTCTGCCCTATGTGCCGTTTTCGGCTCGAAAGGACAATAGATAGATAGACTCTGTTGGGATGATAGGTCTAGATGAGCTAGGCCTGGCAGTTGAATTAGATGTGGTTTTCCTGGTAGTTTTACCACTTTTCCTGCCCCTACTTCTACCTGCAGTTGGGATATATCTGGGAACAATGTTAACCTCAAATGGTAGATGTACAACAGAGGTGAGATGCCGAATGGCTCTGGCAAAAGCAGCTTTCTAAAAAAATGAGGATACTGTGCAAACCATTTTTGACAATAAAAACAAGAAAAAGAGTTCTTAAAAGTTATGTAAAGCCAGTCTTAGCATATGGATGTGAATCATGGACAATGGGACAACAGACAAGAAAATCATTGTAGGCTGCAGAAATATAGTTTTACAGAAAAATATTGAGAATACCATGAACAGCTAAGCAGAGTAATGAAAATGTTCTGAAAGAGGCCAAAGCAAAAAGAGAACTAATATCTATTATTAGGAAGAAACAATCATCATTTTTTGGCCATGTACTGAGAAGGGAACAGCTGGAATATATTGTGACAAATGGGAAAATTGAGGATGAAGAGATAGAGGGAAGCAAAGAGAAAATATACCAGACAGCTTAAGAGAATGGCTTGGTTGAAGGTCAACGAACAAAAAAGATAAATAACTGTCGAGATTGAAAGTTGTGAAGAGACATTATCATGCCTGCAAGCACAGTGCTTGAAGATGATATATATATATATAGGTAGGAGTTTTATTCATAATTTGTGTTAATTACATACTATTTTTTAACCAGAAAAATGTAAATGTGATAGTTAATGATGTTATTGCTAATCAATTTTAATATTTTATGTTTTGTTTATTTATTTTTAAAGATGAAAATAGATTCCGGTGTATGATCCTTTGGCTGGAAGATCAAAAAATCAGGCATTACAAAATTGAAGATAGAGGACCCCTAAGAAACACACAAGGAAATGAATGGCCTGCTACCCTGAAGGAGGTGAAGGCTTTATTTTAATTGATTCAAATTCCTTTATACTTGGCCTTGACTTCTGATGTTAAAAACAGTCAGTGCCCTGCACACTTTTTTATTTTTATTTTATATTATCTTATAGGGCAAAACAAAATATCTTCACCATGTCATGGCTAGTCTCAAAGGATACTTTTTTAAAGTCAAGATTCACACTGTATATATCAGCCTGCACTGATCACCACTGGCTGGTTGTCTCTGGTCTGGACCACTTTATTCTTCCTTCTTGAGTCCACCGCATGACTCTTTCTTTTATGGTATACGAGTTCCTCCTAGAAATGTGGCCTATCTAGGCTGAAAATCTGCCTGTTATTGCTGTGTATGTTGTCATTGGTGCACCTGTTAAGCAGGTGTTGATTTTATTAGACAAAAGCATTATCAGGATTTTCTTCAGTCATACTATGGAGTGAAAACCATGTTACTGTTTAGGACACATTTCTTGTCATTTATTTGTAAATAAAGATTTATAAATAGATAAATTGTTCTTTGTTCTTTAATAATTTTTAATATAAATGGTTTTGTTTACTTTTTAGTTATGTAGTGTGTATTTTTATAGTTTATTTTGCTTTTCCAAGTAGTATAAAACTGACAAATTTGTCACTGTATGTTACACCTTCAATTCACTGGTTGTTGCAGTTAAAGAGCTCTCCTTTGTCTGTAGCTTAGCAGTGATTCCAGTGTTCTATTCCAATATTGTTCTTCTATTCCGATATTGTTATTCTATTCCAATATTGTTGTTCTATTCCAATATTGTTATTCTATTCCGATATTGTTATTCTATTCCAATATTGTTGTTCTATTCCAATATTTTTTTATTCTATTCCAATATTTTTATTCTATTCCAATATTTTTATTCTATTCCAATATTGTTCTTCTATTCCGATATCAACCAAATTTGCAGCTATGATGTTGAGTCCACACTGAAACTTCTGCATTTAGGTCATCGTGGCTACGAGCTATTCACGGTCTGTGATCCCTTTCTTTTTGTTTTGGATCATCATCACTATCTTTTAACTTTATTAACTAGCATTCCAGTCTCTTTCTTGATAACTCAGAAAATCCCAGTGCAGTGCTCAAGCTTTGTTTAGTTAAACCAGCAAGGGTAACTAGGATAATTTCATAAATCTGGTTAATTGTTATGAAAGATGGTAGAAATATTACTTTTCTATTTTGAAATTTGGCAGCAGCACCTACTTTTTTAGATTTTCAGTTGACAAGGGTCTTTTTTGATCATGGCCTCCTTTTTATCATCTGTGTCTGACAGGGCTCTGTATTTGATCTCATCAATCTGGAGTTGGTCACTAACAAATTTCTTCTTCTTATTAGCATAATGCTCACCTACACATCCATCTTTGGTATGAAAAGATTTGCTTAACAATTTTGCCTGGTCAGTGGCCATTTTTGGTCCCCTCTTTTCACCTTCCAACTGCCAAGGGTTCATTAATGTGCATGTGTGCACACAGAACCTTCTATTTTTCACCATTCTTTGAAAGAGCTAAACATAGGATCTCCTTTACCCAGAAACCATTTTTAAAAAATGTTTTGCACCTGTAGCAGAATTTGAACCAGAAGCTGATGTCTTACCTTTAGACCACCTATCTTGGAGGAAGATTGGAGACAATCAAAAGCTAAGGAAAGCAAACCTGAATAAAATGCTGGCTGAAATCGCGGATGCACTGGGCCACTGACGCAGAACACAGTGCAACGTTTTAACAGGTATTCAATCAGAATGGATCTAACAGACTCTAATTATGATACACAGACCTGAGAAGAGCAATGTGGTCCAAACCCACCTCCCTGGAAGAGAAACTATATGGGGCAATCGAATCACTTAAACAGACAGCTGACTTCATGAGAGACTGGAATACTACTCTGATTGAGTCATGATTGCAGAGAGAGAGATACCACCTATTCCCAAAGTGTATGTGTATATACCAAAGGCGTTTTATTTTCATGAATATTTGTAGTGATTCCTTATTGTTTTTCTGAAATGTTATGCACACCTTTCTTGATAATAGTGCTTCTTTTTTGCTCGTGTGTAAAGTTTGTGCTTCACTTCCTGCTGTTGACTTTTATTATTTTATACACTTTATACCGTTCCAGAAACTTTGTTTTGCAAAGCCATCAGTGAATTTCCTTTTATGGTCCCTAAGTACATGCTTTATTTATGAAGAAGGTGAAATTATTCTTTGTATAAAACTTAGCAGAGCTATTTAGTTTTTGTCTTCAAGTTGTAATGTGATTTCTTTTGTCCCTTTTTTTCTTATATGCTTACGTTATTTTTCTGCTTACACATCTTGTTGATAACACTCAATAACCACTTTTATTCTTTGTTATTGTCATACATTCAAACATTACTGTACTCAGTTGTCCTTTTTCAATGTTTTTCTGTGTGCATTGTTCTTTGATTTGCTGAAAACAGTTTTGATCTCTATAGCCACACATATGTATAGTATATTTTACTATTTAACTTGTTACTACAAGTTTACTGCACTGTTTTAATGTGTGCTTATTTATGATTACTTACTCAAGTTTGAGTGTTTATGTTTTTCTTTATTTTTCAGTATTTGCAACTGCTGAATTGTCCATATGACAGTAGTGATAAACGTGCTGTGGTGGATTGGTTGCTAGGTTATGCTGTGAGATTAGAGTTTGGGGATGAAGGTGAGTGTTGCTGCTATTTAACAGTATGTAAGTGTTGCTGCTAATAACAGTATGTAAGTGTTGCTGCTATTTAACAGCATGTGAGTGTTGCTGCTAATAACAGTATGTAAGTGTTGCTGCTAATAACAGTATGTGAGTGTTGCTGCTATTTAACAGTATGTGAGTGTTGCTGCTAATAACAGTATGTAAGTGTTGCTGCTAATAACAGTATGTGAGTGTTGCTGCTATTTAACAGTATGTGAGTGTTGCTGCTAATAACAGTATGTGAGTGTTGCTGCTATTTAACAGTATGTGAGTGTTGCTGCTAATAACAGTATGTGAGTGTTGCTGCTAATAACAGTATGTGAGTGTTGCTGCTAATAACAGTATGTGAGTGTTGCTGCTAATAACAGTATGTGAGTGTTGCTGCTAATAACAGTATGTGAGTGTTGCTGCTAATAACAGTATGTGAGTGATAAAATAATTTTTTTTCTTTAAAAAGGGTTAGAAAGAAGTGGTATGGTAACAGCTTTACGTAGGTAACAAAACAAAAGTTAACGTTTCAGCCAAGTGGAACAACAGCTTCAGCTGGAACAACAAACAACAACAACACAGAAATATATATAAGGATATATATACAAATCTAACTACATCACGATAATATGTTAGATATACAAGAAAGAAGAAAAAGGAAAAAAAAAACAAAAAAGTCACTTCCCTGCGGTCCAAAACTTGGTCAGACACTAACTGAACTGAAATAGGAGGGCGGGCTGACCAACTATATATCTCACTGACCAAGGCAGGCAGCTGAGAAATAAAAAGGAAGAGTTTTTAAAATATGGGGTGGTGGATACAAGATATGTGTAAGCTATGTATATCTAACTATGGCTGTGCACACCAAACAGATGTGCAAAAAAGCATGTGTACATAGCCAAACATGCATGCAAGCATAAGTCTGCATATACTGCCACAAAGCACACAAAAGAAAATCCTGAAGATGTCCAAGTGTGCCAATACACATGCAGACAAATATACTTACATGCATAGGTGCGGTAGCACATGGGGGTAGGAAATGTGTGGTGGGTGTCCTATGTGTATGAGAGCGATGTGTTCATGCCTTGTGGGGACAGCAAGCCAACTGGGCAATGAGACAATTCTCAAGGGCGAACCGGCTGTGATTGCTGGGGTGACACGAGACATTGCCAGTGACTTACATGTCAGGTTTACCACTATGGCATGGGCAGACACCGGGCTGCCAGCCTTATGCCCAACATCATGATGATGCTCACAAAATCTGTTACTTAGGCATCTTTTCCAGACTCTTGATGCCTTTACTCCTTTGTGAGTGATAAAGAGTTGTTAGATAATTTTGAAGAATATTGGGAAGGTTTTGCTATAAAAAGAATAAACAAACATATAAAACACTAGAGTATTCATTGTACAACAAGCAAGACCAGTAAATAAACCACACATTGCAAAAAAAAAAAAAAAAAAAAAAACTTGTTATGACTTTATGATAAGTGGAAAATTGAAATGCACAACATATTAACAAAATATATGGACAAAATGTTGTGGACATTTGCTTTATATACAAAACAATACTTTTGGTGTTTAGGGTCAGCATGTTATTCCACACCTTCCGTGTTCGTGTGGAAAAAGTTTCTGTGGCCATACTTTTTTAAAAAATATTTTGTACAGTTCTACCACCCAGTAGAGGATGTTGTGGAACAAAACAATCAGAGAAGCAATTAACAGAAGAAACTGTTTACAAATTCAAGGGAGAATAAGAATCAAGAAAAATATGAAAAAATATGCCTTAGTTTGAAAAAGAGTTAAAATTTTTATCAAAGAAGCTAAGCAAAAGAATTGGACAGAATTTTGACAAAATATGAGCAGGGACTTCAAGACAGCCACAAGAGATTTCTACAAAGCAGTAAAAGCCACAAGAGCGAGAAAAGGAAACCATGATCCTACTGAGCTCATAAATGACAAAGACGGACAGCCAATATCAAATAACCAACATATGCAACAGAGATGGAAAGAATATTTTGAAGACCTATTAACTCTTAATGTCCATGTTTTTTCTACCCAGTCTCTAGTGTTTTGTCATAATTTTTTCTTCCTGAAAAATACTTCTTTCACTAAATTTTTCATATTTTCACTATAACAGGTCATAGACATATATATTAGGCATCAAATTGAAGGGAAAAGGACACAGATTCATAATGAGAAACAATATCTTGAAAAAAAAATTGAAGGATAAGAATTTAAGCAATTAAGAATCACAATATTTTTGTAAAAAAAAATTAAAAAATAATATAAAAATTGGTACTCACCTACCCAAAGTGGGGGTACATTTTAATCCAACAGTGCTACTAAAACTAAGTCACTAAGATCACTATTACATTTAAAGTTCTCAGAACATAATTCCTAGCTTTTTCTGCTGTTAATAATAATTCACGTTTAGGAGCAGTAGATACTTCACTGCTGCTGCCATTTTTCACTTATAAACACGAATCAGCTGATTGAAGACTTTAGAAAGCAACACAAATTTTGACGATTTTGTGAACAAATTAAGCCCATCTTGATCGACCAAAGCATGCCTAAAGACAGGAAATTCTATTAGAGTTATATCCCTTGCGGATGTGGTAGCTTAAAATGTGTAGTATTTAGTAAAACAAAAAAAATGAAAGTAACCATGTCAGCGTTTGCTTGGCAAAATGTAAGTAAGTAAGTTACCATGATAGCGTTCCCACAGTAATAAAGAGTTAAAAATGACAACAACTGCCAACAAGACAACAAACGCCACACAATAACGCACAAATACTGAACCCAACATCATAAAATAGGAAATCGAAGAAGTAATCAAATATGTACCAAGAAATAAAGCACAGTGGATAAATAACATAGCAATAGAAATAGTAGCAACAGCAGGAGAAACATGAGTGACATGGCTGCACAGAATATTTAATACATCATGGCACTCACAAAAAGCCCCAGATGACTGGTAACAGGCAATCATCATACCATTATGGAAGAAGAAAGGTAGCAAAAGAACAGCAATCAATATAGAGGTATATCTTTTCTCAGCCATGTAGGAAAGCTATATGCCGAGATCGTGGAAAAAAGGCTGAGACCAATAATAGAACTACAGTTAAGCAATTCTCAAATGGGGTTCTGAAAAAACAGAGGATGTACCGATGCTCTATTCACATTAAAACAGCTTGCAGAAAAATGTCAGAACACAATCTAAATTTATACATAGCTTTCATTGACCAGAAAAAGCATTCGACAGAGTAAACAGAGAACAACTGTGAGAGATACTAACAACATACGGAGTAAGCCAACATCAAACCAACCTAGTTAAAAGTCTCTACATCAGCAGCAGCAGCTGCACAGTCAGAACAGCAGCAAGATACACGGACCACTTTGAATCAGATCAGGTGTAAGACAGGGGTGCGTACTATCCCCCTACTGTTTATTACAACCATAGACTATATATGCAAGTTAGCCAACCCATCAGAGACAGGAGATCAATGAGCTTCTATTTGCAGACGATCAGGCACTAATACATGAAAAGATGGGAGACCTACAAGAACACTTAAATAGACCCAACGGCACAGGCACAAAATACAACATGGAAATCAACATCAAGAAAACAGAAGTCATGGATGTCGCCAAAAATAAACAGAACATCTACATAACTATAGAAGGCAGGCAACTAAAACAGGTAGAGAAATTCAAATATCTAGGAAATTTAGTGACAAACGATAATTCTCAAACATCAGAGAGAGACTCAAGATGCAACAAAGCTTGTCAAATCATTGGACAGTTATCACCACTATTGTCCAACAAGGAAATAACTCTGGAGGCAAAACCAGCACTTTTACAATTTTTTACAAAAAAACTTTACAAGAGGCAAAGCGGACACTCTGCAATACAATCTTCATCCCAACGTTGTGCTACCAATGCTAGTCCTGGACCCTAGATGTAAGAACAATAAGAAAAATAACCTCCACTGAGATGAAAGGTGTCAGACGAAAGACAGGAAACAGTCTGAGAGATAAGATCAGAAATGAAGAACTGAGAAAAAAGCTAGGAATAGCCCCCGCCATAGAATATATAAAGAAATAACAGATAAAATGGTTTGGCCACGTGACATGGCAGAAAGATCAAAACACAACACATCGATTCCTCAAACGTTGTGAGAATACCAGACCCAAGGGTCGACCACGAAAAAGATGGATCGACGGAATACTAGAAGCACTAGGAAACATAACAGCAGCAGAGGCGAACAGAAGAACAAAAGACTGTAAATTATATCTCCCCTGGATGCTGAAAGGCAAATGAGGAAGGAAAGAAGAAGAAGTGTATCAAAAGTAGTTAGCTTGTTCACAACTCTCAGTTTGTCACAGAATCTGACAATATTTGGAGGTTCTGAATACTGGGTCATCATATTTGCTTTTTCTTAAGTTAATTATGAGTTCAAAATCTCCCAGAATGCAACAAATCAACCTAACAAAGTTTATAATTCATTATACAATTGGGTAACCAAGGTGACATCATCTTCATATAACTTTTCTCTGAGTAAAATCTTGTGTCTTCTGTTTTTTTTACTGTTGGCTGGACTGAATTAAAAGTTTCCTGTCAAACCTGAAGTGAATATTGACATTTTCTTATGGTGCTCCAATATTGACATTTTCTTATGGTGCTCCAATATTGACATTTTCTTATGGTGCTCCAATATTGACATTTTCTTATGGTGCTCCAATATTGACATTTTCTTATCTCTATCTATCTATGGTGCTGCAATATTGACATTTTCTTATGTTGCTCCAATATTGACATTTTCTTATGGTGCTCCAATATTGACATTTTCTTATGGTGTTCCAATATTGACATTTTTTATGGTGCTCCAGTATTGACATTTTCTTATGGTGCTCCAATATTGACATTTTCTTATGGTGCTCCAGTATTGACATTTTCTTATGGTGCTCCAAGAATGTGGTGGTAAAGAGGATATCATGTTTGGTTAGGGCTGATGTTAAAAGTATTCAAATCATACAGATGTGTGGTTGTTGAGGTAGTAAATTATGATGTTACTGTTTTATTCTCTTTACAGTGGACAAGTACAAAAATACCACTGCAGAGAAATCTCAAAAGAATCTGGCACAAAAACCAACAAACTCAACCAATCCTCTTGATAATCTGAATTGTAAGTAGAATCAAAACTATTGTCCTTTGTTCAGTCTCTCTTGTAATTGAAATCATGACTTACAATTCCGTCATAAAAATTACTATCTCAAAATACAAGTTCTTGAAATTTAACTGTTTGCTGCTGGCAAACCCATGCCCCTTCACACACACACACACACTACTGCTTTCGGTGACCCCTGAATGTTGGATTTTATTTTTTTAAGAGTGGCATAAAACGTATGAAGGCATCATAGAAAGGGGACTTTTTATTTATTTATTTTATATAAATTTCACCAATTTAAAAAAATAACGCTTTGAGGGAGCTGAGCATATGGACTGAGGATATGGACTAATGGCGGCACTGTGAGTAGACAACATAGAACTTCCAGTGGCCATAACACCATGCATTCAAATTTCACGCAATGTAACCCGGGAAATGATTACAGCGATCGATTCCCTTGTGTCTGCTTGGGTAAAGACACAGCTGTATAGCAAAAGTTCATTGAATATATTATTTCCCAAACTCCAAATGTAACAATTAAGTTGTGGTAATTTTTATGACAGTATTGTGAAAACGTAACCCACATGTATGTGTCGAAATCTAGAGTTAATACAGAAGTTATTACTTCCTTCTTCAATCTCTTAAAGGAATTTTTAAAAATTCTGTCAGCTCCACCACACAGTGGCAGTGATTTTGTGTCTTAATAAAAACATGTCATCCTAATTTCTGACTATAGCACAGATACAGCAGTGAACAAGTGCCATTTCTTTTTCAGTTGAAGATGCAGAATTTAAAGCAGGAGTGACATCTCTAGCGATGTTGTTACAAATTCCACCACATCAGGATCATTTAGATTTGCTCAAGGTAATGCTTCTATTACAATTATTTTTATTATGGTGGCCTGGGATCAACGGTGTGTATAGGTTTTTTCTAATAATTTTACCTGGGCAGCGGCCAAATTTATCACCTGTTCTATTTTATTTTAACTGCCACGGGTTCTTTAGCGTGTGTGAGGGCACATGGGTGTCTTCTGTTTATTGCCATAACTGAGAGGGTTAAAACATCAGATCTCATCACTCAGAGATCACAGGAGCGTAATCCGTGAAGAAACCATGGATTAATTTTGTTCTTTTAAAAAAAAAAAAACATCACAGAATGTGGTGGGCTTTGAACCCATGACCTTCCTGCCCAGAAACTGACATCACACCTCTAGACTAGCCTTCCCCTAAACTTAATGTTTATTTGCTGTAAAGGAACATTTGTGTTCTTTATTTATTCTGCTCTGGTTAATGCTTAGTAGAACTGGCTTCAGTGCAGTCTAAATAATCCTGTCATAGCCCAGGTGATAGATATGCTTACACCTCAATTCTGGACTATATCTGGCCAATCTCTTGGCATATGTCTGTGCAATTTCATTATGGTTTTATTTTTGTTAATTTGTCATCTAATAGTCAGAGAGTTGTTGTAAAGTTGAAGAATATCTGGAAAGCTAAGAGACTGTCTCTAACAAGTAAACTGACACTGCTCAATTCAAAAGTCAAATCTCATATTGGCTTTATGGTTAGTTATTAAGTTACCTTCTAACAGGCAGTTCATGAGTGACTCAGCATCTCTCATTGTTGATATTTGATGATATCACCATTATACGTACCTCAAAGCCTAACTGCTCTGTTATCAATGGATCTATGATTTTATGACAACAAATCCACACCTTCCTCTAACCATTGTCAGGTTTGCTGTAACCAATCATTGTGGACCTTCGATAGAGTTGCTCTTTGTAAGAAAGGCTTTGGTAAAATCCAGATTTAGCTGAAATATTGCGCACACACACAAACTTCATTGGTCTTCGTTGTTTCTCAAAGCACTTTTACTTGGAAGCTCCTGCTGTAATGTGTGCCTTTGTCTACTATTTCTGTTCTTTTGTGATATTTTAATTTGCTTATTGGCCTACCTAGAATGTAGGTCAAGTTCAATATGGACAGACTGCTTCTAGTTGAACCCAAGCCTCACATGGGTATCTTTTATTGTTTCTGGGAATCTTCTTCCTCTTCTTTTCTCTTTCACTGATACCTAAAAGGTGTCGTGGTTTATATCATTTGTCGTTCTTGTGCTGCTCGAATTGTCTGAATTAGTGATTTTCCTTTGTTGTTACATGTCTCTGTCACTGCATCTATCCATCTTCTTCTGGGTCTTCCTCTTGGTCTTTTTCCATGCATTCTCGAGAAGAACGCCCTAGATGGTGATTGGTAAGGATTCATTCTGACCAGGTGGCCAAACCATTTAAATTGTTGTTGTTCTATATATTCTTGGCAGGGTTTTGTTCCTACTATTTTTCTTATGGTTTCATTTGATATTCTATCTCTTCTTGTGTTGTTTGTTACTTTTCTCAAGCAACTCATCTCACATGCATTGATCTTTCTTAAATGTGATTTAGAAAGGGTCCATGCTTGACTTTCATAGCACAAAGTTGGTATGAAGATGCTATTTATCATTTGTTGTTTAGCTGACATATAAATGTTTGGATGTCTTAGCAATGGTGAAAGCTGGTATTTTTTCTGGTTTCTGGGAATAATATGGCATAATGTTGTCAACATTACTCAAAGGTATGCCGAAAGTAAAATAAAAAACAGGGCACTAATACCATATTCCCTATATACAATGAGACATGATAGTAGGGTTACTTCTTGTTGTCTTTATTTTATCAGTGAACAGTATTTAAAATATGCTGAAGTCATGTATCATGCCTGTTTGGAACACGCTGAAATGACCTAAGTCATGTTGACGCAAATCAGGAGGACGCCTTCCTCTGGTGAAAATTCTGGTGTTTCTAACCTACACTCAGAGAGAGACAAACAATTATTGTTCATCTAACAAATTTGCGCTTAATAGTCCAGTGTTGATAACTTTCATGTTTATCAACGCTGTGAGCACAAAAATATGTTTTAACTTCAAATGCAAATTCAACAAAATTGAAACGATTAAAAAAGTATGAATTGACATTCACTTTTACTCGCCGCAATGATTAAATTGTATAGTTGTATAAACAAACATAGATTCTAAATTTTTAGAATTTAAAATGTGGGAGATAAAATGTGAGTTAAGTGGATGGTAAGATATTGATTTGGTTTCCGGTTGTTTCCAAAATGGAGGAATTATTTTTCTCCGGCTTGGTATAGAACCGTTGATCAGAGGTTTAACAAGCCGCTATCGTAAAAACGATGTTGTTAATGAAACGTAGACCTGATACAGAATGTGTAAATTAGCAGTAGATAGTAGTGATAGTTTTTTCGGCCCTAAAACAACAACAAAAATAGGATTCTGGAATGTGCGAACAATGGCCGCTCCGACGAAACATGCACAGGTCGCGAGCGAGATGGATAGATACGATCTAGATATTTTAGGATTAAGCGAAATGCGCTGGCCTGGAACAGGTAGGAGATCTATTGATAATAAAATAGTAGTTTTTTCTGGAAGGGAAGATGGAAAACACCGTGAAGGAGTAGGCATAATGATGACAGACAAAGCTGCAAGAAGTTTATTAGAATGGGAACCGGTAAATAGCCGTCTGATACGAACACGATACAAAACAAAACATGGAAGACTTTCAATTATTCAATGTTATGCGCCTACTAACGAAGCTGATGATGAAGTTAAGGATGATTTTTATAACCAACTGCAACAACTTATAAACAAAATACCAAAACACGATCTTTTAATTGTAATGGGAGACTTCAACGCCAAAGTAGGACAAGATAACGCAGGAGTGGAACATGTGATGGGGAGAGAAGGCTGTAATACAACAAGTCAGAATGGAGAAAGATTAATAGAATTATGTTTAATAGAAAATTTAGTTATAGGTGGGACATTATTTCCACATAAAAATATCCACAAAACAACATGGATATCTCCTGATGATAGAACATCAAATCAAATTGACCACCTATGTATTAAACAACAATTCAGATCATCATTAATAGATGTAAGAGCATACAGAGGTGCTGATGTTAATAGTGACCACAACCTGTGCATTGGGAAAATAAGATTAAAATTTAGAAACCAACAGAAGAGGTCAATTACACATAAAATTGATAGTCATAAACTGAAAGATGAAGCAATAAAGGAAAAGTTTAACATAGAGCTAAGTAATTGTTATTCAGCACTTGGTGAAATAGACTTAGATATCAATGAAATGTGGGACTCACAGAGCAAAATACTAATGACAGCAGCAGAAGCAAGTGCTGGACTGAAGAAAATGGAAAAACGAGCTTGGATCTCAGACACCACATGGAAATACATCAAAGAAAGAAGAGAAGCGAAGAGAGCCATGACTAATGTAAAGACAGATCTTGGAAAGGTTCTGGCAAAAGCAACATACAAAGAATTAGACAACAAAGTGAAAAGTTCGGCAAGAAGAGATACAAGAGCTTATATAGACAACTTGGCAGAGAAAGCAGAGACAGCTGCAATTACAGGAGACAGCAGAACTCTTTATACTGTACAAAAGATGCTGACAAACACCTATACATCCAGTGGAACACCAATTCTAGACAAATCTGGATTAATGCTAACAACAAGCGCAGACATAAAAGCCCGTTGGGCGGAACACTTCAAAGAAATTCTTAACCGTCCACTACCTCACAGTTTAATAGATTTTGAAGCTGAAACACCAGCAGCAGAATTAGATGTAAATTTAGATGACTTCACCTTGAGTGAAATAGAAACCACCTTAAAGCTAATGACCAATAACAAGGCTGCTGGAGAGGATAAGTTAACAGCTGAGATCCTCAAGGCAATTGATAGCCATAATTTAATACATCTCCAAAAAATGTTCAACATCATTTGGAAAACAGAGAAGACGCCTCATAAATGGAAAAAAGGAATCATTGTTAAGATCCCAAAAAAGGGCAATCTTAGAGATTGTAACAATTGGAGAGGCGTGACACTTTTGTCAGTTGCCTCAAAATTATTCTGTAAAATCATCCTAAATAGAATAAAGGATTCAATAGATACAGTAATGCGTGAAGAACAGGCTGGGTTTAGAAAAGGGAGAAGCTGTCTTGACCACATTTTCACTCTACGACTTATATTGGAGGAACACATTGAAAAGCAAAAACCTTTTGTACTTAACTTCATCGACTTCAAAAAAGCATTTGATAGTATTCATAGAGATTCTTTGTGGAAAATTCTGAAGCAATATGGCTTACCATCAAAAATCATAAATATTATCAAAGACATGTATGATGGTTACACATGTGCAGTTCGAACAGAGGAAGGACTGAGCGAATGTTTCCCAATAGAAACTGGGGTTAAACAAGGATGTATTTTATCGCCCTTGTTATTTGGAATTGTTATGGACTTCATAATGAAGAAATGCTGCACTGGTAATAAAGGCATCGAATGGATACAAGGAGACCATTTGGAGGACCTGGACTTTGCTGATGACATAGTTCTCATCAGCAATCAGATAAAAACGATGCAGGAAAACACAAATGAACTATCATCAATAGCCAGCAAAATTGGGCTTGAGGTCAATCATGAAAAGACTAAAGTCATGAAAAGTTTAATTCCAACAAGTGACAAAAATATACATGGAAAACAAACCAGTAGAAGAGATCGATCACTTCATCTATCTTGGAAGTCACATTGATCGAGAAGGGGATACGAGCAAAGAAATTAGAATCATACTGGCTAAAGCAGCAATGTCTTTCAGAAGCCTTGAAAAGTTGTGGAAATCAAAACTCATTAGCACAAACACAAAACTTAGGCTATTCAAATCAAATGTACTATCAACCCTTACGTATGCGTGTGAAAGCTGGAAAACAACAAGAGATATAGAAACAAAGTTGAACGCATTCGAAAATAAATGTCTAAGGAAAATACTTGGTATAGAATGGAACGAATTCAAAACAAACGAGGAAATTAGAGAAATCGCCAATCAACCACTAATATCTTCAGTAATAAAGAAAAGACGATGGTCATACGTTGGACATGTGATGAGAAGAGATAATAATCGAATAGCAAAGCAAGCCCTCATATGGGAAACAACAGGTAAAAGAAAAAGAGGAAGACCCAGGGAGACACTGAGAAGAACATTGATGAGAGAGGCAAGAGCAGCAGGAATCGGCTCCCTCAATGAGATAGAACTGCTTGCACAGAACAGAGACAGATGGCGAGATTTGATAAAATATCTTTAAAAGAAAACTGCTAGAACAAAAATTCATATAGGAGAAGGTGTATCTTGGTCTACGCCCTATGGGCCGGTTACGGCTCGAAAGGTCAATAGAATAGAATAGAAGATATTAATATCACTTGTGAACACCAGCGCAGTGAGCACAAAAGCCTAGATCTTCTCCGAATACATGTTTAACAAAATTGGAGAGGTGAAAAAATAATGACTTTCACTTTTACTCACAGAAATTATTAAACTTTACTGCTTTACGAGAGATTAAATATCATGAATCAAGCATTTTGTAATATAGTCCCACTGTAATTTTAGATTGGGCTAAAACAAACATTACAGTCAGATTTTGTGGTAAGGAAATCCTTATTTGAGGTCACGACTGCATAAATCTAAGGTAGATTTTTTAAAGCGCAAGTGTTCAAATGTGGTATATGTTAAACTTGTAAATGTTGTAAATAAATAAATGCGATATTGATTCTCTTTCAGGCAATATGCATTGTAGTTTCTGAAAAGTTCTCTCAGGAAGCACTAGACTCTGCTCTGAAGCAGAAAAATGTCAAGGTAGGTTCAATGTTTGATTATTTTTTGTTTGGTTGTGTTCACCAGCTTTTACCTCTGGCGAAGTCCCTAGAGACTAGGAACTGAATTTTGCATGCTAATCCATTTTTCCCTGCGCAGGCAGATAACTCCGATTTCGGAGGTACTCATATTTTTTCCGTCAATGAGTAATTGACGTTTCAAGCCGAGCCTCGTTACTGAGACCAGGGATGGTTGCCGCAGAGAGAAATCATAAATAAAAATTTTGATTTAAAACTGTGCAAGTTTAGTTTGTCCATTCTTCTTCAAGCAATCATGAATGTTGATCTTTTGACCTGGGAAGATACACAAAATGGTTTGGTCACATATCTCAATCGGCGACACAGCAAAAACTATTCTGCAAGGAACAGTAACAGGAGGAAGGAGAGGTAGACAGAGACGGAGATGAGAAGATAACATCTAAGAATGACAGGCCTCAGCTTCACTGAAACCTAGAGAATGATTGAAAGTAATCAATGGAGAAAGTTAACAAAGTCTGTCATTATTGTCTCCCATGGTTATGGGAAGGAAAAGAAGAAGATTTGAGTGCTTCGATCACATTGTATTTTATGCTCGAACATGACTTTTGGTAAGTTTTTGTGTCTTTTTAACTTAACCTAAAAATGTTTGTCTTGTTCAAATTGTGTTAAATAGTTGTATTTTCTGCTGTTTCAAAACTTCATTATTAGGAACTATATGCTGTAGCAACTCCGTGCACTTGTTTGGCAAATTATTAAGACCCCCGAAATAGTAGCAAATCTGTAACATTGCATGTCAGACTTTTAACTTTTATCTTCCTGCTGGTAACTGCATGTCAGATTATGAACTGAGATCCATTAGGTCAGTGGATCCCAGACTTTTGACACCAGTGACTCCTTCACTTTGCTGATCATATACTGGCAGTACCCCTGAGGGCAGTGGCACATAACTTTGGAAACCAATGCCCTAGGTTGTAACTATGTACCTTTGTATGTCAAATTATGTTAACTGTGATCCCCTAACAGCGATTGTTAAATATTTTTGTCAGTGATGAATATGGCATTTTGTGGATGGGGATCAAATGCCTTGGAAAAATTTGTAGTTACACTTTATAGATTATGTAAGACTTTGTGGGAACTAAAGAAGTGATGGACTAGCCTTAGATGAGCATACACAAAGGCAACTTTTTGAAGACTCTCAACAATTTTATGTGGCTATTGATCTATGACTGTCAGTGATGATGAAGATTTGATGCTGCAAGAATCGTTGAACAAGTAGGAATGAAAACCTACAGGTTGTGTGCACAACCAGCAAACTGCTGGAACTGCCAGTGTGCTAACACTTTGCCATCTGCTGAAGGTAACTGGGCACCTTCTGGAGTGCCACGATGCCAACTCAAACAGCAAAAACAGTGAATGTGTTTGGGTAAAAATGTTTCATAAATTCAAGAGCTTAGTAGGCACCCACTCATCGAATATTTGTTCATATTCAGGCAAACCTAATCTATGTTCATTCTCGTAACTTGTAGGCTACTCAGGATGAGCATATACCACTTGACAAGACAGAGTTGGGGTTTGAAGCTGGAGGTATGTGTGTGTGTTTTTTTTTTTTTTTAACTTTACTTATAAAACTACCAGCAATTTCTTCTTTAGACAGCAACTTCATTATACATTTTCTTGTTAACAATAATGGACTTAACTGCTCACTTTCTTTTTTGTAAAAAGTTTGTATAATTAATTCCATACTTTCTATTTGTTTTCTTTTGCTGTTTTACTGCTGATTTTGTTGTTAACTTCCTTAATTTTGTTCCAATTTATTTTAAAACTAGTGGTTTTGAAAATCATGGAGAACCAAAGACTAGGATAGCATTCCTGATCTAAGCATATTGAAGACTGGACCACTAGTAGAAAAACACAGTGCACCACAATTTGTGATGAGAATGAAGGCCTAGTGATTAAATCTTAATGCACTCGTGGCTAAACTGCACACTTCCTTTTAATGTTTTCCTTTATTATGAGTAGAGAGTGTTTCTCTGTGGATTTTTTTGCAGCTGAAACTAAAATATTGAGATTAAATTTGGAATTAGTCTTGACAAAGTAGAAAGGGGCAGCCGAGAGGGATAGAAAAGAAGTGCATTTAACCAGCAAGCTACTGGGATCTACTGGCTTGCAAACTATTTGCACCTTTTTTTAAGGACAGCTTTTAAAAAAATAAAATGTCAAATTTTAAAGAAAATACTCATTTGTTATGAAAAAGCTGTCCTTAAAAAAGTGCAAATAGTTTACAAGCCAGTAGATCCCAGTAGCTTGCTGGTTAAATGCACTTCTTTTCTATCCCTCTCAGCTGCCCCTTTCTACTTTTGTCAAGAATAATTCCAAATTTAATCTCAATATTTTAGTTTCAGCTGCAAAAAATCCACAGAGAAACACTCTCTAGTCATAATAAAGGAAAACATTAAAAGGAAGTGGAATCAGATATCACACATGGAGGAAATGGTAATGAAATATGGGACCAGGCACTGTAAATTAAAATGGAAATACACCACTGTAGTACTAATATCCTGTGTGTATCCTGTGTGTTACCGGGGCCTCATTATGAGGGAGGTAAAGAATAGTGACACTGTGACCTTCCAGGCATGTCGTAAGAGGCGACTAAGGAGGTTGATCGATGGCTTGACAAGCTGTCATTGTAAAAAGTCTTGTTATGGAAACAGCGCCATAGATTTTAGATCAGTGATCTCTGCAATATGTGCCACTTTGGCACGCAAGGTTTCTGTTTTTGAGATTGTGGTTCTGCCCTATGTGCCGTCTTCGGCTCGAAAGGACAATAGATAGATAGATAGATAGTACTAATAGCATGTTGATTGGAAGTATTCTCTTTCAGTTGAAAGAAGAGAGTCCATTCTCTATGTTAACAGATATTCCTTTCCACTTATGTCATATCTAAGAGACCATTTGAGAAACCTAATATAGCATATTGAGTATATCTAACAATTATAAGTGGCCTACAGGTCAGTATGATGTCTCAAATCCCTCAAGATCCAGGATTACATTTGAGGATTAACTTGTATCATGAAATAAAAAAAAATACAATTAATAAGTTAAGAGAAATAGGAATTTATGAAAACTGGACAACACAACAGGTGAATACTAGATGGCAGGAGAACAAGAGAGACTTTATCTGTGTAAAACTATCAACAGAGAAGGATCAATTGTGAATGTGTAAAAAAACCACAAGATTTACTAGTATTAGTATTGAAATGTATTAGGAGAGCAACAGTGTCCGTTCTGTGTATCACACATGACTCTGAAAGAGCATAACATATTGAGTCATGAATGTTACAAACTTATACAGCTTGTGATGATATGTAAATTAGAGGTAGCAAGTAACCAGTGCAGCTCAATGAGAGATGTTTCAAGAGTTTTCTATTTTGTTTAATTGCCAGATTACATAATGACAGAAGCTGCGAAGATACTGAGGTTGCTCCACATTAGAGATCTTCGGGATTTACAGACTAAGATCAACGCTGCAATTGTTGCTGTACAGAAGATAACAGCAGATCCCAAGACTGACAGTCGGCTAGGAAAAGTTGGATATTGAGATGATGTCAGAGTCCATCGTTTGCATTTATCAGTGCAAGAGTTTTCTGTATGTGTCTGCAAACTAAAATAATAATTGTCCTTGAAATACTTAACCCATGGCACATGTAGCAGTGTGTTAAATAATGTTTTGCTTGTGTGTTATTACATCATGATCATTGTCATCTAGTGTGGTGCTTACATGATCATGTCTCTCCTCAACTTTCTATCTCTACTCTTCTGTTGTTTACTTCTTAACTTGCAAATAATTCTCTTTAACTGTGTTATAATTTTCTCTATTTTCCACTGTTTCATTTTCCTTGAATTTTTCCAGTTGAATATTGTTTCCTTTTCATTATATGGCCCAAAAAAAAAAAAAAAATTGTTTCTTTCTGATTTTTGTAGCAAGCTTAGTTTTTGCTTTAATCTCTTTTAGAACATTTCCACTTACTGTATATTGCGGTTCATTGTATTCTGAACATTCTTCTGTAAAACCACATTGTACCATGTTAGGACATAGTTAATTCTAATGAAAACATTTAAGGTATGATACAAGAGGGACTTTAAATATCTTTCGTTGTGAAGCCTTTGAGATAAAACTGGTTCTCATGCACTTGTCTACAGAGCCAGGTGGTCCAGGTTAACTCTCCACTTTTGCTGAGGTTTGCTGAGTATCAAATATTATCTCTCTGGGAAAGTAGGTCAGCCTGGCATAACACTGGCCACTTCTTCCACTTCCATAGAAATACAGAGTTTATAAGTTTAAGGAAAATTATGGGCAGTAACACAATATTTTTCCTGGATGTTAAAGGTGTCCTTTAGTTTTTATTTGATAATGTGATTTATACTAGTGACTTCCTTCAATTAAAGAAACATAACCTTAATGATGTATGTTATACATGTTATGGTTACAACAGGATGTCCCTCTGAGGAAATTTATGAGATAAACAAAAAGTGCAATGTAACTGATTTGTTACAGAACATCCAGCATATAATTGTTAAATATTTGGAAACATGGCTCATTTTAAACACACACACACAAATTGGTTTCTTGTAAAGATGTGGCAGTTTGTGGAAAATGATTTCTTTATCAAATATTATTTTGTCAAAAGGTGATAGTTGTCCTTATATAGTGAGACTTTTAGAACACCCTATATATTATCTTTAATCTGGTTGATGTCGGTTAAAGTGATGAACAATATAGTCTTTAGTTCGGACTGCCGTCATCGTAGTCGGGGCATTCCTATATCCACTCTGCCGCTATTCCAGCAACCAAGATTGTTCATCTACTGACTGTTTCTGTCTTGCATTGATTGCACTCTTTGCCTCTGACGATGCTTTTCCTGCATGAACAATATGATTTGGTTTAATACAGCCTTTTGAACACAGCACAAAGTAAAATCTTCTGGCACCAAATGCAAGGTAAAAACAAAGTGCTTGAATAGTCAGGAATATATACTGTATTTGTATATGTGTGTGTGTGTTAAATCAGTGAATGGATGTAGGAGCAGGTTCCAATGTACACAGATTTTAAAGTATTATGTTGATTCACAGAAACTGAGGTTACACATTTTTGTTCTTCCTTCCTCTTTGTGCTGGGTAGATTATAAACATCTTTTTCAACTGCTTACTGTTTATTGTGTGGTGACCCTCACGCTACACCACACTAAATTTCTGCAGCCATGTGCACACACCCTCTCTCTCTCTCTCTTTTATATCTGTTACAGTGAAGTTATAAAGCTGAATACCTCCAGGTTCGCAGTAAACCTTTATAAAGTCATATTGATAGTTCATGATCTGTTTTTTTTTTTTAACCGCAGACTGGTAAAGTATTCAGTAACATTATTCTTTGTGGGACATATAACAAAGTTCTTTCTTGCATTTTTGAGTTATTTGTGGGTCGTCATCATTGCACTCCGAACATGTCCATAGGTGCTCAGATCTCCTCCTCAGCAAGTCTTGTGTCCAGCGACTGATGACTCCAGTTCTGTGTTGATAAGTCTTCTTGTACGCCCACTAAGTTTCTCATTTCTGGCTGTGCCCATCTTAACTCCCATCTCTCACATCCAAAGGAGTAACGTGGACTCATGGTTGTCAAAGTCCTGTGCCCTTCCCACATCTTGTAGGGCATTGATGATGTGCACCCAATCCATTGGTTGACCGTCTTCAACGACAGCGCAGCTAGCCAGCCTGTCCGCTCTTTCATTTCCCCGTACTCCCGCATGTCCTGGGATGCAAACAAAGCTGACCCTACATTTTTTTTTACTTCTGCAATGACTCTACCCATTGCCTGCATACAGAGCCCACCTCAGTTTTTCCTAGCATAGTTCATGTCCATTCTTCGCATTGTGTCCCATGTCTGGCCCACACTATTTGTCTCTAGACAATATTTATGAATGGTGAAGCAGAGAAGCTTCTGCTGAATCAATATGTAGTGTACCACCCTGCAGAAATCTACTGTTAAGATATCACCATTGAAGCTTTTACTCTGATATATATCTAAATTGCTGAACAGTTTAAATCCATTTTGCATAATTTACTTGTTTCATGTGTTTAAAGAAAATAGCTTTAGCAAGTGTTTCTTATAGGTGAACTTAAATAAGTATAATTTGCTAATTTAAGATCATTATTACACTGCTAAGAATATCTTAGTTTGCATGAAGAATATCTGTACTAAATGTTCTTTCTAAGCTGTGTGGCTGTGTAATTTCTGCATTTGTTTCACACACATACAAATGTTACTATTCGTTTTAATTTCAAAAATGTGATTTATTTAGTAACCATACATTTCCGTCACTTACCAAAAGCCTAAAATAAGCCTACTTTTGTGAGAAATGACCATTCATTGCTTGCACTGGATACCACTCTTTCAGGGAAAGAGTCTTTCAGGGAAAGAGTCTCTAGAGTCTTTCAGGGCTTCATGCAGTATCTTTGAGTAAAATAAATATTAAATAAAATAAATATTATTACTTTAAAATATTTTGACTGAAAGCATTGACAAGTCCACTCATCTGTAGGGAAGAATTAGGAGGATCTTGTGCATTGAGAATTGTATTAGTTTGAGAATACTTTTTTAATCAGAGTTGATAAAATTGCAATAAATGTTGTTGATAAATCTTTGTGCTTTTCTGTTAGTTTTAACCTTTTTTTAATGCTAGCCATACATAACATATTAGTTGTTAACAAATTGGTAATGCTAGTGTTGAACAAGAAATATAAATTTGATGTTTGTCAGCTCTGAGAACAAACATTTTGATGACATTGGTGTTCACTGTAAAATACACAGTTACATGTTTCTCAACTTTAACCCCAGATTATGAGACCGTCATAAAAATTACCACCTCAAAATACAAATACTTGACATTTAACAATTTGCAGTGGGCAATCTCACACCCCTCTCTATACCTTCCTAATTATTACTTACGGTGACCCTTAAGTGTTTGAATTGTTCCCTTTGATGTTGGATCAGGCACAAGTATTTTTTTTTTAATTTTACTAATTTTAAAGAAAATTGTTTTTGTTCCTTTTTTTTTCTTATGATGGGGGAAATCTCCCTGGCTGTCAGTAAGACACCAAACAAACCTTTATAACACTGGATATCTAGTGAACGATACTAAGAAGAAGCTGAATACACTGCTGGATTGAAGGACTGACAGCCACTGTGTCAATAGATAATGCAACAACTCTGGTGACCACAGCGCAATGGGGTTGAATTTCAGGTCATAAATCTTACATAATTCAGGATTGCAGTATGTGATTCCCGTATCTCTACTTGGGTAAACACACAGCTGTGTAGCACAAGTTCAAAGAAAATACTATTTTTCAAACTCCAAATGTAACGATTAAGCGATAGTAATTTTTACTGTGGTTTTGTGAAAACGTGACTCACAGATAGGTAATGCAGTCTAGGGTTAATGGAGGCAGTGAAAAATGAAAACATTGAGGCTGTGAGCCTTAGTCTGTCTGAGGAAAATTATCAGGATAGTTTGTTTGATCAATCAAAATTAGCAATCAAGAGCAGGTGTAACAAGTCAAGAGATAATACATGCAGTTATAATAGGGAAATATTAAAGCTGAATAGTTGATGTGCACAGATGAGATTCAGAAACACTTAGTGCAACCAAGGTGCACACAATCACATGCTGAAGTTGACTAGCGAAATCCAGAGACACTTGGTGTACAAATTAATAACAGGTTGAGGTTGACTAGCGAAATCCAGAGACATTTGGTGTACAAATTAATCAGAGGCTGAAGTTGACTAGTGAAATCCAGAGACATTTGGTGTACAAATTAATCAGGCTGAAGTTGACTAGCGAAATCCAGAGACATTTGGTGTACATATTATTCAAAAGCTGAAGCTGGCTAACGATATCCAGAAATACCTGGTGCACACATTAATCACAGGCTGTATCTGGCTAGTGAGATCCAGAAACACTTGCTGCACACATTAATCACAGGCTGTATCTGGCTAGTGAGATCCAGAAACACTTGGTGCACACATTAATCACAGGATATATCTGGCTAGTGGGAGCCGCGATAGCTCAGTGGTTAGTGAACTGGACTACAAAGGACAAGAGGTAGGGTTTGATCCCAACCGACGGCTTCCGGTTCACCCAGCCTTTAATGGGTACCGGATTTTTTTCTGGGAAAGTAAAGCGGTACGGACGTAATACCGACCACATTACCCCAAAAATCATGTGCCGAGGGTCTGTAAAATTTATGGTCACTAACACCATATTCCCTATACACCACTTGGCGTGACTGGGGTACTTTACTTTTTTTTTTTTTTTTATTATATCTGGCTAGTGAGATGCAGAAACACTTGGTGCACACATTAATCACAGGCTGTATCTGGCTAGTGAGATCCAGAAACACCTGGTGCACACATTAATCACAGGCTGTATCTGGTTAGTGAGGTCCAGAAACACCTGGTGCACACATTAAACACAGGCTGTATCTGGCTAGTGAGATCCAGAAACACCTGGTGCACACATTAATCACAGGCTGTATCTGGATAGTGAGATCTAGAAACACTTGGTGCACACATCAATCACAAGCTGAAGCCAGCAAGTTCATGTGCACAGATCAGATTAAAAAAAACAAATCATGTGTAAGTTGTGATACATGCTTTACACAGTTTCGCCACGTATCGCACCATGTGTGAAGCAAACCAAAGAACACTTCATTTTACCTCAAAACTTAAAGGTAAAAGAGGACAGAGGACACATGATCCCGGCTTTACTGCATATCATCTCTCTGCATGATTTTATATTTTTATGTGTTTGTATGCCTGTTGCTGCTCAAATGAGATCTGGATACAACCAGTGTAACCAAAATGACATGCACACAATAATAAGGAAATACTGAAGTTAGTTAGTTCATTTACTGAAGCTAGTAGTTCACCTACTGAATAGTTAGTTCATTTACTGAAGCTAGTTATTTCATTTACTGAAGCTTTATAGTTAATTTATTCAAGAGATCCATAAATAATCGCAAGAACTTCCAAACTTGAGACATTTTGCAAAGAGAACTACAGACCAACTAAGATGGTGTGATTGCTTTAACTGTCTATGACAAGTGGTAGGAAAATGAAGATAAGTGCTGAAATGTGTTTTAGGTTGATTCAAGATATGGACTTGTGTGGAATCTATCTATCTATTGACCTTTCGAGCCATAGGGCCTAGACCAAGATACTCCACTTATCTAAATTTTTATTCTAGCAGCTTTTAATTCTTTTAAAGATATTTTATCAAATCTCGCCATTTGTTTCTGTTCTGTGGAAGCAGCTCTATCTCATTGAGGGAGCTGATTCCTGCCTCTCTCATCAATGTTCTTCTCAGTGTCTCTCTGGGTCTTCCTCTTACCCGTTGTTTCCCACATGAGGGCGTGCTTTGCTATTTGGTTATTATCTCTCCTCATCACATGTCCAACACATGACCATCGTCTTTTCTTTATTACTGACGATATTAGTGGTTGATTGGCGATTTCTCTAATTTCCTCGTTTATGGAGTGTGTGGAATACTCCTGATTAATTTTTGAATATGCTGTTCACTTGAAATTTCTGTATAGTTTTTTTCTTTAAAATAAAACTTACTAAATTATGAATAAACTTAAATGAAAATGCAGCACAATATGGGAATATCATTAATGTGTCATAATAATATTTGAACAATACTTTTGACTGCCAGGAATAGTGGTCTGGAGTTAATGTAACAATTGAGAAATTGTGTTTATATATTGGTTGGGTCATGTGATAAGATTAGACAACACTCATGTTTTCAAACAATTATTGTATGGAGAACTTGGGGATGAAAAGAGACTAAAGGGCTGATCAGTGCTGAAATATAAGGATGTTTGCAGGGATTCCTTGAGAAAATTCTCTATCAGCAAAAGGGACTCTCTTTCTCTCTCTCTCTCTGCGATCAGGACTCAATCAGAGTAGGACTCCAGGCTCTCGCACGAAGACAGCTGTCTGTTTAAGCCTGCTAGATCCACTCCGCTTGAATACCTGTTAAAACGTTGCACTGTGTTCTGCGCCAGTGACCCAGTGCATCCGATTTCAGCCAGCATTTTGTTCAGGTTTGCTTTCCTTAAGGAAAGTCCCTAAGTCCCAAAAGGGACCGAGAATATGGTGACAGATTGTAGTTATTGGTTATGGAAGGCCTTAGTATCACTGCAAACGAATTAAAATCCATAATTGCTCAACCGCCCGTGCCAGTGGAATCATCCGAATTACTAACTCATCTCCCAAACAAAGAAAGGTAACTGAAGTCCCCATCGTAGCAGTCTCAGCACACGCCAAAAGACATAAGGCGAATCCGCGCTGAAAGTTAAACACAGCTAACTGTTCCCTGTCATACGATATAATCATTCAAATTGTAGTGTATATAGAGAACAAAGATAAGAAACAACACAGTAGCATTCAAGGAAGAGACAATATTAAAATCAGAAAACCAAAGATACTAGAAAAAAAGAGATGAGGCCAGCAACACAAATGTGCGTTGTTTATTTCTGGGGTCAGATCTGTTGTTACAGTGTTGGCAAAATTAGCCATGGGAGAGTCTGCCTGGTAAAACATGAAGCCTAATACACTCAAATTGACCAAAATACTGACAGATTATGATTCCTTACTACCAATTGTCAGTCAAGACAAAGCCTTATAAGTAAAAAAAAATAGTAAGGGTTCCTTCTGTTGCTTTCTTTCACTATTTTGTCTATCATTTCTTGTAACTTATTCTCCATTTCTGCTGTTAAGACTATGTCAATTGTATATGTATATATGCATATTGCAGATTGTTTACATTGACTTCAATTCATTTTTTATCTCCTATTGATCTCATTATATTTTTTATGTAAAGTGAAAACAAATCAGGAGACAGAACACAGCCTTGTCAACATTTTAAAAATATGTTGGAACACTCCTGTTTGGTTGCCAATTCTTATGGCTGCTGTTTGTTGCTAATACATAATATATGTTCTTTTATGATTCACAGATCCTTGCCATCACTGTTTAGTTTCTCTAGCATATTCATTATTTTCAAATGCTTTCGTGTTGACACATTATTCTATGCACATTAAACTCATGTTTTCTATCTTTCATTTTCCTTCCAGCATTGAGGGAAAACAGGGGCTCTTGATATCACTCCTAAGTTTTTCTCACACATGGGGCTTTTGTGTGGCTTTGGATATTTCATTTCTCTATCTGTACCTCTTCTCTTGTTGCATCTGGTTGTGTAACGTTGTTTACCTGTAACCATGTTACAAATGAAGAATGTTTAAAATGAGATGGAGAAACCAGAAATATCGTCAAAATCATATGGCAGAGACAATAATTTATTGGGCATGTCATGTGAAAAGAAGGTATTGAGAATTCTATAACAGACAGAATGAATGCAAAAAAGAGCAGAGGAAAACCAAGCGAAAAAAATATTGAACAACTTATCCAAATGGCATAATAGAAGATCTCTGACTGAAATTATGACATGTATGAAAGGCCGAGAAGTGGAGAGAGATCATCACCTATGTCAACTGCCATGGCACCCATTGATGATGACATTACATGTTCAAACCATTTAATTTGTTGTCTCTTGATGTATCTCACGGCTAGTGTTATTCTTACTCTTTTTCTGATTTCTTTATTTCTCATTTGACACATTAAGTATTCTTTGAGGAAACCTCATTTCAGTAGTTGTGATTTTTCTTTTCTGCTTCGCTGTTAACTTCCACACTTGACCCAACATTAATAGAAATAATGAGTTGCGTATTATTCTTTTTATATCCATTTTCATGAATTTAAAATTGAACATTGTAGAAGTTACTGAAGAAATGCTTGTTAGGAAATATATATGCAACTAGTCTGTTCTATTCGGTCCATGGAACCAGCTTCATAGCAGTCAGGAATTCACCATATCCGCTCCACAACTTGTCACAGCATTTCCCAATGCATTGGTAAATACTGTTGACAAGATAACTAGTTCACCATGAAGTAAGTAAAGTAAAGAGCCCCGTCACGCCAAGTGGTGTATAGGGATAGTGACCATAATTTTTACAGACCTTCAGCACATGAGTAATGTGGTTGGTATTACGCCGGTACCACTTTACTTTCCAAGAAAAAAATCCGGTACCCATTTAAGGCTGGGTGAACTCGGGAGCTGTAGATCAGGATTGAACCTGACCTCTTGTCCTTAGAAGTCCAGTGAGCTATTGCGGCTGCCAGTTCACAATGAGATTTATCACCAGCTTTTTATGCTATGGGAAACTGAAAATCAGTGGGTTGACCTGAAGTACAGTTGATTCATCATCAAAATTAATAAATCAAGTTTAATAATCAAATTTGCATGTAATCTTCCTTGAGAACTCATTTCTTGATTTAGAAAAGTAGTTTCAGGAATTTTAAACCATTTTTTTCATTGAGAAAACAGATTAAAGCGGCACTTCTGAACAAGTTGAAGAATATTCTGTCATGAATTAAACAAAATAAAAGAAGTTTAGGCTGAACAAATGGAAACAAAACATGTTTTTTTTTCTATGAAACAGCTTTTATGCCTTTGTTTACTTCCATACTGTAACTTGTTAATGGCATGAAAACACATCTATTGATTACATACGATTTTGTAAAAATACTATAGTGCTTGGACAAGCAAACTTATGTTGTAAAACTCATAATTAAATACTGCCTCGTACAAGATAACATCGTTCAAAAGGTGCAGCCACCAAGAGGAGACAAACACAATGATAACCAGACAGACTATGGAGTTGGACAGGTCCTAGTTTCTGAAGAGATAAAAAAAAACAACTACAAGATCTGCCATGCAGCCAACTCATAGAAAGTGGAAGAAAAGCAAACCAATGACAGCCTGACAGAGGACAGTAAAAACAGAGCTTAATAGTGTGGGCCAGATATGGGGCATCCTAAAAAGAATGGTCTTCAACCACATGGAGTTTGGAAAACTTTGATGCTGCCCTGTAAGATGCCACAAGGTGTACAAACCACTGACTGCTGTTAATGACCAAGGAAAGAACAATGTACATGATCAATGAACAAAAATGCTCATGCTTTAAAATGTGCAAGGAAAAGTGAACAACTGCATTCCAAATAGTAAAATACTGTAATTAAGATACATGATCAAATGTAATTAAATAATAACACATAATATAAATAAAGAAATGCAAAGAAAAAAAAAGAAAGTAATTTGATATTCAGGCATATAAAAATTATGTGAACATGAATATAGAACTAACTGATAGTCAAATACGAGTCATACGAACATGTTACATTTATTCATTAAGATGTAAACAAAATTAACACAATAATTAGTCACTTTAAATTAATGATAAACAAATACATTACAAGTTATCAGACACCTTATTTGAAGGCTGATGCTGTCTTTCAGTGTAAATCAAATCATGCTAGATTTGTTTTATCTCATTCATGACTTTATAATTATAAAAAGGACAAAAGATTTTGACTTAATGATTACATCTTTTCATCCACTCATCTCGACAAAGTATTTGGTGCAAGTTAAGCTGTATTTTGTTGCTAATATTTTACTGATTTTGACAAATCACTTTGACATTTTGAACATAAAATATACTGCACAACAGTATGAAAATGACATATCGTCATATTATTGTCGCATACTCAGCTCTCAATAACAAATTAGTTCATTATTAAAATAAATTATATCAGACACTTTATTAAAGACTAATTATGTCTTTCAGTGTCAACTAAACTAGTCAAGATTTAAAAAAAAATAGTAACGATTACCATAAGCCATGATAAATGCTCTTTTTTTTTTTTTTGTCTTTCCAGCATTATTGGGATGAATAGTGATGTGCTTATTCCTGAGTAATTGGTATGTCTAATTTATGTTATTGTGAGGTGTTGTGACGTCGGAGTCACTAGGAGATCTCTAGTAACAATTCTGTGTACATACAAGAGAAAAAACATAAATATTTATACTCTGGTAGAACAGAACATCAAAGAGGGATTAAGAATGCTAATGATAAAAGAATCAAGACATGGATATTGAACTTACAGAAGCAGAGTTAAGGTTAAAATACATTCGCCAAATCCTTCAAAATAGCCAATTACAGAGAGAAAGCAACACCCCAAGATTAAATCAGTGGATACATAAAAAGGTTGGAGATAGTTAAAACAATGAATGTAACTTATCATCATCTTAGAAAGTGGAAAATTATAAGGAAAAAGAAACAAAAGGCATCAAAGATTCAAATGGGCAGGCGTCAGCATGAAGTGAACTGGGAAATCAATTATAGATTGCAAGATAAGGGAGTGTAAGATTGGTAGTTAACCTACAATGTGGAGATAACACATAATGACACTAGAAAACCTTCAAGAAGAAATGAAGTGTATGCAAAAAAAGTAAAGAATTTACGTGAGAAACTGTTTGTGGAGGGGGGAAAAAAACTGAAAAATATAAAAGGAAAAATCCACAACTAAATGAGTATGCTTGTAGAAATGGACACATTCACCCAGAAGATGAAAACCCATTATAGCATGATCATCAAAGCAAGAAACAGAGAACAAATAACCAATCTTCCTTGCAAAAATGGCACGATGACAATGTGTAAATGTTTCAGCTAATATTTGTGCTTGTGAAGCCAACCTGTTAACACCCTGCTCTACTGAGTGTATGTTTCCTCCCACTCATATCTTAACCATTACATTTGGAATTTTAATCTGAGAGCCCCCAAATTAATAAGTACACCAAAATCAATTGTTAGTTACATTCTGTACAAAGAGAACAGAAGGACTGAAAAAATGTGTAACCAGTCTGCTATAGGAGTTACCTATGCACATAGATTACTTCATGTGATGTGAGCATGCTTCAGTCTAGAGCAGAAAATAAAAGCTTAGAGAAATAGTATGGCTACAGTTATAAAGTGATACAAGATAAACACAAAACATTCTGATGCTGTAGCCTATGAACTTGCTTTCTGTTGGGAATTCGACAATAAACAAGGACTAGAATATCTCAAAGGCTAAAGTTCTTTTCCAATATTCTGAGTGTAGTGATATCATTTATTTAAATTAGCTATTATTAGTTTATCAACAACCATAATATTCCTCATATATGATTTTAAAATGTAATTTTTTTTAAAACAAAAAATATATAAACATTGGTATTTTATCTATCTATTGTCCTTTCAAGCCGAAGACAGCACATAGGGCAGAACCACAAACTCAAAAATAGAAACCTTGCGTGCCAAAATGGCACATATTGCAAAGATCACTGCTTCCAAAATCTATGGCTCTGTTTCCATAACGATACTTTTTTTTACAATGACAGCTTGTCAGGCCATCGATCAATCTCCTTAGTCGCCTCTTACGACATACCATTTTATCTACTGGAGCATTATTTTACATTGAGAATCTACTTGTAAATTAGCACAATGAAGATACAATGCTACTTAATTTCAAAGCCAGAATCAATAGCTATACATGTACTTTTTCTCAGTAGCAAAAACACCAGTGATTAAATCAACTGAACAGGCAAGTTATTATTTCAATATCTCGTCTTGTGGGTCATTTTTGCAATTAAAACATTTATGTTTGTCAAATGAATTGAGATAGAACAATTTTGTTAATGGTTGTACAAAATATTTTTCATAAATATTTTCATAAATAGTCATAAAGAATACTTTAATAGCTGAGTTACATGATTAATGCTCATACAGCAAATTCTCTTAAGAACATACATCACACTCTTTTAATACAAATACATTAAAAGCCAGAAAACATACTTTAAGAGACCACATAACATACTTTCTTATGGCACCACAACATATCTACATTAAAAATCATCCATGCCCTTCAATGCCCATACAACAAACTTACATAAAAGTGCAACATTGTGATCATCATCTTCTCTGTTCTTTGCTTCTAAGTTTGGTTTACAAGCTCCCATGATAGGTCTGATGTTGGAGTGTGGACGCTGAGTGGTCTAGAGACAAGATGTCAGCCTCTGGACAAGAAGGTCCCAAGTATGAATCCTGCCACTTTAGAAATTCATCTCTTCAAAAATGTGGTTTCTTCAAGAAATTACCTTTCCCTGGTCTCTGGGTAATGAGATCCAATGCCTAGCTCACTTGGATAATGGTGGAAAAAAGGAAGTACCATATGCACATTGTAGGTCATTGAGAGTCTAAAAAAAGGTCCTAAATGACCACTACTCTAGCAGAAATTGTTAAGCAAATCTGTCCACGCCAAAGCTGGATGTATCCTGCTCAAAGGTGATTACTATAGTCCGTTCAGAAATTCATAATCACACCTGAATTAGCTTTGCGTGATAACCGTTTGTTATTTTCTTTTCAAAATTTGCATGTAATCTTAGAATATTGATGACGTTATAGAAATATTTTTTGCTCTGAGAAATTTGATCTAGTTTAAAAGTTTTCTTCTTTAGGCTATATTAAATTCACCCTGTTCGAATTTGACACCATTTTAGGATATATACATTAATTTGTTGCCGTCGTTCACGTAAAATAGTTTGGCTATTGCAGGAACACTAACTTCAGTAAGATCCCGTGCACAAAACTGAATATTGAACGACATGACACACCACGGCCTTGGGTTTAATTACCGAAGGGAAGGCGAATCTTTATTAATTTTGTGAAGACTCAGTAGACAATTTGTTGGCTTTAAATACCAACATTTATATCTATAGTCCGTTCAGAATCGTTTGCCTAGACATTAATTTATTTTTTTCAAAAACTTATTGTTCATTTGCATTGATCTTTTGAAGTTAGGTTTAGAATACTAATGTCGCTATAAAAATATTTTTTTATCAAAGAAATGTGATCCAGTTTCAAAGATGCCTTATTTAACCTATATTAAAAAAAAGTTAATCGATATTATAAACACCGGCGGGATTATGTAGATGCTTACATCTCACAGCTGATTCTTTAGCATATAGGCATGACCTTCACGGCTGAATGCGCACCGTCCTAAAATAGTTATGTTTCCACTATAAATTTTTATAAAGAAATGTTACATATGAAATTTCCCGTTTAGCACAAAATGACATTTTAGCCGAAACCGGAAATTATGTGACGTCAAAATCACGGCCGTAGACTCGAGTTCGAGTCATAATTCAGAGGCAAATCTCAATATTTACAGAAAGGAGGCGGCACTATCCATATTATCTTCTGCAAGTCTATGTGAGAATGAATATAAAGGCAAAATATTTTACTGAGCATAACATTGCTATAAAGATTTATCAATACTTCTGCAGAGAGCGTAAAAAGGGACATCTTTATTGTTCTTTATCAAACCCTGAGAAGAGAACAATGCATATTTTAGGTTTGTGTAAACGTTCATTTGATCGAATAGTTAAAGGAAGCGGATATTTATTGCCAATAAATGCAAGAAAGCAAGGAAGGAAAGAAACGTTAGACAGTTTTGATAAGGACCTAGTAAAAAGAGAAATATGTCGAATGTTTGATATAAACGAAGAAGTGACACTTAGAAAGTTGAAGCTTTCTTCTTCTTCTTCTTCTTTTACCTTTTAGCTCCTGGTGGAGCATAGGTCTTCAACAAACACTTTCCAAGTCGTTCTGTTTTTTGCCATTCTTTTAAGATCATTCCATGTCTTCCCCATCATCTTCATCTCTGCTTCTATCTGTCTTCTCCAAGAATTCCTTGGTCTTCCTCTTTGTCTTTTCCCCTGGGGATTCCAAAAAAGGGCCTGTTGTGTAATACTCTCAGTTGGCTTCCGTAGTGTGTGTCCTATCCATCGCCATCGTCTTCGCTGTATCTCTTTATCCACTGGTATTTGACCGGTACATTTCCATAATTCCACGTTAGTGACTTTGTCCTGCCATTTCCATCCCTTTATTCTGCGCAAGCATCCATTAATGAAAGTCTGTACTTTCGTGATTGTCAATTTTGTCATTCTCCATGTTTCACAGCCATATAATAGGACCGACTTAACATTTGAGTTGAAAATTTTTATTTTTGTATTTAGCCTAATTTCTTTGGATTTCCATATGTTTCCCAGTGCAATGAAAGCTCCTCTTGCTTTTGATATCCTTATTTTGGTATCATTTTCTGTTCCTCCCTCTTTATCTATATTACTGCCCAGATATATATAAGATTGTACGTCTAGTAGAGGTATTTCTCCTAGTTTTATATGGTTATTGCCAACTGCATTAATTCTCATAATATTGGTCTTATCTCTATTAATCTTTAGTCCTAGCTGTTGTGATCTCTCATCTAATATACTCATTTTATCCTGCATCTGTTGATGGCTGTGTGATAGGAGAGCTATGTCATCAGCAAAGTCTAAATCATCAAGTTGTTTGGTCAGTGACCACTGGATCCCATTTCTGTTGTTTTGAGTTATTTATTAGAAAGTTGAAGCTTTGGCTGAAAACTAACAACGACATTGAAATATCAAAAACTTCATTATGGAAAATATTAAGAAGTGCAGGCTTCACCTTTAGAAAGTATGCTGGTGGAAAAAACATTATTTGTGAGAAGCCACATCTAGTAGCTCTTAGAAGCAAGTATTTACGTGAAGTGAAGGAAATGCGCGAAAATGATTATGATATTGTTTATTTAGATGAAACTTGGATCAACGCTCATCATACAAATGAAAAGGAATGGCAGTTAGCAGATGGAAGTATTAAAAGATCAGTACCAAGCAGTAAAGGGCAACGTTTGATAGTTGCACATGCAGGTAGCAGATATAATGGGTTGTTGCAGAATGCTCATCTCGTTTTCATTTCAAAATCCATAGACAATAGAGACTACCACTCCGAAATGAATGGGCACATATTTAAAGACTGGATCGAGAAAAGTATCCTTCCAATATTAGATCGACCTTCTTGTCTGATAATGGACAATGCTTCATACCATAACGTAGAAGATAGAATCCCAACATCATCAAGTACAAAAGATGCAATCAAAACGTGGCTCATAAAAGAACACATACAAGTTAACGACAGCTACTTGAAACCCGAATTGCTTAGCCTTGTAAAACAGACACAACGTACAAAGATATTTAAAATAGACAAGTTAATTCAAGAACATGGCCATAGATGTTTGAGACTACCTCCATATCATGCACACTTAAATCCTATAGAACTAGTTTGGGCAAAAGTTAAAGGACACGTAGCATATACAAATAAAACTTTCAAATTATGCGATGTTGAGACACAAATCAGGCTCTATCAAATATAAATAAAGACTACTGGGTAAAATGTGAGGATCATGTGTTACGACAAGAAGAGGAATATTGGAAAAAGGATGGTTTGTTGTTTGTTCAGCCGAAAGCAGTAATCGACCTATTTGACTCGTCTGATTCTGAATGATCATTACTCAGATTAAGTCTACAGATAAATAGTTTGATTTGCAAAATTTCCTAGTTGATTTGTTAAACAGTTTATTGTTCAAGACCACCCAAGCAATCAAAAATATGTTATAAGCAAACCAACAACCATTACTTTGAATGGAAGCCTGCTTGAGTCAGTACAGAAGTTCAGCTATCTTGGATCCACTATTACAGCCACACTTTCCTTAGATGAGGAACTAAATGTACGTATTTGAAAGGCAGCGACAACATTTGGGAAACTCACACCAAGAGCATGGAACTATATCAAATTGACTCTACGAACAAAAGTTCTATATATAATTTAAAATTTGTATACTTGCCACCAAGTAAAATTTTATGGACACGCCTATGGGTCATCGTTGCACTAGATTACTGTAAAACATTTTGATTAGGGTCAAAATAATAGTTACATGGGCAAAGATCAAAGGAATTCGCCGCTTTAAGAAAACCGTTATAGCTAGACATCGAGTAACACATATGTTCTCGTGACATGGACATTTTAACACCGTATGCCAAAAATCATGTGAAATCATCAAGAACTTTTTGAATTATAAATCATAACATCTCGGCAAACGATTCTGAACGGACTATAGCGACAATGCACCCACACACACTTAAAGCGTGAATGCTAAAAGAATATTTGGGTGGCATTTATCATATTGACTGATAGAGATGAATAATGGTCAACTATCATTTATAATGGTCAGCTATAATTTTTAATATTTATTTGTTTACATACTGTTTGTTTGTAGCTGTTAGTGCTTCTGTTTGTTTCTCTTGCTATTATGTATCCTAGTGTCTCTAATTGTGCATCAATCCAACATTTCTGTCATCTGCCCTTGAATATTGTGTTCTTGTGACATTTGTTGTTGACTTGTTTCATATTTAGTTCTTTTTGTTTTATTTTATTAAGTGGCTACAGCCTTTTGTCAGTTGTTGAATTGTAGAGATCAAATGTTGTGGAGAGACATATCTCCCACATCAGCAAGCACATTATTTGTTGATGATGATGATACATGTTTATCTTCCAGAGACCTTGTTTGCTAATTGAATGTTCCTGTCGCCATTTTTTTAAAAGTGGAGGTGGTGCATTATGTGACACTGAATATGTGACAGTCTAAACAATTATGATAAGATATGATAAAAGTAAACTGCAGTCAACTTCTGATGCTCAGACAACACATAGTTTCTATTTAAAGCGTTACTTTGACAACTTATCTTTATCTTTCTGCAAAAAAAAAAGAAAAAAAAACTTTGTTTAATTTGAAAAGTTTACTTTTATATTCAAATTTTGACAGACACAATCAAATGTTCAATATATAGCTATTTTTGTGCCCACACTTTTCTGAGTGACATCTCTTTCAACTGACCAGGCATATTTGAAATATTGTTAATGTGTCAGTATTTTAAAACAAACAATATTACATCTTATGGATGATAAAGCCATCATGTCAGGTCATTATATGTTCTCAGAATAAATCTCTGGTACCCATTTAGAGAGGCAAAGGTCAGTTAACCCTGAAGCAGTGTTAATATTAAGCAAACCTGCCCATTTGAGAACTAAACCTGATCCCTTCTGGCCAGAGCATCAACCGCTCCACCACAGCAAAGATACCCAGTCCCAAACTAAAGAGACTGTACAAAGTATACACATCTATGATTTCTGTAATCTGATTTCAACACTCCTGATCTATTTTATCATTCAAACTAATTAGTCTGCTTCAGATTCCTGGAGTCTCTGACTCACAAACTCAGCAATAATTTGAGAAGTTATTTCTCCTTCAAAATCAGAGAACATGGTGGGTGATAAACTGCCATTTTACCAGACTGTTTAATCAAAATGTGATACCCTTTGACTTAGCTCCACTAATACATTTTAAAACACCTAAACATACAATAAAACCAGCTATAATCAATGAATTATTTGTATGGCTTGCAGTTCATGAGTCGTACATACAACACTCAATATTTACAAACACAAAATACAAATGGTGATCAAAATATTTACAACTGTTAGTATCATTTTACCAGAGTAATATTGCATAAAACAGTGTTCCACAGACATAACAAAAGTGTTTCTTCATGCACATAAGCAGAAAGTGATGATGAAATAACAAATGTATAAATTCACTGACAAACAAAATATTTTCAGGACCATTCTAATTTTAAAAATAAAGATAACAATATTGTTGTGAAAATGAGTTAATTCAGAATTTAATATTCTCAATCCTCTTTCCTTTCAAAACCCATAATAATGACTTTGATACAGTAGTCAGCTTAAGGTTTCCTACACGACTATCTTCCTATGTAAAAGGGCTTCCTCTGGTTAAATGACCACTGATTCATCAACATTTTAATTTTGATGCATGAATATCATTCACTGTTACACACTTTATGTATCAAAAAAGATAATTGCAAAGAAAGCTCTGCTATTAAGCAGTGGAATTCCCCACCTGGATAAATTATAGGAAATTATAAACTTTAAAATTACAATTTAATACTGTTTCATTTCATAGAATCTTGACTTGATATCTCTTTAAATATTCTTTCAGTCTTGACTTCAAATCTCTAAAATGATTATATTTCATACAGCCTTCACTTTATATTTTATTATTAATTATTTCTCTTCATACATCCTTGACATGGAATTTCTTCATAAATTATTTAAATTCAAACAGTCTTGAGATAAAATCTTTCCATAAATTGCTTTAATTCATAAAGATTTGAATTTCAAATCTCTTCATAAATTATTTAAATTCAAACAGTCTTGAGATAAAATCTTTCCATAAATTGCTTTAATTCATAAAGATTTGAATTTCAAATCTCTTCATAAATTATTCAGTGTTTATGTAATATTTAAACTGAAACCACGTGGAGAATGAACACAAGTAAGTTTTACACAACCATAGCTCATAATCATTGACCATATCTGGTAGTTAGAAACTTCAACTTCTAAAAATTACTCTCTCCTTTTTCACTAATTACAAATGCTTGCGTGGACATTGCTTAATGTGATAAACAACAACAAAAAAATGTAATCATTCTTGATACAAATTGTCATTATTATCTATATTACTTCTCATGATAGGGAGTGGACATTATCTGAGAAAATAGACAGACAGATCTATATACATACTCTATGCATCAATTGGCTTGCACTACAAGCATCAACTTAAAACATATGTAAGCATATAAATCTTTCAGATACATTAATCAACTTACAGAGAATGATTGTATTTTACTGATGCTAAATCAACTTGAATTAATTGTAACTAAAATCAACCTTATTGCATTATTTAATGTCATGGGGACATTTCATAAAAGTAAACAGAAATATGTAGAATTTCCAAATAGGACAAGACTCAAACTAATGGATTTTAGACATCCACATACACACAATAGGTCATCCTACATCTGTGAAGTTAATATAAAATTGATTGTTGTGAAATTAGATATAGGATTGATTGTATCTTTCATCTTTTGTGTACACAGTATATTGCACATTTTTCCAGCTGCTTGATCAGCAATCTTTCATCAGTTCCAGTTTTGAAAAACAAACAATCCCATTAGCACAGTGTGTTGAAATAAAGTGTAGTATGAAGCAGTTAAAAACAAATAACATGGTGCCAAAATATGTAAATCCTTGGTAAAAAGAACATATGATAGTTGATAAGAAACTGGTCCTGTGGTATGTTTTTGTTTTTTTCAGAACAAGTTGCTGGTTAATTACAATTGTAATGAATATCTCACTGCATTGCAGGCAACTTCATTAGGCTGAGTTTTTTGGTTTTTATTTTTCAGCAGAAAAATATTGGGGATGTACTCTTCATGGTTACTGCATTCCTCATTTCTTACTCTCTTGGATTTTAATTGACATCACGTCTTACTCTTGTCACATTTCATTTCAAAATTCTTTTAGTCTCAAAGTTCATGCTTTATTAGGGTTGCCATCCGTCCCGCTTTTTCCGGATTGTCCCACTTTTTCATCAAAAATTAATTGTCCCGCCTAAGGGTCTGGGGGACAGCAATTTGTCCCGCTTTTTAATCCAGCCAAATTTTTCACCTACAAATTTTAATATTTTCTTAAATTATTTATTATTGGTTTGAGTTTTGTTACAAAATGAAGCTTCTTAGTCCGAAACGTCTATTTGTAGAGTCCTGCGCTATCGCTGTTTAATAATAAAGTTTGTAGATACAACTCATCTCATAAATACTCATTTGAGAATATCCAGCACAAAATTGTTAGTGCGGAAGGCGGTATTATTTAAAAATTTACAAAAGATGACGTCTTCGGCTTCGTCTTACTCTTAGGCGACTCTTAGCCGAGGCGCCGAGCCTTACTCTACCCATCTCACCGCTCACGTGATCTGTGCCTACGTGACAATCTGCCTGCATGCTTTTGTCCTTGTCGTATTTCTGTAGGCGCTAATAATTCATTCAACACACGATGTGTCCCGCTTTCGCGTCTAAAAAAGTACCATTTGTCCCGCTTTCTGCTTCGAAGGTTCTGGCAACCCTATGCTTTATCAACTGTATTTTTATTATCTAAATAGCTTCAATAAGTAAATTCAGTATTTCCTTCTTCTCAAAAGATCAGTATTTCTGATATAGGTATTGCTGTAGCAGACCTATGCCATCAACTATGATACATTCCTGTGTCCATGACAGGAGATTGCACAAGTACACAAAAGCTACTTGAAATCTCTAGATATAGAAACTCTCCAACTTACAAAGATTAAAACATTTTATATATTGACACATAATCTTTATTGCTGTGTCACAAAGGTGAAATAAATATAGATATATCAAAGAATAAAGCTTTCATTCGCAGATGATATAGAACACACACAATTTGTAGCAATATGTAATGTTAAATGCATTGTGAAATGGTTTTCTTAAAAACTATACATACTACTGTGCTTGTCAAACAGGATGTAAGTATTGATTTACATACGTAAGTTCTACATAGATTGAGGAGATGCTATATTTTATACACCTACATCTATCCTGCTATTGTTGGATTCTTCAAAAACAAACATATTTTTACTGTCTACATATTATTTATACCAGCTGGTATTTTGACAGATGTTCTATACATCATAACTCTTAGTATTGGTCTCTAAATTTTGATTAAAATCCCAGCTTTTCTTTTCTTCAAATGAAAATATAAAGATATATATCTGTCAGGCTTTTGTATCTACTTTAGTTTTATCAAAAGTCACAGATTCGCATCAAAATATCAAACAGATGTAGGTTACAACAGTTTGTATCACAAAATCATCTAATTTATTAAGCAAAATATATCACAACAATGCACATACACACAAATATACAAAATGTACATAAATCATCAATTTTATAGTTGCAATCATGATTGCACATTAAAAAGTGCAAATAGCTTCAAAATGCATTATATCTTCGCATATAATCTCGTATCAGCGTATATATCTCAACAGCACAAACAAAACAAATTACGAGTTTACATGCATATACAACTTCACTTGCAACAAAAACAATAAGCACTCAAAATTGTTTTGAAGAACATTAGAGACTAAATGGCAATTAGTGCAAAGTGGAAGAAAGTACAAAATTAGTGTTAGTTAATTTTATGAAATATTTACAACTGACATAAATTTGTGTGGCTTCCTTGTATAAACATTTAAATTTACAATTTTAATTTACCCTTAAGAACAGGCTGTCTCAGATAATCCCATTTAGGGAAATGAGTCATAATGTAAACACATTCAATAGTATGATACATGGTTCAGGAGACATAATACAGATCAGGAGACATAATACAGATTAATTCATGAGTATATTACAAGGATCTTGAAGAAGCAGTGACAAGATATGAACATGTAAACAATGTAACTTCCACATTCAACAATATAGATAAGTGTTATTTTGGTATAACTCACTTATACCAGGCAAATGTTTCTGATGCTTCAAAAGCATTATATCCAAATAATAATATCTACCATTAACTACATTTTTTTTTCCGCCTGTTTGAGTGGAAGGGCCCTGACCATGGTCATAGGAGAAAAGAATAGAGCCACTGCATGTCATAAGAGGTGATTAAGGAGGTTGGGGATAATGTCTTCGCCAGCACCATGGAGCTTGTACATCTTAGCTGAAGCTGTCTTCAGTGTTTTCGCTAGTGCAAGGCTGGCTTATTTCACACTGAGGAGGGGATGTGAGCAATATGGAGGTGTCCGTTGTACAGCGAAGATGATCTGGCGACTAAACTAAACTTTCATGTTGTACAATCTTTTCTTCGTATTTTAATGTACATTTTGACAAGTTTAATTAAGAGCAATAATTGTCGCAGACGACAAAGAGAGAAAATACTGGATAGCTTGGTGTCATGGGATGGAAAACAGTCAACAACAGAACTGATACGATGCACTGTAGACAGAAGATTGTGGAAGGACATGATCAACTACATCAAACGGTATGGCACATGATGAATTAAGAGCAAAAGTTACACAAGTTTAAACTTGATGGCATAAATTGCTAGAAAGATCATTGTGACAAAACCAACCAATAAATTTCATCCTAACAATTGTGTTGCTGTGCTACTACACTCACATAGCTTGTCAAATTAAAAACTCCAAGCTATAATCAACCCTGTTGGTTGGGTATTAATCTTCTTTGGCTCATTTCTTGCTAGGGAGTCTGTGGATCTTCTGTCCACCAAGATCTGGAGTTAAAAAAAAGGGTCTACAACATCAAAGTATTGTAATATTTCAATAGTGATATTGCTCCAAGATACCATATAGCCAAGATAGGGTTTATAGTCATTATCCCCAAGACCAATTGCCTGCTTGTTACACAAGCTTCACTAAGACTCCAAGTATATGACCATAAATGTAAAGTCAAGGTATTATCCAGTCCTCCCCCAGGACAATGTGACAGGTGTACACTAATGCTATTTGATTAATAATATTCAAGCAACAAATTGTTTAATATGATGAATCTCAAAGACTAATGGAGTATGAACAGTGTCAAATAGTTTGGAAATAAGCACTTTCAATAAATATATAAGCACATGAAGTTATCAGAAAAGACAGAATCAGAAATGCTATTTTAAGAGTTAAAGTTGGCGCTGAATCAATCCTAAACTACATACAGAAACAACAAATTAAACAGTTTGCCTATCTAGAAAGAATGCTATGTGATTCCTTACCATAAAAGGCATATTTTAAAAGAGAAGGTAGAAGAGCATGAAAAAGCCCAGAATAGAAGGACCGGCAACATTAAACAAATGCTACAACATCAATTAACAATGGTTGAAGCCATCAAAAAGGCAAGAACCAGAACAACAAACTCTTGACTAGTGACAGATTTGGTCTCGAACAAAAAGTACAAGTAGTATGTAACCAGAAAGCTACACACACAAATCACATATTTACGCTGTGTTATCTTGTCTAGTCAACAGGTCATGTTCATTGCACAATGGACAATTACGTAAGTGCTTCCTTTGTGCTATCTGCTGAGAAGGACTGATTATCTATAAACCTGCCATGAGTACACTGACGTTATTTCTTTAATCAACAACAATTTTTAGGTAACTTTCCCTTCCTATATTGTGATTAAACACTGCCCCCCCCTCCCCAATTTTCTTCCTACTCACTCCACACGCTCTTGGTTGTATAATTTTAACTTGTTTTCACCTTTTGAAAGTTTTGACCTTTCTCTTAGTTTGCATTTGATTAATTGGTTGTCAAACTGTGTACCAGGTTGCTTATTACTTTCTGTTTTTTTTTCTTTTTGTTCATGTTCAGTTTGCTCTTAAATTCTTCATAAAAATATTAATTATCTTCATACTTGTTGGGTTATTTGCGGATTATCATTACTGCACTCCGAACATTTCCATAGGTGTTCAGATCCCTCCTCCTGCAGCAAGTCCCGCAGCTTCCAGAACTGATGATTTCTAGTTTTGTGTTGGTTGATAAGTTTATTAAAAATCAATGCCCTCTAAAATGCGGGAAGGGTACAGGACTTCAACAATCATAAGTCCACTTCACTCCGGATGAATGAGATAGGAGTAAAGAAAACAGCCAGAAATGAAACCTTCATATAGCACAACAATTTGGCTTGATTTAGTGTCCTATTTGACTTGTTATGTAACAGTTTGGAAGTTTTCTTACAAGTTGTGCATGCAACATAAATGATTTGATATAACTGTCAATGCCAAACTGTACACATAATATAATTTGATACAGTGTCAAAATGTACAAATGCTCCAATTCGATGCCATATCAAAATGTACACCACACTGAACTGTAAACATTTACTCCATATTATGCCTGGTAAACCACATAAACAAAAACTATAAACTTGTATGGTCTTAGGCATGAGTTGAAAGTACCACTAGAAGATAGATGATGGTCATTGCATTCTAAAGGTAAGTTAATTCATGTGTAGACATGCATTTTTTCAAGGTTACATGGTAGCCTGTAATTTAATCATGTACGTCCCAATTTACCTTTATTTCTACTGTTTTAGTTGACTGTGTGGTAAAAATTATTGTCATGTTGTTCTTGTTTTATGATTGGGACTGACAAGTCTCTTGTAAATACGTTTAGGTTTTGTACTGTTTGTGCCATGGAAAGCTGACAGATTAACTAATTTTGCATTTAAATTTCTTATTATTCAAAATATGACATACTTAACCCATTAACTGATTGGAGAAATAATTTTTTAATGCAGAATAATTGTATAAAAGCCAAAAATTGAAGATGCCTTAAAAGAACAATTACAATAAAAAGACAATGAGAAAATGAACACCGTGAATAAAATAATGAGATAGACAAGTTGTAATAAAAACTATTTGTTCAAACTTTAACTTCAAGCATAAAAGATGAAGTAAAGTGGTTGAAATTAATCGTAAATTATTTATTTTTTTAATAAAAAGTCTGATATATATATATAACACAAAGAATTTTCTTCATTTTTCAGTTTAACAAGCAATAAAAATGGGCAAAGTTGTTTAAATAAATATGCAATTTTCAAAGAAACAATTTTAAAAAAACATCATAACTGAAAATGACATCATAATGAGAATAATGAACACAATGTTTTTATTTTAACAGAGAAAATGAATTCAGAACAAAAAATGTAGGTCTATATGTATATGTGTGTAACATTTACAATAGGGGCTGGGGATGTGAGTTATATTGTCAAGAAAAGATTAACATTTTTGATGGCACTGAAAATGATAATTTGTTTTCTTTTTAATGAAAACCTTTCAGTGATAGAGCAGTAGATCTGTAGAAATGAAAGATATTTCAGGAAATGGAAAGTTATTAAAGGATAAAGCTGAATTATATAGGAATAGAAAAGTACTCAATGAAGAAGATTGAAGCGCATTATCTCAAGTGAAAAGAGTGAGAGAAAAAAAAAAGAGATTATTTATTATTATCAGTTTGACTACAATCATAAATCAAGATCCCTGGAACCATGCAAGAATATGCGCAAATAAAGAAAACTGAGTGGAAGAATAAAATACACACAAAACAGAGGGAATGACTGAAAAAGGTGAGAATATATATATATAGTTCAAGACAACATAAAACACAATTTTTTGGAAGTGAACTTGTCTAGAAACAATTCAAAATACACAACAGAATTCGGTAAAATAACATTATGAGAAAGAATTCATGATCAAACAAGCTGAGATTATAATGAATTGAAGATAAACCAAAAGAAGATTCAGGGGGAAAAAATCAGAATGAACACATGTGACCATTCATTAGTCTGTGCGATGATCAAGAACATTAATTTATTGATTGTTTGAGCTCTGCAGCAATAAATAGAGACTGGCCTCTGATTCTGAACATGTAAAAGAAATCAAATAATTTCCTTCAATACACAATAACACTCTTTTTGAATTCTTTACAGCCTCAATTATTGCTTGGGTCAGCTCAACGCAATATCAGACAAGCAGATCATAAAACACTATAACTTTCCACTGGTTTTGTTACGCCAATGATTATCATTATATTGTTCATTATCACTGATTAATGCCTTTTTGGCCACAAACGGATCTTATCTTTTTTATTTTGCAATTTGCCCATTCTACAAACATGAATTGTTATTTACATTTTTAAAATAAATAAGAAACCCCCATCGATGCTACAGAGTTGATGATCTAAAACAAGATCTTCCTGTGTGATCCAGAAAAAGATTGAAGTACTAATAGATGATGTCTAAATACAATGATGATTGTCCTATATACAAGAATCAAGAACATCATTTCCTTTTTACTCTTTTGGATAGTATGTAATGTTAATGTAGATGGAATACATGTGATAACATTAATTAATGAATATCACTGAGGTATTTAAATATTTAATAGCGTTTGCATTGATAAATACTAGTAGTATATGATGATTATTAAAGGTAATCATTATCCAGTTCCATGCCAGAAAGCTTTGGTGATCACATCTGACAAAGAAAAATTGTTCATATTTAAATGTCAGTGAACTATTATCATTAAATTCCAGACATTTGTAGTTCTATCTCACCACTGCTTTTATAATGTATTATAATGATAAAAATCATGTCAGCGCTTGGTAACCAACCTATTTCTTCTGATGTTATCTATATTGTGAAATTACTGATAAAAGAAGCATAATGCTTAAGTAAGTAATGTCACCTTTTATGTTACAGTATCATCTTCTCTACATTTATGAAAGGTTTGTATATGTTTAAGTGTTCTCAGTATATTCTGAATAAACACACACTGTTGATTTCTTTACAAATTGTTTTATCAAAAATAGAACATTTATCAAAAAAGCTTTAAGCAATTCATAATCATAGAAACAATTAATATTGAATACTGAATTTAGGTCTTTCTTCACTTGTTGAAATAGGGTTACCAGATATCAGGATTTCACCAGACATATCATACCTTGAAGGTTTGCGTTCTGCGTCCGGTCAAGCATTTACTTTATTATATCAAGTTTTGAAAATAAGTGCTGCATTATCATATCCTGCCTTTTTTTTTTTTTTTTTGGGGGGTGGGGAGATAAAATTACATTCTTTCATCTGGTAAACGTACATGGAAGTACAAGAATCAATCATTTTCAAATGATCAATTAGTGACAGAAAAAGATAATTATTTTGGCCTATTTTTAAAAAAAAATCTGATACAATTGTGCAGAACTGGTTGGTAGAAGATAAGTTTTTAATTCAGAATTATTTTGTGCCTTTTGGGGAAAAAAGAATCATATATGCCTTTGGGGAAAAAAGAATCATTTATGCCTTTGGGGAAAAAAGAATCATTTATGCCTTTGGGGAAAAAGAATCATATATGCCTTTGGGGAAAAAAGAATCATTTATGCCTTTGGGGAAAAAAGAATCATTTATGCCTTTGGGGAAAAAAGAATCATTTATGCCTTTGGGGAAAAAAGAATCATTTATGCCTTTGGGGAAAAAAGAATCATTTATGCCTTTGGGGAAAAAAGAATCATTTATGCCTTTGGGGAAAAAAGAATCATTTATCAATTATACTCTGCCTTGGTGGCAGCGTGATTAGTACAATTGCTCAAGATCAGAGGTGTCTACGTTCAATTCCCAGGTAGAATTTTGTTCTCGGACCATCAAGGCACCTGGACCTAACCTCTACAAATTTGTAATATAATTTTTTTTTAGGAAGTAAAGGCGGTCTGGCTTGAAACCGACCTCATCACCCAAAAATGAGCCTTGGTCATGGAAAAATGTGGTAACTAACACCATACTCCCCTAATGGCTGGCAAGGCATGGAGAAAACCGTTACTTTTACTTTCTTACACCTATAAACACAACTACAAAGTGTTTACTTGCCACGTCAGCCTCTTGGCATAACTGATGTGCTTGTTCACTGGTGTTTTGTGCTGTCAATTTTATTTAAGAAAGATAACCTCAACTGAGATGAAATGTGTCAGACGAATGACAGGAAACAGTCTCAGACTCAATCAGAAATGAAGAACTGAGAAACAAGCTAGGAATAGCACCCTCCATAGAATATATAAAGAAACAACAGATAAAATGATTTGGCCACGTACAATGCAGAAAGATCTAAACACAACAAAACGAGCCTTCAATAAACATTGTGAGAATACCAGACCCAAGGGTCGACCACGAAAAAGATGGATTGATGGAATATTAGAAGCACTAGGAAACATAACAGCAGCAGAGGCAAACAGAAGGGGAAGAGACCGCAAATTGTATTTCCCCTCGACGCTGAAAGGCAAGTGAGGAAAGAAAGAAGAAGAAGAATTTTATTTACATCAGTAGTGTAATTATATGAGTAAATCTGGACATGTAGGTAGAATCTGAAAACTCCACCTGTATATATATATATATATATATATATAATATATATATATATATATATATATATATATATATATATATATATATATATATATACATACAAACAAATTGAGGAATTAACAGGAAGAAAAACGCAATAAAAAAATGGATGTCTAAGATCAAAGGAAGAAAAACTGTTGATTGATCAAGAAAACATCAGGGAACGATGGACAGAATACATTAAAGATCTTTATAATGATGAACGAATGGAAGTAAATATTAAGGATAATGGAGAAGGACCAGAAATACTCAGAGAAGAAGTGGAAGATGCCTTGCGCAATATGAAAGCAGGCAAAGCTCCTGGACCAGATAATATAACTAAAGAAGAGATTGAAGCCCTGGGTGATTTTGGAATAGAAATAATAACAAAAATATTGAATGATATCTACAACAATGGATATATACCAGACGACATGCTCAAATCAATATTCATAGCCCTACCAAAGAAATCGGGTGCGATTGAATGCGATGATCATCGCACAATAAGCCTTATGAGTCACATGACTAAGATATTACAGAGAATCATCATGTGAAGAGTGCGAAACAAAATCAGTCCAGAAATTAGCGATGAACAGTGTGGTTTTGTTAGAGATAAAGGAACAAGCAATGCCATTTATATCATAAGATCTTTAGTAGAAAGAGCCATAGAGGTGAAAACAGATCTATACCTATGTTTCATAGATTACACCAAGGCATTTGATGAAGTAAAGCACCAAGAAATAATCAAAATTTTAGAAAGCATAAACATAGACAGCAAAGATCTAAGAATAATAAAGAACATGTACTGGTAACAAACAACGGCCATCAGAACTGGAAACAAATTGGGAATGTTTCAACAAATAAAACAGAGTGTTAGACAGGGTTGTGTGCTGTCACCAGATTTGTTTAATATTTATGGTGAGATTATTTTAAGATCCATAAGGGACATGCCTGGAATAACAATTGGAGGCCATAATATAAATAATCTAAGGTATGCTGATGATACAGTCTTAATTACTAAGAGTAAAAATGAGTTACAAGAAATGTTGGACATTATAGTGAAGGAAAGCAAATATAAAGGACTCAGCCTTAATAGCAAAAAGACAGAGGTAATGGTAACAACAAAGAAAAAGACATCACCTCAGTGCAAAATAAAGACAAGTGGAACAATATTAGGACAGGTAAATGAATTTAAATATTTGGGAACATTGTTAACCTCAGATGGAAGATGTACAAAAGAGGTGAGATGCAGAATGGCTCAGGCAAAAGCAGCTTTCCAAAAAATGAGGAAGATACTATGCAATCCATTTTTGACAATAGAAACTAGAAAAAGAGTTCTTAAATGTTATGTAGAGCCAGTCTTAACATATGGATGCGAATCATGGACAATAGGACAACAGACAAGAAAATCACTGGAGTCTGTAGAGATATGGTTTTACAGAAGAATGTTGAGAGTACCATGGACAGCTAAGAATAGTAATGAAAACGTTCTGAAAGAGGTCAAAGCAAAAAGAGAACTAATTTCCAATATTAGGAAGAGACAATCATCATTTTTTGGCCATGTAATGAGAAGAGAACAACTGGAATATATTGTAACAACAGGAAAAATTGAGGGACGAAGAGATAGAGGGAAGCAAAGAGAAAAAATAACAGACAGCTTAAGAGAATGGCTTGGCAGAAGGTCAACAACAGAAAAAAAAATAAATAGCTGCCGAGATCGAAAATTGTGGAGAGACATGATCACCAACGCCAGTAGGCATGGTACTTGATGATGATGATGATGATATATATATCCCTTTTTGGTAAATTTGTATTAAATATAAAACATATGTAATCTGTTTTTTTTTTTACTCCTTAACATTTTACTCATGGCAGTTTTCTAACTTTAACACAATTACACAAATATGTAATAAAATGATCTTAAAAATACATCAGTATGCTACCGAAATTGTGCTTTCTGGCATGGGCTAAGGAAAACTAGATATAATGTCAAACCAGCTATCATTATTTTTAAAACTTGTAATGCGAGGAGTATAAATACAAATGTGGCATTTCATAAATTAAAAATATATATTGCAAATAACATCTTTTTTTTTGTTTTGCCTTATCGCCTTAGTTACATACATAAATATTAACATTCAAATGCAATCATCTTCAATACCAAATACACATAAATTCACCATGATTACGTTTACTTATTCAAACCATATTTTTCATATGGATTTTGCATAAAATGACGACTGTGTTTCAAGAGGAAAAAAAAACAAGGCAATATTTATAATAATTTTAATTGCAAACACCCTATATGGCTCCAATGAACAGTTACACAAAATATGCAAACTCCTAAACTTGACACTGGCTGCAGAAAAACAACAAGCTTGGCAACTCTAATGGGACAACAGCAATAATAATAATAATAATTTTACTAAAAAGTTATACAGAGAGATAATTTTTAAGTATGTAGCAAAATGTTTATAGTTATGACCACAATAATATTTTGTTTTTAAACATCACTGGTCGATTACATCAGATTGACATCTCTTCTAGCAACTGATGTTTATTTGTGGATGTCTGAAATGAGCACAAATAGATGCTGATGTGACTGGAATTATTGTATTTCTGCTGTCGTGTGAAAATTGCACAAATAGATATCTCTGTCACTAACCAAATAAGATTTATACAGCAAATAATGTGATTAAATCTGATTTATCCAAAAACATAGAAAGATTAAATCAGATTTATCAAAGTTATGAAAAGATTAAAATGAATTTATATAGTACATCAAGTAATTTAATCAGACTTGTCCAGCACATCAAGAGATTATGCAGACTGTTCTTCCTATGACACCTGAACTTCAAATACTGCTAGTGTTTCTAGCATCAAACAAAGTCACCATTAGTCAATAGCTGACCTAAAGTCACCGCATGGTTTGTGAACGCTGGTCTGCTTGCAGGAGTTGTGACACAGCACTGCATGACAAGATCTACAATTTGGGTGGGACAGTGCTCTGCAAAGTCTAAACGCAGTAATGAATTTGCAGCTGCTCCATTTGTACACAGAGACTTAAAGATTTCATCATCACTATGGAGACGATAGGGCAGGTCACACAAGTGGAAAACTTCCCAAACAAAAATGCCAAAAGACCACACATCTGTGTGAACAGAATATTCTCCATCGCAAACTGCTTCAGGTGGTAGCCAGCGTAGAGGGATTATTGCTGGTCTAGTTGGGTGGGAGAAGTATTCGCTGGCATAGACATCTCTGAGTAAAGACAAGTTGCACACCTGTAGATAAAAAAATAACACTTATTTAACAAATATTAAATGTTATTTAAATTATTTTCTTCATCTATGTGAAAGAAAATAACACTACTGTGATGAACGCAATGGGTGACTAACTTGCTACATGTTTCACCAAACTCTTCACACTACACAAGTCAATGCATTAATGCCTGCTGAACTATGTCACTATATTAATCAAATTGTTCCACACAGACAGCCAAATTCAGGAAACATATGCACTTTTATAGACAAGATTAGCATGCTTCTATCTATCTATCTATCTATTGACTTTTCGAGCCATAGTCGGCCTATAGGGCATAGACCCAGATACTCTTTCTCTAGCATGCTTGGACAAACAAGATCCAACTCACCAAAACATTTGAGAAATGAGAGGTAGCCTCAAATGGTTTAGTCTGCTAGTAGAATTGGTACTGAATGTGTTAATGTTGTATACTTTCCTTTTACATATTTTAATATGTAAGGAGGAAAGCAAGTATATGATTTAGTTTTACACAGAAAGTGGCAATAGCTACACATGGTCCATGATTTAACATGAATGGAAGTTATTGACAATATTGCTAAATGTGACAATGGATCAGAAGAGTCCTCTTCATGCCTGACATATTTTATGTTTGATGTGGTTAACATCATGCCTTGACATATTTTATGTTTGATGTGGTTAACATCATGCCTTGACATATTTTATGTTTGATGTGGTTAACATCATGCCTTGACATATTTTATGTTTGATGTGGTTAACATCATGCCTTGACATATTTTATGTTTGATGTGGTTAACATCATGCCTTGACATATTTTATGTTTGATGTGGTTAACATCATGCCTTGACATATTTTATGTTTGATGTGGTTAACATCATGCCTTGACATATTTTATGTTTGATGTGGTTAACATCATGCCTTGACATATTTTATGTTTGATGTGGTTAACATCATGCCTTGACATATTTTATGTTTGATGTGGTTAACATCATGCCTTGACATATTTTATGTTTGATGTGGTTAACATCATGCCTTGACATATTTTATGTTTGATGTGGTTAACATCATGCCTTGACATATTTTATGTTTGATGTGGTTAACATCATCATCATCAAGTACCATGTCTGCTGACATAGGTGATCATGTCTCTCCACAACTTTTGATCTAGACAGTTATTTATCATTTCTGTTGTTGACCTTCTGCCAAGTCATTCTCTTAAGCTGTCTGGTATCTTTTCTCTTTGCTTCCCTCTATCTCCTCGTCACTCAATTTTCCCTGTTGTTACAATATATTCCAGCTGTTCTCTTCTCATTACATGGCCAAAAAATGATGATTGTTTCTTCCTAATATTGGAAATTAGATCTCTTTTTGCTTTGGCCTCTTTCAGAATGTTTTCATTACATTATTTTATTATGCCTTGACATATTTTATGTTTGATGTGGTTAACATCATGCCTTGACACATTTTATGTTTGATGTGGTTAGCATCATGCCGTGACTCATTTTATGTGTGATGTGGTTAACATCATGTCTCAACACATTTTATGTGTGATGTGGTTAACATCATGCCTCAACACATTTTATGTGTGATGTGGTTAACATCATGCCTCAACACATTTTATGTGTGATGTGGTTAACATCATGCCTCAACACATTTTATGTGTGACATGGTTAACATCATGTCTCAACACATTTTATGTGTGACATGGTTAACATCATGTCTCAACACATTTTATGTGTGACATGGTTAACATCATGTCTCAACACATTTTATGTGTGACATGGTTAACATCATGTCTCAACACATTTTATGTGTGACATGGTTAACATCATGCCTTGACACATTTTATGTATGACATGATCAACATCATGTCTTGACTTATTTTATGTTTGATGTGGTTGACATCATGCCAAGCCAGTCTACTTTCTCTGAAAAAAAAACTCTCATTTCCATTTTCAGAGTATGAATGAACCGCAAAGTTGTGTCATCTGAAAAAAAAATTGGTCACATTTGGAAATTGAATTCAGACCTTTCTGGTCAGTTGTGAGTATGTTAGCCACTTAACTGCAACATGGACCAGGAAGTGTAAAAATAAATGTACACATTTTTTCAGAATGTTGAGGAGAACAAGTTAACATGAAAAGAAAACTTAGTCACCTTGAGTTCCATCCGAGATGAGAGAAGAATATTTCTGGCTGCCAGATCTTTATGTATGCATTTACATCCTGAGAGGTACTCCATGCCTTGAGCGACTTGTTGGCACATTTTCACCTTCTGAACTGAGGAAATGGTGGGTATTCGTGCAGCTGGTGCTCGACGACCATTGTCACTTCTTGTGGCCAACAGAAACTGTTTCAGATCTCCCTAAGATACACATTATAGAGAGATAGTAATAGTGAGAAAAATTGTTGGAATGAGAGAAAGAAAGAAATCATGAAAGAGGTGAATATAAGTTCTCACATATCACTCATCATCTTGTCTGCACCTTTGGTGTAGATGATCATGTCTCCCCACAACTTTCTATATCTATAGTTATTAACCAATACTGTTCTTGACTTTCTTTACAATGCTGTTCTCTTCCTGATATTGGCAACAAATCTTCTGTCTGCATTGACATCTCTTAGAATGCCTGTGTTACTCTTTTTACCTGTCCATGGCATTCTAAACATTTTTCTGTAACACCAAATTTTTGCGGCCTGCAATGATTTCTTGGGCCTGCAATGATTTCTTGGGACTGCAATTATTTCTTGGGCCTGCAATGATTTCTTGGGCCTGCAATGATTCCTTGGCCAATTTATAAAAATAAACCCACACTTCATAAAATGTAGGGGTATTTTTTTTATGTTCTCCTCCAAACAAATGAGAGTAAAAAATAAAAAAGAACAAAATTAAATACAAACACCAATAACTACAGAAAACAAAACTATAACTGCCTCAATTGCAAAAGAGCATATTACAATATTTACAAAGGAAAAATAGAACATAAGAATAATATATAGTTTTTATGTCTTTCACTTATATAATTTTTTAACTAATTAATTATTTACTTATTTGACTATCTATCTATCTATTGATCTTTCGAGCCATAGCCGGCTCATAGGGCGTAGACCCAGATACTCCTTCTCTGATCTAAATTTTCATTCTAGCAGTTTTCAATCCTTGTAAAGATCTTTTATCAAATCTCGCCATTTGTCTCTGTTCTGTGCATGCAACTCTATCTCATTGAGGGAGCCGATTACTGTTACTCTTGCCTCTCTCATCAATGTTCTTCTCAGTGTCTCTCTGGGTCATCCTCTTACCTGTTGTTTCCCACATGAGGGCTTGCTTTGTTATTCGGTTATTATATCTTCTCATCACACGTCCAACATATGACCATCATTTTTTCTTTATTACTGAAGATATTAATGGTTGATTGGCGATTTCTCTAATTTCCTTGTTTGTTTTGAATTAATTCCACGCTGTACCAAGTATTTTCCTTAGACATCTATTTTCGAATGCGTTCAACTTTGTTCCCATGTCTCTTGTTGTTTTCCAGCTTTCACATGCATACGTAAGGGTTGATAGTACATTTGATTTGAATAGTCTAAGTTTTGTGTTTGTGCTGATGAGTTTTGATTTCCACAACTTTTCAAGGCTTCTGAAAGACATTGCTGCTTTAGCTATTCTGATTCTAATTTCTTTAATTGTATCCCCTTCCCAATCAATGTGACTTCCAAGATAAAGTGATCGATCTTTTCCACTGGCTTGTTTTCCATGTATATTCTATTATCTGTTGGAATTAAGCTTTTCATGACTTTAGTCTTTTCATGATTGATCTCAAGCCAAATTTTGCTGGCTATTGATGATAGTTCATTTGTGTTTTCTGCATCATTTTTATCTGACTGCTGATGCCGACTATGTCATCAGTAAAGTCGAGGTCCTCCAAATGGTCTCCTTGTATCCATTCGATGCCATTGTTACCAGGGCAGCATTTCTTCATTATGAAGTCTATAACAACTCCAAATAACAAGGGAGATAAAATACATCCTTGTTTAACCCCAGTTTCTACTGGGAAACATTCGCTCAGTCCTTCCTCTGTTCGAACTGCACATGTGTAGCCATCATACATGTCTTTAATAATATTTATGATTTTTTATGGTAAGCCATATTGCTTCAGAATTTTCCACAAAAAATCTCTATGAATGCTGTTGAATGCTTTTTTGAAGTCATTGAAGTTAAGTACAAAAAGTTTTTGCTTTTCAGTGTTTCTCCAATATAAGTCGTAGAGTAAAAATGTGGTCAAAGCAGCTTCTCCCTTTTCTAAACCCAGCCTGTTCTTCACGCATTACTGTATCTATTGAATTCTTTATCTATTCATGATGATTTTGCAGAATAACTTTGAGGCCACTGACAAAAGTGTCAAGCCTCTCCAGTTGTTACAATCTCTGAAATTGTCCTCTTTTGGAATCTTAACAATGATTCCTTTTTTCCACTTATGAGGCACCTTCTCTGCTTTCCAAATGATGCTGAACATATTTATTTGCCTATTTATTTATTCTTTTTTTTTTTGGGGGGGGGGGGGAGAAGGGGAGAGAGAGAGCTAGTGTAAGAATTATCACAACTTAAAAAAAAACATATATACTTTTAAAAATTTGATACAAATATACTTTAAAACATAAAAGGCACTATACAATACAATCTTCTTCCCAATGGTGTGCTACCAATGCCAGTCCTGGACCCTAGATGCAAAAACAATAAGAAAAATATTCTCAACTTAAATATGTTAGATGAATGACAGAAAAGAGCCCGAGAGATAAGATCAGAATCTAAGAACTGAGAAAAAAGCTAGAAATAACCCCCGGCATAGAATATATAAAGAAACAACAGATAAAATGATTTGGCCAAGTGAAAAAGGAGAAAGATCAAAACAGAACACAACGAGCCTTCAATAAACATTGTGAGAACACCAGACCCAAGGGCCAACCACGGAAAAGATAGATTGACAGAATATTAGAAACGCTAGGAAACATAACAGCAGCAGAGGCAAACAGATGAAAAAAAGATCGCAAATTATATCTCCCCTCAAAGCTGAAAGACAAATGAGGAAGGAAAGATGAAGAGCAATAAGAAATCATAAATTGCTAAGAATTGATAGATAAAGCAAATTTATATCAGTCTTTATTTAGAGAAAACTGAGCAAGAAAACTAGAGGACAACATAGAAAATTGTGCCCTGATAATAAAGAATTTTCAATTGAACTGCAAGAACAGAAATGAGAAAACAAGAGTGCACAGACTATGAAATTGTCAAATATGGCTAACTTGGTTGGCATTTCCATGTTAATTTAAATAGAAAATTGTCTTGAAAGAAAATCATTATGAAACTGCCACAGTGTGGACAAAATAATGCCAGTTGAGAACCAGATCAAAGGCAATATGATACAGAATAAAAAAAAGCATGCATGCACAATGTGATGCCGACTTTCGGTGCTTAGTGAAGGGATCATCATCATCATCAAGTACCAGGCCTACTGGCATAGGTGATCATGTCTCTCCACAATTTCGATCTCGGCAGCTATTTATCATTTCTGTTGTTGACCTTCTGCCAAGCCATTCTCTTAAGCTGTCTGGTATTTTTTCTCTTTGCTTCCCTCTATCTCTTCGTCCCTCAATTTTCCCTGTTGTTACAATATATTACAGCTGTTCTCTTCTCATTACATGGTCAAAAAATGATGATTGTTTCTTCCTAATATTGGAAATTAGCTCTCTTTTTGCTTTGGCCTCTCTCAGAACATCTTCATTACTCTTCTTAGCTGTCCATGGTACTCTCAACATTCTTCCGTAAAACCACATTTCTACAGACTCCAGTGATTTTCTTGTCTGTTGTCCTATTGTCCATGATTCACATCCATATGTTAAGACTGGCTCTACATAACATTTAAGAACTCTTTTTCTAGTTTCTATTGTCAAAAATGGATTGCATAGTATCTTCCTCATTTTCTGGATAGCTGCTTTTGCCTGAGCCATTCTGCATCTCACCTCTTTTGTACATCTCCCGTCTGAGGTTAACAAAGTTCCCAAATATTTAAATTCATTTACCTGTTTTAATATTGTTCCACTTGTCTTTATTTTGCACTGAGGTGATGTCTTTTTCTTTGTTGTTACCATTACCTCTGTCTTTTTGCTATTAAGGCTGAGTCCTTTATATTTGCTTTCCTTCACTATAATGTCCAACATTTCTTGTAACTCATTTTCACTCTTAGCGATTAAGACTGTATCATCAGCATACCTTAGATTATTTATATTATGACCTCCAATTGTTATTCCAGGCATGTCCCTTATGGATCTTAAAATAAATATTAAACAAATCTGGTGACAGCACACAACCTTGTCTAACATCCTGTTTTATTTGTTGAAACATTCCCAATTGGTTTCCAGTTCTTAAGGCCGCTGTTTGTTGCCAGTACATGTTCTTTATTATTCTTAGATCTTTGCTATCTACGTTTATGCAGAAACGTTTATGTTTTAGTGAAGGGATAGCTACAACAATTGGAGTGGAAGGATTTTGTTGCTGTGAATGATGGCTACATCAAGTAAAAAAAAAAAAGTAAAGTACCCCCGTCACGCCAAGTGGAGTATAGGGAATATGGTGTTAGTGACCATAAATTTTACAGACCTTCGGCACATGATTTTTGGGGTAATGCGCCCGTGCCGCTTTACTTTCCAGAAAAAAAGTCCAGTACCCATTAAAGGCTGGGTGAACCCGGAGCTGTCGGTTAGGATCGATTGTCCTTTGTAGTCCAGTTCACTAACCACAGAGCTATCGCGGCTCTTGGCTACATCAAGTAGAGAAAAAGAACTAGGCGGTTATGAAGGATTGCTACACCAAGTAAAGTGGAAGAACTTTGCTGTTATAAAGGATGACTACACCAAGTTAGAGGAGCCGCGATAGCTCAGTGTTTAGTGAACTGGACTACAAAGGACAAGGGGTAGGGTTCAATCCAAACCGACGGCTTCCGGGTCCACCCATCCGTAAATGGGTACCGGATTTTTTTCTGGGAAAGTAAAGCAGTACAGGCGTAATACCGACCCCATTACCCCAAAAATCATGTGCCGAAGGTCTGTAAAATATAGGGTCACTAACACCATATTTCCCTATACAACACCTGGCGTGACGGGGGTACATTACTTTACTTACACCAAATAGAGTGGAAGAACTTTGCTGTTATGAAGGATGACTATACCAAGTAGAGTGGAAGAATTTTGCTGTTATGAAGGATGACTACACCAAGTAGAGTAGAAGAACTTTACTGTTATGAAGAATGACTATACCAAGTAGAGTGGAAGAACTTTGCTGTTATGAAGGATGACTACACCAAGTAGAGTAGATGAACTTTGCTGTTATGAAGAATGACTATACCAAGTAGAGTGGAAGAACTTTGCTGTTATGAAGAATGACTATACCAAGTAGAGTGGAAGAACTTTGCTGTTATGAAGGATGACTACACCAAGTAGAGTGGAAGAACTTTGCTGTTATGAAGAATGACTACACCAAGTAGAGTGGAAGAACTTTGCTGTTATGAAGGATGACTACACCAAGTAGAGTAGAAGAACTTTGCTGTTATAAAGGATGACTACACCAAATAGAGTGGAAGAACTTTGCTGTTATGAAGAATGACTACACCAAGTAGAGTAGAAGAACTTTGCTGTTATGAAGGATGACTACACCAAGTAGAGTGGAAGAACTTTGCTGTTATGAAGAATGACTACACCAAGTAGAGTAGAAGAACTTTGCTGTTATAAAGGATGACTACACCAAGTAGAGTGGAAGAACTTTGCTGTTATAAAGGATGACTACACCAAGTAGAGTAGAAGAACTTTGCTGTTATAAAGGATGACTACACCAAGTAGAGTGGAAGAACTTTGCTGTTATGAAGCATGATTATACTAAGTTGAAAGGATGGATTTTGCTGCTGGCACCTCCCCTCCCCTCCTCCAATACTATAAGATCTGTAATCATGGACTGCTTTGCTGGCTAGTGGTGAAGGACAACAGAAGAAAAAAGACAGAAAATAAATGGAGAATTATTAAATGACCATAAAAAAGATGAAAATTATAACACTGATAGCTAATAACAACATACCCAGTCACAATATTCTGTGATCATGAAGATTGGCTCGGTCTCTTTACAAACTCCTAGCAGACGAACAAGATTTGGGTGTTCTAGCTTACTGTACATTTCCATCTCACTGTGAAATTCAGCACTGGTTGCTTCCCCCTTTACCAGCAGGGACTTAACAACTACCAGAGTTTCTGCTTCTGTGGGACGAATAGCTCGAGCCTTGGCCAGGAATACATCACCAAACTTGCCTTTTCCTGTGGACATTTGGTGAAAAAAAAGAAACAATAAAGTGTTTGTCATTTCATATAGCTACAACAAACATATAACTCTTATAATTTAGTAAAGTAAAGTAAAGTACCCCCGTCACGCCAAATGGCGTATAGGGAAATATGGTGTTAGTGACCCTATATTTTACAGACCTTCAGCACATGATTTTTGGGGTAATGTGGTCAGTATTTCGCCCGTGCTGCTTTACTTTCCCAGAAAAAAATCCGGTACCCATTTAAGGCTGGGAGAACCCGGAAGCCGTCGGTTGGGATCGAACCCTACCCCTTGTCAGTGGTAGTCCAGTTCACTAACCACTGAGCTATCGTGGCACCCTTTATAATATAGTAAATAGAATACAAAAAGACACAAAGAAAGAAATTATAATCAAAATAGCAAAGACAGCATGACTTTTAGAACCTTAAAAGAATATAGAAATCAAAGCTACTAAGCACAAAAACAAAGCTCAGAATTTTCAAATCAAATGTATTATCTACTCTTGCAGAAGAGAGCTGGAAAACAACTAAAGAAATAGAAAATAAATTAGATTTATTTGAAAACAAACACCTAAGGCATAATACTTCACATATGATGTAATGAACTCTAGTCTAGTGCAGAAAAAAGAGAAATGACAAAAAATCCAAAAATATCATTTATAATCATGAGAAGTTGGTCATATGTTGGTCATGTGATGAGAAGAGACAACAAGAGAATCTCATAGCAGACCCTCAGATAGGAACTAGAGAGTAAAAGGAAAAGAGGCTGACCTAGAGCACACCTGTTCAGGACACATTCTGTAGTTGAAATTACCTGGGTCACGATAACACAAATGAGACCCTTTCCCTGACAAAAAATCAGATGTTTCTAACCTACATTCAGGACTGCTGTCCACACAGCTTACATTTTTTTCCCAGCCTTCCCTGTTTAAAAATAGTTATTGTTTGTATAATGCCACTGACATTGCCAAGTCTGTTGTTTCAGTTCATCTCACTAATTTGCTAAAATAACAATTGCCACCTTATAGCCCAGTGTCCATGATTTTCACTTTTACTGACCCTATAAGCGCAAAAATATACATCAACTTTTAATGCTATTTCACAAAGTTGAACCGCTCAAAAAAATATTATGACCTTCACTTTTACTCACAGAATTATAAAATGATGTTATTGTAAAACAAATATAGCCGTTCAATGTTAATATGACAGATTAAATGTCAGGAATTAAGCGGATCATAAAATATTATTAAATCACGTATGGTCACCGGTGCAGTAAGTACAAATCTCTTGTCTGATCTTACACAAAAATATTGACAGAGTGCATGCTGTTCACTCAGGGAAAATCTTGACAGAGTGCATGCTGTTCACTCAGGGAAAATCTTGACAGAGTGCATGTTGTTCACTCAGGGAAAATCTTGGCAGAGTGCATGCTGTTCACTCAGGGAAAATCTTGACAGAGTGCATGTTGTTCACTCAGGGAAATCTTGGCAGAGTGCATGCTGTTCGCTCAGGGAAATCTTGGCAGAGTGCATGCTGTTCACTCAGGGAAAATCTTGGCAGAGTGCATGCTGTTCGCTCAGGGAAATCTTGGCAGAGTGCATGCTGTTCACTCAGGGAAAATCTTGGCAGAGTGCATGCTGTTCGCTCAGGGAAATCTTGGCAGAGTGCATGCTGTTCGCTCAGGGAAAATCTTGGCAGAGTGCATGCTGTTCGCTCAGGGAAATCTTGGCAGAGTGCATGCTGTTCACTCAGGGAAAATCTTGGCAGAGTGCATGCTGTTCACTCAGGGAAAATCTTGGCAGAATGCATGCTGTTCACTCAGGGAAAATCTTGACAGAGTGCATGCTGTTCACTCAGGGAAAATCTTGACAGAGTGCATGCTGTTCACTCAGGGAAAATCTTGACAGAGTGCATGCTGTTTCACTCAGGGAAAAATCTTGACAGAGTGCATGCTGTTCACTCAGGGAAAATCTTGGCAGAGTGCATGCTGTTCACTCAGGGAAAATCTTGGCAGAGTGCATGCTGTTCACTCAGGGAAAATCTTGACAGAATGCATGCTGTTCACTTAGGGAAAATCTTGACAGAGTGCATGCTGTTCACTCAGGGAAAATCTTGGCAGAATGCATGCTGTTCACTCAGGGAAAATCTCAGTACAATGTAAAAACCATCAGGAAGGTAAGGCAATGAAATCCAATAACACCACTCAAAAGTTCAAACATATATATAAAAATAGCAACATAAAAATAATTAACTAAAAAAAAGAACCGTTTAAGAAGTAAACATCGTGTGAGAAACACATTAGTAACAAAGGATGGTATAGGCATGGAATTTTTTCAGGAAGACAACAGACACCAAGTAATAGTAACATTTCCCCAAAATGAACAGTAAGTGTGGAAAAATGTGTAAGCAGTCAAAATAAATTAAGCATCATCACATTCAGAACCATTTACAGAGTTTGTGCAAGACTTGATGAAGGATAATACTTTTTTTGTTTCCTATTTGGTTCAGTCCTCTCTTAGATATTTCAGTTGATGAGACCAGACCTAACAACAAGAGATATAAAGTTTAGTGTAGAGATAGGAAGGACTTTGGAGCCGCGATAGCTGAGTGGTTAGGGAACTGAACTACAAAGGACAAGAGGTCAGGTTCGATCCTGATCGACAGCTATCTGGGTTAACCAAGCCTTAAAAGGGTACCAAATTTTTTCTGTGAAAGTAAAGTGACATGGGGGTAATACCGACCACATTACCCCAAAAATCTAGTTTCGAAGGCTTATCAAAATTATGGTCACTAAAACCATATTCCCTATACACCAGTTGGCGTGATGGGATTCTTTACTTTACTAGGAAGAACTTAATAAGGAAGGATTTAATAGAAGATTGACAAAAGATAAAGATTGATTTAAAGATGCACTTGATAAAAAGTTATAGTACTAACCATTACCATGAGGAGTGTTTTTGTCCATCGGTGTTAGCTTATTAACACCCTCGAAATAATCAGTAACATAGTAGATGACAAGAAGAGATGCAGACAGACTCGAGACAACTTAAAGAATAAAAGTCCTTGCCTTTTGTTTTGATATACTCCAAGTCTTGAGTTAATCTATTAAAACATTTGACTGAAAAAGCATGTCTGGTTGTTGTCCAGTAAAGATACGGCAAGAGAGAAAGTAAAAGAAATCTTCAGCCAGTCCGACTCATTTACTTGGGGCCAGATTGAGAGAAGCTTTCAGTGGCTATGAGGCTTGAAAATACCTCACATGCAACAACTCATTTAATTGGTGCTTTAAAATAGGATCAATCTGCCTTCACACACCTGCATGGCTAAATATATATCTTCAGAAAATGAAAAATATCCTATGCAACAAATCTGTCAATAGAAGTGTGAAAGAGAATTTATTGGTATTATATAGAACCAATTCTGACCTATGGAAGTGAATCATGGACTTAGACAAACAAATGAAAAGATGATTAGAGGCCACAGAATTGGGATTTCTCAGAAGAATGTTGAATGTTCCCTGGACAGCTAAAGACCAATGAGAAAATTCTTAAAGAGGCCAACACAAAAAGGGAGCTCCTAAAAACATGACAAAGAAACAATGAACATTTTTGGGCACATCACGAGAAGATGAAAGTTGAAATACCTAGTTACAACTGGCAAATTAAAAGGAAGAGAAATCGTGGATGATAAAGAGATTAAATACTGGATAGCTTGGTGTCATGGCATGGAAAACAATCAACAACAGAAATGATACGATGTACTGTAGATAGAAGATGCTGCAAGGACATAATCGCCTACGCCAACCAGTATGGCACATGATGATATATATATATATATATCCTGTATAATATATACCCAATCCATCAACGTATCATTTAATTTCTACAAATTACACTTTTTTAAAATCATTATTTATTCATAAAGATCTGCAAGGTAAAAAGGTTTCTATAAAATGTGATGTCTTAGGAGTGTAAAGTAAACTTTACTGGGACATGGCTAGAGCATTGAAGTTGAGGAGACCAGTGTTGTTAATATCTCTCTGAACACAATGAGTAACATTCCTATTTTTTCAGTTAATTGGAAAGTGTTATTAGACAGTTGGAAAAATGCAGCAATGATAGTTTTAATAAATGTTTAACCAGCAAACTACCCACCATTGACCCATGAATAGAGTTGTCTGATTTTGTTTGTGTTCAGAAGAAGGAAGTTATGAATGAGTTAAGTTTTCTTGTTACAAAATTGTCACATTTTGTGTTGGGTGAATTGAGAGTTCACAAACAAAACACAGACTGACCGATAATTACTAGCGTATGCAGATCTTGTCTGGGAAAGACAAACTTTTCTAGGCTTGTACTGCGACATCTTGCAGCTGCTACTGATGCTGCGACATTAGATGCACCTCCTGAGGCAGATGTAGATGAATGAGATGGGTTTGAACTCATGCCAGAGACATGTGAGCGGTTGTCACTGTCACTGCGGAACTGAAGTCCTGAGTCACGATCTTTCATCAAAAGCTCATGTTGTTCCCTGTGATGGTGAAACTCTCCAGTTTCCAGTTTTAATGTCTTTGTGTTAACTGTGGATTTAAACATTTTAAAAATAATTTAAACAAAAAAAGCCTTCAAATAAAATAAACAAATCACTAGGAGTGAGCATTTTCTCTCATTCCTCCCAGTGACTAAGTAGGACTTCTGTGCTATGAGCAAATACATTTTAAATTCCAAACTACTGCATATCAGAGAAAACCTAAAACATAATTACAGAGTAGCACCCAGGGCACAAGCTAAAAATTAAAAGAGAACTACTAAATACAATTCAAACAAGACAAATGAGATTTTTGGGGTATGTTAAAAGACAAAACAGCCTACTAAAAAAGTAATCTTCGAAGGAAAAATACAAGGTAAAAGAGGCAGAGGTAGACCAAGACTAACATGGACGAGTAACATCAAAAGATGGACAAGTCAGCCTATGACAAACTGCGCCATCAAAACAAGAGACAGAGTGGAATGGCGCTCCATGGTGGCCAACCTTCGTTGTAGAGATGGCACTCAATAATGATGATGAGCACCCAGTGCAAGTGATTAACATTACGTTTTTCCTACTAAAGTATGTCTTCAGTTTTAGTTATTGAGTTACAGATATGTACAATTGCTAAAACAATTCATCATCATCATCATCGAGTGCCTTCTCCGCAATGAAGGTTGGCTACCATGGATCGCCATTCTACTCTGTTTCTTGCTTTGATGGTGCAGGCTGTCATAGATTGACTTGTCCATCTTTTGATGTTACTCGTCCATGTTAGTCTTGGCTGCCTCTGCCTCTTTTACCTTGTGTTTTCCCTTCCAATATTACTTTTAGTAGGCTGTTGTATCTTTTAACATGCCCCAAAAATTTCATTTGTCTTGTCTTAATTGTATTTAGTAAAAAAAAAAAAGTAATGTACCCCCGTCACGCCAAGTGGCGTATAGGGAAATATGGTGTTAGTGACCCTATATTTTACAGACCTTCAGCACATGATTTTTGGGGTAATGTGGTCAGTATTACGCCCGTGCTGCTTTACTTTCCCAGAAAAAATCCGGTACCCATTTAAGGCTGGGTGAACCCGGAAGCCGTCGGTTGGGATCGAACCCTACCCCTTGTCCATGGTAGTCCAGTTCACTAACCACTGAGCTATCGCGGCTCCCAATTGTATTTAGTAGTTCTCTTTTTATTTTCAGTTGTTTTAAAACTTCATCGTTTGTTATCTTTGTTTCCATCCTAAAACAAATGTATTCTGTAAATTAAAATGAGCAGCAATGTAGACAGAATGTTTTGGACAGCTAACCTTTCTCCTACATTATAAAGCAGTGACTATTTTAAAAATCTAAACCAGTCCCTGCAGGTTTAAGAAGACCTTTAAGCATCCACCCATGTCTCAGTCATCTATTTTGATCTTTCCACAGGCTGATCGAGATCAAGAAAAGTAATTTAATTAAAGCAAAATTCACCAACAAAATATAAATTAATCAAAGAAAAATGTCATAAACATTTGTGAAACAAGGCTGATAAGATTTAAAAGATAATTCTAACAACAAAATTCTGTTCTGATAAAATGAAGAAATTGTGACTGATATGATAATGTAAATGGGACTCTGATAAGATAAAAGTAAATGAAATTCTAATAAGATAAAATAATTAGAAACTGATAACCAAAAAGTAAATTAAATTCTGATGAGATAAAAGTAAACTTAACTCTGATGAGATAAAAGTAAACTTAACTCTGATGAGATAAAAGTAAACTTAACTCTGATGAGATAAAAGTAAACTTAACTCTGATGACATAAAAAGTAAACTTAACTCTGATGAGATAAAAGTAAACTTAACTCTGACAAAATTGAAACTCTGATAGGATAAAGCAAATGTAGTTCTAGTGAACAAACTTACTCAGCTGTTTCCTTGTCTTCCTCTGCATAAGAAGACGATAGCTGCAGTAGGCAGTGAGACCAATGACTAGGGCCAGGTAGGCTGCAGCACTGCAGACTGCAATGATGACGGTCTTGGCCATATCAAAACCTTCATCTTCTTCTATTGGCTCTGGAAACCAAGGAGGTTCATGTGATAAGATGTTTTATGTGAAAGCTACTTTTTAAAAATATCATTACAATAAAAACATATTTAAATAGCGAACTTAAGTTATCATACCCTTCTTAAAATATATTCTTCTTCTTCTTCTGTGATCATGGCTCATTCAGACTAGGACTCCTGACTCTTATGAAGGAAGCTGTCTGATTCAGTGATTCAGTTGACCTATAGAGTTTCTCTTCCAGGGAGGTGAGTGTGGGTCACATTATCCTCCTCAGACCTGTGTACTGGGGGCAATCCTGTAGAACATGTTTTGTTGTCATGTTGTCCAGTGTGCAGTGGCATTGGCTGGTAGTTCCTAATTTGAGTTTCGTGAACATGTAGTTTTTCGTTCTTTTGTGGCCAGTGCATAGGCGAAGTATGATGACATGATCCCTCCTTGATAGCTGGAGGTATCCATTCCTCTTGTCATACTTTGGGTGTTCCTGTTTCTATTTTTCATGATACTGGCCTTTGATAATGTATTTAGGGAGATGATCTGAGATACAGTGATATTAACGCTATTATATATTCCTATTTATTAATACCTAATTGTTTTATGAAACTATCATAAAATTTAAAACACACATAAAAACCTTGTAACTTTGAGAAAGAATATTTTTTTTTAACATCTTTACATTTGTTACAAATATGTTAAAAAATAATGACACTGGAAGAAATACAACTTAAAAATAATTCAAAAATTAAGGAGCACTGTCACTACAAAGGTAAAAATTATGCCCATGACAAATTGTCTTATTGCAAACAACACAAAAGTTTGTTGTCATTTTTCTGGCTTTTAAGGGGCACAGGTAATAAACTGTTCATGAGGGACCTGCCTGAGGTTGAACTATCAGCTTTGGGTTCCATTTTAGAATGTCTCTATATTTACTTACCAAAACTGAAAAGCCCAATCTCACGAAACAATCGTATTTTTTACAATGAACCACCATTATTTCGAAAACAAAAAAATGTGCGGCTCAATGGCGCATCCTGAATAAATAAAAGCCGCCAACATTTAGGAAGGTACAAGATGGGTAAAGGCAACCGCATGCGACAAACTGGAGATTAAAAAATATTTTAATTTTGCATTCGTAATTTTTACGAATGATTGTAATCTAGGGTTAAAAATGAACACACTGATCTCTTCTAAGCTATACTGAAGTAGACAGTTACAGCACAAATAAAATCTCCATTTATAAATAACGCCCAAGATATAATTATCAGAAAATTAAATATTTATTGTTAAAATACTTGTGCTGAGTGATTCTTTGATAAAATGTTGCTATGTTTAATGTGATCTTTCCTTCCAATACAGCATGATTTGGTTATTTGGTTATGGAAGGCCCCGGTATCACTGCAAACGAATTAAAATCCATAATTGCTGAACCGTCCGTGCCACCATAATCATCCGAATATCTCATCTCCCAAACAAAGAAAGGTAACTGTAGTCTACATCATAGCAGTCTCAGCACACGCCAAAAGACATAAGGCAAAACCGCGCAGAAAGTGAACACAGCCAACTGTTCCCTGTCATACGATATCAAAATTCATTGTAAACAATTGGAATATCGAAACATGATCAAAACGGATGAGACACACAGCTCACTGTGTGCACACAGCACTTAACTCAGTAGCTCCTGCAACAAGCCGGACTTGGAATATGAGGAAACTGCAACAAGGAACACTTTTCATGCATAGCCTTCAATTGTTCCCGCCGCCTATACACCATATACCGGAAGTTCACGTCCTCTTGAGACATAATAGAGGATGGAAGAAAGTAAAATGTATATCTATAAGAGAAAGAGATAGATTTGTATAGTGATTTAACAGGGAAAACTTGCTCTCCATAGGGGTTAAGATGACAAAAATGACGAATCAAAGTGACTTCTGAATTCACTCAGAATCTTATTATTGGTACCAACAATGTGATTGGGAAAGTATGGCGGATTGGTGTAATGTTGACCATATAACTCACAGTTATGCATAATGTTTTTTGCCTATGACCCAGCCAAACGAGTGACTGCGGAGGAAGCTCTTGAGCATGAGTACTTCCGTGAGTCACCTCTTCCAGTTGATCCATCCATGTTCCCAACATGGCCAGCTAGAAGTGAACAGACCAGAAAGCATTCAAATTCTCCCAAACCACCATCTGGAGGAAAAGCTTATCAAAAGCTAATGAATGATGAGGAAAACTTTGCTGCAGGGGGTTTTCACATGTCAACAGCTGCTAAGGGGGCTTCGGCTCAGGTATGGGCTTCTCTCTCAAGTTCTAGACCAGAAAAGTACAAGGGATCTGATTCATTAAACCTGGATGTTCTTCTATTTGCTTTGCTCATTAATGTCCTTCTTATCATATTTGTGAAACACAACCAGATTGTGGGCAAAGATTAATTGCCAACAGAAACTACAATAGACTCTAGTGGATGAATTGTTCTCTCTACTCTGGGGAATGGGCATATCTGTATTGTCATATGAGAGGTCATAGTTATGATTATAATGGGGCGTATCTGTAGTTGAATTATAATAGTGTTATACCTTAAGCAGTGAAAAAACATTTAAAGAGGATGTGAACTCCCAGTATATGGTGGATAGTCAGGAAAAATTGAAGGCTATGCATGAAAAGTGTTCCTTGTTGCAGTTTCCTCATATTCCAAGTCCGGCTTGTTGTAGGAGCTACTGAGTTAAGTGCTCTGTGCACACCGTGAGCTGTGTGTCTCATCCGTTTTGATCATGTTTCGATATTCCAATTGCTTTCGATGAATGATGATATCGTATGACAGGGAACAGTTGGCTGTGTTCACTTTCTGCGCTGTTTCGCCTTATGTCTTTTGGCGTGTGCTGAGACTGCTATGATGGGATTACAGTCACCTTTCTTTGTTTAGAGATGAGATTCGGATGATTACGCTGGCACGGGCGATTGAGCAATTATGGATTTTAATTCGTTTGCAGTGATACTGGGGCCTTCCATAACCAAATAATCAAATAACTTGTAAATCAGAGAGAGATAAAAGAAAATGAGTCAAAAAAAGCAATTAGAATGAGTCAGAAAAGGTGTAAATTAGATAGATATTAAGAATGTAAGTGAAACAGAAGAGTGCGAGTCATAAAAAAGTGAAACAGAAAGACTACCAGAGTCACAATGGAATAGGATTGTTGGGGAAAATAAGTAGTGAGTCAGTGAAAGCATCAGAGAGAAAAAGAGTGTGAAAGAGAGACTGGAAGGATGAGTAAGTTACAAGAAGAGGGAGAACACTACGGGGAGAAAAGATTAGACGGGGACTAAGAGAGAGAAACAATAACAACTTACGAGTAATTAACAAATTGAATTCTGCTCGAATCTTTCCAGCACTGTTATTGGCTGCACATCCATACTTTCCTTTGTCTTCTATGAGCACTTTCTGTACCAGCAGTGTGCCATTTGGGAATACCTGGGGCAAAAATTTACACACTAATGTTAAGTAACAGTTAATCACATCAAAAAGCTACATCAACTATCATCATGACCATCAATGAATAGTTCTGAGTCTTAGCTTTAGTTAAAAAATTAAGTTTAGTTTAGCTGATAGATCATTTTCCTTGCACAACACATGACTTCATAGTGCACAGATCTCTTTCTCAGCATGTTCCTTGGTATGAAGCATGCCTGTCACACACTAGCAAAGCACTTAGATGGCTTCAGCTGAGATGCATGAACTTCACAGCACTGGTGGAGACTTTGACTCCAGCCTTCTTACTGCATTCATGGGAGATATTAGTGGCAGGTAACAGTGGTAGATAACAGTGACTCTATTCTTTCCTCCCTTGACTTTTGTCCCAGTAAATTGTTATTGGTTATTGGTTATGAAGGCCTCGGTATCACAGCAAACGAATTAAAATCCACAATTGCTTGGGCCCCCGTGCCAGTGAAATCATCCGAATTACTAACTCATCTCCCAAACAAAGAAAGGTAACTGTAGTCCCCATCGTAGCAGTCTCAGCACACGCCAAAGACATAAGGCGAAACCGCGCAGAAAGTGAACACAGCCAACTGTTCCCTGTCATATGATATCATCATTCATCATAAACAAGCGGGATATCGAAGCAGGATCAAAACGGATGAGACACACAGCTCACGGTGTGCACAGAGCACTTAACTCAGTAGCTCCTGCAACAAGCCGGACTTGGAATATGAGGAAACTGCAAGAAGGAACACTTTTCAGACATAGCCTTCAATGGTTCCTACCGCCTATCCACCATATACCATGGGAGTTCACGTCCTCCCGAAAATGATGATCGTCATAGCACTTGATGATGTTAGGCCATCATTGATGACTCCAATTCCAAACATATAGACACACAGTGGTGTAAGTTATCATTTCCAATCGAACAGAAGCCACATGACCTGTAGTTAGTAAAACACAGAGAGAATATGATTTGTGACCTTCACTGATTCACTCTTAGATGTGAATGTGTAGTTTACACAAGAGGAGAAGTTTTCAACTACAGTGATCCCATTTAAGGCAATTCTGGATAGCAAGGCAAGTCTCCTTTATAGCAGCAGAACTTGATGTTCTCCGCTCCCTTCTTGTACCTGCCGCCACACGATTCTGATGTCTCATTAACTTGGACATCATTCAAGAACAATGTCAGATTAACATTCCATAGATATGGCTCTGCTGATGAAATGCTTGGTGCAACAGTTGTATCAATCATACTGGAGGCTCCTGGTCTGTGGTCATTAATATCACAGACGGCACATGATGTTGTTATATTTAGTGTTTCTTTCTGGGGTGTAAATATGTGGCACACACATGGAGAGTGGTTTGTGGTCACAGTAATCCCTTAAAGGCAATTCTAGGGTAGCATGGCATAGCTGTTTCAGAACAGCACAATCCTGTGATGTTTTCTGTGTTCACTATAAAGCTGCTGCTGCTACACAATCCTGACCAATTATAGGTGTGGACATTATTCACTTGCAATGACAAAACTGCTTTGTTTACATCATAAACCTCTGGAAGCGAATCATTTACGTCCAGTAAATGTACAGGCTAAAGAATTTTAATATAGGACGGAAGCCATCTTTCTCCATGACTGATTATTTTCTGCAAGCTCTTGGTTATTGTTTAATCCCATGGTTGAGCCTTTGCTAGGTATTGTTTTGCATAGCAATTCTCTCTGTCGCCTTGCTTTCTTTTGCCAGTTTGTTTTCCACATGAATGAAATGCAGGAAAGTCTCTCTTCATTCATTCTCAGCACATGACTGATGTATTTCCAAAGCCCAACACATATTCTTGTTTCAATTCATCTCTTTTCAGTTCATTTGAAATACATTTTTCACAGCTTATTTTTGAGATCCTACAAAGACATTTGTTTCAGAGGCATTTGATTTCTTATTGAAAGTCTGGGTGAATTTCCAACTTTCACATCTGCATGTTAGCATTCGTTACACACAGAAGTCGAACAATCTAAGTTTGTTAGTTTTTGCCCAGTACTATGGATCTCCAGATATTCGTCTGTTTGTTGAAAGCATTTGATGGTGTGTTATTTCAATGTTATGTCTCCATCTCTAGACATTTTGTTGCCTAGACAGATATTGCTTTTACCAAATGATTACTTAAATTCCATGACATTCCTTTGACATGTTAAATGATTGTAGTTGCATTGTCCTGTGGTTTATAGCAAACTGTGATATCTGCATCTTTCAGTCCAACACATTCAGTTTATCATCATCATCATGTTTCATTACAACTGACATAGGAGATTATGTCCTTCCATAATTCTCTGTTCTTCGTGTGTCGTATCATTTCTGCTGTTGACTGTTTACTGTGCCATGTCACCAAGTTATCTAGTATAATATCTCTTTGTTGTCCAAAATCTCTCTTTCTTTGTATTTTGCAACTTTCCTCATCCATGATGTCCTCCCCACACAAAAAAAAAAAATTGACTGTTTCTTTCTGAAGCCTTTTAGGAGCTCTCTTTTTATTGTTGGTCTTATTGAGAATTCAATTTCTGTACAATTAAAAATGCTATGGTTGAAACAAATAAAAAATGTGTATGTGACCAGATTTCTGGACTGAGTTGAGCCTTTTCCATTTCTCAATCACCTAAACATGAAATGGTCACAAATTGGCACATGATATAACAATGGTAAATTTTTTTTAACCATCTCCAGTTAAATGTAAAAAAAATTATTCTTATCTTAGGCGTTTCTCACTTCTTCCTTTTCTTCCCCATTTCTCATTCATCTTTGAGGAGAGAGATAGTTTCTAGTATTTTGTGCCTCTGCTGTCATGTTTCATAATGTTTCAATTATTCTGTCTATCTTTCATTTTCTACAAGACTTTCTTGGTTTGTTGTTTTTGTAGTATTTGGTGACAGCTCTTTTGATTGTATTTACTTGTTTTTATCCTATCACATGACCAAACTATTAATTTATTGTTTCTTTATATATTTTATGGTAGTAAAGTGTAATAAAACAAAATCCAACAAGTGAGATTAAATGGTTGGAGAAAATAAGTAGCTCCTCATCTCATGAGAATGGAGCCTAACCAAATTCAGAGTATGAGGTAGTTCAAGTGTCTGATGGATTTTTAAAATAAATGTTATGTTATGTCTTGTTGTAGTGTAGTGAAAAATAAAATGTCACCATACACAGCACTGGAGTTTTGGAGGCCAGTCCTCTCTCTTAATGTCATAACTTTTTCACTGCCAGGTACCCATTTATCATCTGAGTTGACTAGAGCTTGTCAGGCTCCAATTGAATCCACATTCACTTTATTGTAAAGACAGTGGAATGTTTCTAGACTACTGAAGCTCTCCAAAAATCTCATCTACCTCGTATAGTCAGGAAGAGAGGGTGGGAATATCTTGACATATAATGAGAAGAAATAACCAGAGACTCACAAATGTCTTCAAATCGGGGAAAAAAAAGAAAATCAAAAAGAGACACACTCAACATACGTGAGAAGTGCAGCGACAAGAGAAGTAATAGAAGGAATGTACTGTATGACATATGTAGTCAGGAACAGCAAACTATAACTCCTTGTAAAAATTCAGAGTATGTATGGACAGAATAAGAGAACATATAGACAGGACAAGATAAAATAATAACATAAATATCTCAAATGTGTTGATGGATTGAACAATCTCACAATCAATAATGAAATAAAATGTGTTCATTTGAAATAAAATACTGCAGAAAAACCATTTTATTACCTTGGAAGATGAAAAAGAGAAATGAAGACATTTAAAAGAATATTTTTTTTCTTTTCCGTTCACCAGCTTTAATACTGGCAAAGTCCCTAGAGACTAGGAACTGAATTTTGCATGTTAGTCCATTTTTTCCTGGCAGCCGGCCGTGTGCATAGGGGTCGCTCGCTGCACAGGTAAATAACTCTGTCTTCAGAGGTACTCATATTTTCCCATCAGTGAGTAACTGACGTTTCAAGCCGGACCTTGTTGCTGAGACCAGAGGTGGTTGCCACAAAAAGAAATAACAAATAAAAAATCCCAACTGGTGCAGCCGAGATTTTAACTCACAACCTCTCTGTCTTGAGACCAGTGTCTCGCCTCATGACCAACCAGTCCACATTAAAAGAAATGAATATTTAAGAGAACTAGTTTATAAACATCACTTTAAAGAGAAAATTAAAACATTATGGCTACATCATGTGAAACAGTGGGTTAGAAAGACAGTAATGCAAGGCATTGTTCGAGGAAGAAATCTTAAACTGAACAAAAAAGGAAATGAGGAGATCTGGCTACAGTCAGAGGTTCTTTCAGGCTGTAATAAAAACAATGTTTTGCAATACACATGCAACTAGATGATATGTCGACTGATGACTCACACACTCTTTATAGGCCTCCAAACGCACACAAAAATATATTTTTATATACCACACACACACACGCACACCGTCATGACAAAAATTCGATATGAGACATCTATTACCGTATATCTACTATTGGGCGTGACAGCAGTGTCCAATCCTGTGGTGGGGATGATCCTCCCATCTTTGTCCCAGACAATTTGGGGTTTGGGATCCCCCACAGCCACACAATGAAGCATCATTGGTTGACCTTCAAAAGCTATGGTCTCATTTGGAGGTCGAATACTGAAACTTGGTTTTTCTGAAAGAAAAAAAATGATTGGAGAGTGATTGTTTTAATGAAAACTGTTATTGAAGGGGATTGTTTATCTCAAATAATGAATACTAGATTGTTGTTTAATAGGAGTAATGAATAGGAAGATGCTGCTTTAATGGAAGTAATGATTAGGGGTTGCTTTAACAGAAGTAATGATTGGTGATGGCTGTTTTAACTAAAATAATGAAATGGAAATTGTTAATTAACAGAAGTAACAATTTTGGAGTATTAGTTATAAAAAGAAAGTAATGATAAGAATAACAGATTTACTGAATCTTACCAGGTCATTGTAGATTTGATGAAAGCAAGAACCAGGGGCTTAATTATTTATTAAATTAAGTATAATGTATGATTGGTGATTTTATTAATTACAGTGATAACTTTAGCATTGCAAACTTATGTTTTAGTGAAAATATGAGGCTAAAGGTAGAAGTGCACAGGCTAATGAATAACAAACCAAGTAATGAAAAGGTGGATAACCTCATGCTAAAGACCGGCGTGTGTAATAACTTTATGATCGGAGCATGTGATTTACTGAAATTTGATTTTTTTTTTAAATGAATAAGTCAAAAAAAAAAAAAAAAAAAAGTAAATGTTCTCTCCATGCCTTGCTAGGTGTATGGGTAATATGGTGTTAGTGGCCATATTTTTCATCAGCTTTGCACATTTTTGGGTGATATGGTCAGTATCAAGCCAGACCGCCAACTTCCCAGAAAAATTTCTGGTACCCATTTTTAGAGGCTGGGTGAACCCCAGAGACTTGTTGGTTTTAAAGAAAAATCAACCACTTCTGAGAATTGAACCCAGACCCCTCCGACCAGGAAGAGAGAACACTAACCACTCAGACACCTTTAGATCCTTTGGATCTTTTAGATGCTGACACAGAAATTTGTTAATAACCTTACTTCACTCTTTCCTGTTGTGTGACAGTTTTCTGTGTTTGATTGATATATTTTTTCCCTGTCAGTCTTTGGTATCTATCTATTGATCTTTTGAGCCATAGCCAGCCCACAGGGCATAGACCCAGATACTCTTTCTCTTATCTAAATTTTTATTCTAGCAATTTTCAATCCTTCTCAAGATATTTTATAAATTCTCGCCATTTGTCTCTGTTCTGTGCAAGCAACTCATCTCATTGAGGGAGCCGATTCCTGCTGCTCTTGCCTCTCTGATCAATGTCTTTGGTGTCACTAATTCATTTTCTCCTCTGTCTAACTCTTTATCTTTCACTGTTCCTTGTAGGATGGATGTGAAATTTATCATCAGTTAGTTTGTTCATTTGTGTTCACGCAATGACTAAAGGATTACACCTCTTCGTCATCCACCATTAAAAGGACACTAATTGGATGTGTCTGCATCATGTTGTGTTTTTGCAGTAAAACTGTGATATTTGCGCCTTTCAGCCCAACAGATCTGACTTCAGGACTATCATCAGTGTCTTGGCCAGTCTTGCCTGGAGGTTTTCAATCTATCTGGTTGGTCACAACCGATATCCTCCAATAGCAAGAGGATTAAGTTGTCATCTGTGGTACATCGCACACTGGTAATCAACTTACATTTTGTAACATATCCATTAGTTATTTGAACACACAAAACAGAATTGTTTATCCCTCTAATTTTTTAAATTTATTTTAGAAATATACTTGCATAGATTCTTTAAAAGCATATTCAAATTGACTACAAGTTGGAACTTTAATTTTAGTAACATTTGTGGCTGAAAATTGACACTTCTCAAATGAATAAATCTTTGAAATATTTCTTGTCCTTTAAAATATTACTAACAAAAAAAAATTGATTAACGAGGAAAATTCACAGTTTTGTGTGATGTCACAAATGGGAAATAAGTGAGTAAGAGTTTCCTTCATTTTTTATGTACATGGGATATCATTTTATAGGAAACATATTTTTCATTTGAAATTACACTATTAAAATTACTATTTTTACAAGATTCTCCTCATTTCTGAGGTCTGCCGGGGGAAAGATTAAAGTAATATAGTCAAGGTGCTAAAGTCAGAGTTTTTACTTCATGGCCAATAACAAAAAATTTTTTTGAACTTATCATAATTCAAGATTGTGTTCTCCTGATATGGAGTACAAGATACCGGTTTGGCCACCAATTCTCCAAGAAAAAATTGAATTTAAAAAATGAGGGAAATGTCATAAACTCAGATTATCAACTTTAGATCCACAGTGCTATATGCTGGGAAATGTCGTAAACTCAGATCATCAACTTTAGATAAACAGTACTAAATGCTGGGAAATGTCATAAACTCAGATTATCACTTTAGATCCGCAGTGTTATATGCTGGGAAATGTCATAAACTCAGATTATCAACTGTAGATCCACAGTGTTATATACTGGGAAATGTCATAAACTCAGATTATCAACTCGAGATCCACAGTGCCACATGCTGAGAAAAGTAATAAAATTTAAGTTATTAACACCCATAAATACCGCCAAAGGATCATTATAATTCCATCATTATCATTATATACACTAAAATACCACACTGAGGCTAAAGCAAAAAATTGTGAAAATTTTGCAAAATTATCTTAAATAGGTAAATATTATTATTACAGAAATCAATAAAAATTCTTTGAAGGTGATTTATCTTATAGAAAAAGGTGTGTGTTAACCGAATTATGTGTGTATGACAGGATCCAGCAGCCAAGCCCATCTTACAAAGGAAGGTGGAAGGTATTCACTCATCATTTTTTTATTTACCGATGATTGTAGAAATAAAAATAAAACGGTGGGTGTGGCTTAAGGAAGCAATGAACAATCATGGTTCCGTATGTAAAAGATTGTAGCTGTAAGGAAAATTATACAATCATACTGGCAAGTTGAAGTGGGAGCTATAAGGGAGATTGTGTTTACACAGTGAACATTGCAAACTGAAGGTAAATGAACATTACGTTTACAGGTGATTGGCAAATAAATGAGAATTACCAATATATGGTAGAGTCTTTCTTCTTTCTTCACTTCCTCTTGTACACATTTGGATGTCGAGGAAAATGCAAAGTTCTGGTTCTCAGCTTTTGGCGGCCTCACTCATTGTCAGTTGTTGTTGTTGTAATGTTTCTTTGATGTTGTCGGTCCATCTTACTCTGGGTCTACCTCTTGCTCTTCCCCCTTCTCCTCTTTTAATATATGCTTTGTATGGTAAGGAATCACGCTGCATTCTTACTAGGTGGGCAAACCAGTTTATTTGTTGTTTCTGTATGTAGCTTAGGATTGGCTCAATGCCTACTCTTTCTCTTATAATATAATTTCTGATTCTGTCTTTTCTGGTCACTCCAAGCGTTTTTCTATTCTTTGTTGTGACAAGCTTTCTTTGGAGCTCAGACATAAATAGTAGAGTCATCTTTATCAAGTACCGGCCTGCTGGCGTAGGTGATCATGTCTCTCCACAATTTCTATCTCGACAGTTATTTATCATTTCTGTTGTTGACCTTCTGCCAAGCCATTCTCTTAAGCTGTCTGGTATTTTTTCTCTTTGCTTCCCTCTATCTCTTTGTCCCTCAAATTTTCCAGTTGTTACAATATATTCCAGTTGTTCTCTTCTCATTACAAGGCCAAAAAATGATGATTGTTTCTTCCTAATATTAGAAATTTGCTCTCTTTTTGCTTTGCCTTTCAGAACATTTTCATTACTCTTCTTAGCTGTCCATGGTATTCTCAACATTCTTCTGTAAAACCACATTTCTACAGACTCCAGTGATTTTCTTGTCTGTTGTCCTATTGTCCATGATTTCCATCCATATGTTAATACTCAGGGTATACAGAGTAATCTAATTTACTATCACTGCTTTAAACAAACAAACAAAATAGGAGAGTGGGTAGCCAAATTCATAACTTGTCACTCTCCAAGACTAGGGGAACGAGAGGGTTCAAATCCCAGCAGGACAAAAAGTTTGTTTCTACAGGGGACGAAATAAAAACTCGGACCTGAACATCTGACAGCGACTGCACTGGATAAGAGGTCTTTATTCTCCAGACCTGTATCTCCCCCCTGACCCCAATAATGGGAAAATGTAAAGATATATTTTTTTAAAGATAGTTTATCAATAAATATACAAGACAAGATCATTACCAACAATCCTGACAGTGACTGTAGCATTGATATAGCCTTGCTGCCGGTGTGTGGCCACACACATGTACTTGCCCTCATCTTCCCTTCGTACTTTCATAATATGAAGAGTTCCCCGTTCATCGTACATATGCTCAGGAAGTTTTATGCCGTTATTAAGTTTGAGCCATTGAATGAGTGGTGGAGTGAGGGCTGCTGCCTGGCACTTGATGCTGGCCACTTTGTCAAGCTCCAAATAATAGACCTCATTTGGGACAGGATCAAATTTAAGCTTCCCTGAAAGAATTAATTCAATAGATATTAGTTATGTATAAGAAATTGATCTCTAGATCCATAAATATTTGCCCTGTCAATCTATCTATTGTTCTTCTATGCTGAAGATGGCACAAAGTGCAACAATTCTAGACTCTTGTGTCTGACAATCTTTCAAATATCAGACCTTGCACAGGATCTGCATTGTGTTTCGCCATACGGATCTGTTCTGGGTGAGCTGCTCAATCTCGGCGAGGCAGTGAGTACAAATATCTCTATATGTTGTTGTCTTGAAAGGTTGACTCAAGGCAAACAATAATGGTAATTTCTAGTGATGACCTTATGAGCTTGAGGTCATAAAAAGGACAGAGTTGGTACACATATACTAAAGGCTATTGTACCAGTCAGTCTATATATGATATTTCATTTAATGCATACAATAACCCAGTGTAGGTGTTCACTAATATACTACTTATAGTATACAATATTTTAGTATGGGCGTGCACTAATATTTCTGTTATTGTAAACAATGTTCTGCAATGGATGTATAACAATATTTCAGTTGTTGTATACAATATTCTGCCATGGATGTATAACAATATTTCAATTATTGTATAAAATATTCTAGTATGGATGTATAACAATATTTCAATTATTGTATAAAATATTCTAGTATGGATGTATAACAATATTTCAATTTGTATAAAATATTCTAGTATGGATGTATAACAATATTTCAATTATTGTATAAAATATTCTAGTATGGATGTATAACAATATTTCAATTATTGTATAAAATATTCTAGTATGGATGTATAACAATATTTTTGTTGTTGTATTTGGTTATTTGGTTATGGAAGGCTCCGGTATCACTGCAAACGAATTAAAGTCCATAATTGCTCAACCGCCCGTGCCAGCATAATCATCCGAATTAATATCGCATCTCCCAAACAAAGAAAGGTAACTGTAGTCCCCATCGTAGCAGAATCAGCACACGCCAAAAGACATAAGGCAAAACTGCACAGAAAGTGAACACAGCCAACTGTTCCCTGTCATACGATATCATTCATCATAAACAATTGGATATCAAAACATGATCAAAATGGATGAGACACACAGCTCACGGTGTGCACAAAGCACTTAACTCAGTAGCTCCTGCAACAGGCCGGACTTGGAATATGAGGAAACTGCAACAAGGAACACTTTTCATGCATAGCCTTCAGTTGTTCCCACCACCTATCCACCATATACTGGAAGTTCACACTATGTGGATGACTGTAAATCAAATGGGGATGTGATGAGAGAGGGGTAGGGGAAAAAAACTGTCACCTGATTAGACGAGAGGTCTGATAGAAGTGGGAGGTGATAATATGAAGTGTGTATGACGATCAAGAACTAGATAGGTATCGGCTGAGATAGAGCAATGTATACAAGGGCATGAAAACATGAGCAAACAAAGCCAGACATGCCATCAGGCAACAAAGACAAAAATAAGGTGTATTGGGGGATCATGGAAGACTGATGTAAACACGATACTCAGGGTATTCTGGGTAATTTAATTTACTATCACCTCTTTAAACAAACAAACAAAAATAATTGTATAGGTATTTAATAAGATGATTACTGATAGTTTTCTACTTACTGGACACTCTTAAGTGCGCAGGACTTGACACTTTCACAGCATGACCTGTTGTGTTAGCCACACAGGCATAGTTGCCAGCATCAGATGCTCTGACTACCGGTATGACCAAAGTACCTTCTTTGGGGTTGATTTGAAATAACTTGGATCCCTGCAAGAAATGATATAACAAGACTGATGGATGTATGAAAGTTGTGAGTGTATGTTCTGATTAGCTGACTAGTCGATTGTTTGACTGCCACGTTAGTTCTTTGGTTTACTGGTTAGTTAATTAGTTGCCTGACTGATTGATTGATACCTGGAAGGTTCATATGTTGGATACTCATCTGTTTGTTTGTTGGCTGACTGACTGTTTTTTGGAAAAAAATTAGATATTTGTTTTTTTTTTATTTGGCTGGTTGTTTTGATAGTTGGTTGTTTTGAACATTGAATGGCTGTTCTGATTGTTGAGTGGCTGCATTACTAGTTGAATGGCTGTTTTGATTGTTGAGTGGCTGTTTTACTAGTTGAATGGCTGTTTGATTGTTGAGTGGCTGATTTACTAGTTGAATGGCTGTTTTGATTGTTGAGTGGCTGTTTCACTAGTTGAATGGCTGTTTTGTTTGTTGAATGGTTCACTGTTGGTTGGCTGGTTAATTTATTGTTAGCTGATTGATTTATTAGTTCAATGGCTGATTTATTGGTTGCCTGATTGTTTGCTGGCTAGCTGTTTATTAATTAGCGGATTAGATGGAAACAAAGGTCTTTGACTGGTTGATTAACTCACTGCTTGGTTTACTAGTTAGCTCTTTGACTGGTTGAAAACCACTGTAAACCACTGCTTGGTTTACTAGTTAGCTCTTTGACTGGTTGAAAACCACTGTAAACCACTGCTTGGTTAACTAGTTAGCTCTTTGACTGGTTGAAAACCACTGTAAACCACTGCTTGGTTTACTAGTTAGTTCTTTAACTGATTTATAGTTTTGGTTGAATAGTTGACTGGCTGATTATATGTTTGCTGGATGGTTAGTCGTGTAAATAGTAAACTATTATTTGATTAACTGCAATACTGACAGGTTCACTGACTGAATGATAGCTGGATACTGATGCAAAGCTTGTTGACTCTTTCGTTTTGGCCTAATATCCTGTAGGGTTATCTGCTAGTGTTCAGATGTTTTAATTTTGCTACAAATAGGTTTATGTAATATTTATTCTTGGTTCATCTACTTATGTAGCAATTTTTGTTAGAATTATTGAATATAGTTCCAATTACTAGTGGTCAACAGAGATGACCTCCCTTCTCTGGTAACTATATTTTGAAGAAGACTTAACATTCATAGCTGAGTTAAGCACCATTATAATGCATTCTCTGCTCTTGTTCATTACTATAATTACTTGTGGCTTTGCTATTATCTCCTTCTACTGATGAAGGCTTATAGTTAAAACTTTACGTTTTTTTTGTTCATCTTATTCTCATAAAAATAACATACTTGCATGTGATTATATTTCACTCTATTTCATTAGCAAAAAGACAGAAGTAATGGTAGCAACAAAGAAAAAGGCATCACTGCATTGTACAATAAAGACAAGTGGAATAATATTAAAACAGGTGAATGAATTTAAATATCTGAGAACAATGTTAACCTCAGATAGTAGATGTACAACAAAGGTGAGATACAGAATGGCTCAGGCAAAAAAAACTTTCAAAAAAATGAGGAAGATACTTTGCAATCAATTTTTGACAATGGTCTCAGGAAAATGAGTTCTTAAATGTTATGTGGAACCAGTCTAAACATATAGATGTAAATCATGGGCAATACATCAATAGACAAGAGAAAATCACTGGAGGCTTTAGAATAGTGGTTTTACAGAGGAATATTGAGAATACCATGAATGACAGTTAAGAAGAGTAATGAAAATGTTCTGAAAGAGGACAAAGCAAAAAAGGGCAGATTTCCAATATTAGGAAAAACAATAATCATTCTTTGGCCATGTAACGAGAAGGGAACAGCTGGAATATATTGTAACAACTTGGAAAATTGAGGACAAAGAGATAGAGGGAAGCAAAGAGAAAAGATACCAGACAGCTTAAGTGATTGACTTGGCAGAAAGTCAACAACAGAAATGATAAATAATTGTTGAGATCGAAAGTTGAGAGACATGATCACCTACGCCAGCCAGCATGGCACTTGATGATGATTTCACTCTTGAAATTCAAACTTGTAGATAATAATCTTTACCCCTGTGGTAAATCTCCAAAAAATGCTGAACACATTTTCCTGAATGTTTATTTAATGAGAGAAACTGAGGACCTCTGACATGGACCTGAATAACAAGGTCTTTGGTTTCTGTGAAGAAGCTGTGGAGTACATTGCTGCTTCAATGCCCCAAAAGGAGAGTGTGAAGAATACCTGTGAGTGTGTGTAGCATGGCAATGAATGTGAGTTCTAAGTAGCAGCTGTGTGAATGTCACTTGGTTTATATGTCATCAGTGAATGTCACTTCTGTGTATTAAATTTTATTTAAAATGAGCACTATATGACATTTGTTCAATAATCAATTTACAATTAATGACTCTCTTATTCTCCAACTCACTCACTCAGTGAGTCACTCAGTGAGTCAGTCAGTGAGTCAGTCAGTCAGTGATTCAGTCAGTCAGATTCAGTCAGTCAGTCAATCATGCACTCACTCACTCATCACTCACTCACACAATAACCAACAACATCATTCACCCATTCACTCACTGACACACACAATAGCTAATAACATCACACACTATAGCTAATAACATCATTCACTGACACACGCAATAACCAACAACATCACTCACTGACACACACAATAGATAACAACATCACTCACTGACACACACAATAGATAACAACATCACTCACTGACACACACAATAACTAACAACATCACTCACTGACAAACACAATAGCTAACAACATCACTCACTGACACACACAATAAATAACAACATCACACACAATAACTAACAACATCACTCACTGACACACACAATAGCAAACAACATCACTCACTGACACACACACAATAAATAACAACATCACACACAATAACTAACAACATCACTCACTGACACACACAATAACTAACAACATCACTCACTGACACACACAATAGCAAACAACATCACTCACAATAACTAACAACATCACTCACTGACACACACAATAACTAACAACATCACTCACTGACACACACAATAACTAACAACATCACTCACTGACACACACAATAGCAAACAACATCACTCACAATAACTAACAACATCACTCACTGACACACACAATAGCAAACAACATCACTCACAATAACTAACAACATCATTCACTGACACACACAATAACTAACAACATCACTCACTGACACACACAATAGCAAACAACATCACACACAATAACTAACAACATCATTCACTGACACACACAATAACTAACAACATCACTCACTGATACACACAATAGCAAACAACATCACTCACTGACACACACAATAACTAACAACATCACTCACTGACACACACAATAGCTAACAACATCACTCACAATAACTAACAACATCACTCACTGACACATAATAGATAACAACATCACACACAATAACTAACAACATCACTCACTGACACACACAATAGCAAACAACATCACTCACTGACACACACAATAACTAACAACATCACTCACTGACACATACAATAGCTAACAACATCACACACAATAGCTAACAACATCACACACAATAGCTAACAACATCACTCACTGACACACACAATAGCAAACAACATCACTCACTGACACACACAATAACTAACAACATCACTCACTGACACACACAATAGCAAACAACATCACTCACTGACACACACAATAGCAAACAACATCACTCACTGACACACACAATAACTAACAACATCACTCACTGACACACACAATAGCAAACAACATCACTCACTGACACACACAATAACTAACAACATCACTCACTGACACACACAATAGCTAACAACATCACTCACTGACACATACAATAGCTAACAACATCACACACAATAACTAACAACATCACTCACTGACACACATAATAGATAACAACATCACACACAATAACTAACAACATCACTCACTGACACACACAATAGCAAACAACATCACTCACTGACACACACAATAACTAACAACATCACTCACTGACACACACAATAGCTAACAACATCACTCACAATAACTAACAACATCACTCACTGACACACATAATAGATAACAACATCACACACAATAACTAACAACATCACTCACTGACACACACAATAGCAAACAACATCACTCACTGACACACACAATAACTAACAACATCACTCACTGACACACACAATAGCTAACAACATCACTCACAATAACTAACAACATCACTCACTGACACACATAATAGATAACAACATCACACACAATAACTAACAACATCACTCACTGACACACACAATAGCAAACAACATCACTCACTGACACACACAATAGCTAACAACATCACTCACAATAACTAACAACATCACTCACTGACACACATAATAGATAACAACATCACACACAATAACTAACAACATCACTCACTGACACATACAATAGCAAACAACATCACTCACTGACACACATAATAGATAACAACATCACACACAATAACTAACAACATCACTCACTGACACACATAATAGATAACAACATCACACACAATAACTAACAACATCACTCACTGACACACACAATAACTAACATCACTCACTGACACACATAATAGATAACAACATCACACACAATAACTAACAACATCACTCACTGACACACATAATAGATAACAACATCACACACAATAGCAAACAACATCACTCACTGACACACATAATAGATAACAACATCACACACAATAACTAACAACATCACTCACTGACACACACAATAGCTAACAACATCACACACAATAGCTAACAACATCACTCACTGACACACACAATAGATAACAACATCATTCACTGACACACACAATAACTAACAACATCCCTCAATGACACACACAATAACTAACAACATCACTCACTGACACACACAATAACTAACAACATCACTCACTGACACACACAATAACTAACAACATCACTCACTGACACACACAATAACTAACAACATCACTCACTGACACACACAATAACTAACAACATCACTCACTGACACACACAATAGTTAACAACATCACACACAATAACTAACAACATCACACACTGACACACACAATAACTAACAACATCATTCACTGACACACACAATAACTAACAACATCACTCACTGACACACACAATAGCTAACAACATCACTCACTGACACACACAATAGCTAACAACATCACTCACTGATATACACAATCACTAACAACATCACTCAAGGACACACACAATAACTAACAACATCACTCACTAAAACACACTATTAATAGCTAACAAGGTTTCAAATACTTGGCACAATAATAACATCAGATGGGAGATGCACCACAGAAATAAAAAGCAGAATAGCTCAGGCCAAAATAGCATTTCAGAAAATGAAAAATATCTTATGCAACAAATCTATGTCAATAAAAATGAGAAAGAGAGTTCATCGGTGCTATACAGAACCAATTCTGACCTATGGAAGCGAATAATGTAGTAGACAAACAAATGAAATGATGATTAGGCCATAGAGATGGGATTTTCAGAAGAATGTTGAAAGTTCCCTGGACAGCTAAAAGACAAATGAGGAAATTCTCAAAGAAACCAACACAAAAACGGAGCTCTTAAAAACATCAGAAAGAAGCAATCAACATTTTCAGGCACATCATGAGAAGAGGAAAGTTAGAATACTTGGTTACAACTGGCAAAATAAAAGGAAAGAGAGATCGCGAATGACAAAGAGAGAAAATACTGGATAACTTGGTGTCCTGATATGGAAGACAATCAACAACAGAACTGATACGATGCACTGTAGATAGAAGATTGTGGAGGGACATGATCACCTATGCCAACCGGTATGGCACATGATGATGATGAATAGCTAACAACATCACTCACTGACACATACAATAACTAACAACATCACTCACTGACACACACAATAACTAACAACATCACTCACTGACACACACAATAACTAACAACATCACTCACTGACACACACAATAACTAACAACATCACTCACTGACACACACAATAACTAACAACATCACTCACTGACACACACAATAACTAAACAACATCACTCACTGACACACACAATAACTAACAACATCACTCACTGACACACACAATAACTAACAACATCACTCATTGACACACAATAACTAACATCATCACTCACTGACACACACAATAACTAACAACATCACTCACTGACACACACAATAACTAACAACATCACTCACTGACACGCACAATAACTAACATCATCAATCACTGACACACACAATAACTAACAACATCACTCACTGACACACACAATAACTAACAAACATCACTCACTGACACACACAATAACTAACAACATCCCTCACTGACACACACAATAACTAACAACATCACTCACTGACACACACAATAACTAACAACATCCCTCACTGACACACACAATAACTAACAACATCACTCACTGACACACACAATAACTAACAACATCACTCACTGACACGCACAATAACTAACATCATCATTCACTGACACACACAATAACTAACATCATCAATCACTGACATACACAATAACTAACAACATCAATCACTGACACACACAATAACTAACAACATCACTCACTGACACACACAATAACTAACATCATCAATCACTGACACACACAATAACTAACAACATCACTCACTGACACACACAATAACTAACAACATCACTCACTGACACACACAATAGCTAACAACATCAATCACTGACACATACAATAGCTAACAACATCCCTCACTGACACACACAATAACTAACAACATCACTCACTGACACACACAACAGCTAACAACATCACTCATTGACACAAACAATAACTAACAACATCAATCACTGACACACACAATAACTAACAACATCACTCACTGACACACACAATAACTAACAACATCACTCACTGACACACACAATAACTAACAACATCCCTTACTGACACACACAATAACTAACAACATCACTCACTGACACACACAATAACTAACAACATCACTCACTGACACACATAATAACTAACAACATCACTCACTGACACACACAATAACTAACATCATCAATCACTGACACACACAATAACTAACAACATTACTCATTGACACACAATAACTAACATCATCAATCACTGACACACACAATAACTAACAACATCAATCACTGACACACACAATAACTAACAACATCACTCACTGACACACAAAATAGCTAACAACATCACTCACAGACACACACAATAACTAACAACATCACTCACTGACACACAAAATAGCTAACAACATCACTGACTGACACACACAATAACTAACAACATCACTCACTGACACACAAAATAGCTAACAACATCACACACACACAATAATTAACATCACACACACACAATAACTAACAACATCACACACAAACAATAGCTAACATCACACACATACACACACACAATAACCAACAATATCACTCACACATACACACACAATAATCAACAACATCACTCACACCCCCTTTCACACCTAAACAATTATGAACCAAATCTACCTGTCACTCACCAACTCTCTCTCTCACTCACTCACTACCCTCACATCAATTTACTCATCCACAAGCTTACTCATTACCTCTCATTCACTCACTAAACCATCTCTCACCACCCAATCAACACACTTACTATTCCCTAACTTATTCATTCACGTCTCACTCACTCACCCAGCTATCCTATCACCCATTCATTCATTCTGACTCAGTCACTCACTATCATAGCCTACTCATGAATCACTATCTAACTCTCTTTCACTTAATCATTCACCAACTCTCATTCTCTCACTCACTAACTGACCCTTTAACTCACTTATACATCCACCTCACTAAATGTCACTACTCACTCCCCCATTATTTCACTCACTCTAACACAGTCACGCACCAACATACTCATTAACATTATCTCACTTAATTACTCACCAATTGAACCATATCTCACCACTCAATTGTCACATACACTCACTCACCTGCTCTCTCACTCACGTCTTCTATTATCCTCACCCTTCAATCTAAACTCGTTGCAGTTCACATACTCCCCACAATATCCTACTTATCACTCATTCTAACCGCAGTTGACATACTCCCACACAATCCTTCTTATCACTCATTCTAACCGCAGTTCACATACTCCCCACACAATCCTACTTATCACTCATTCTAACCGCAGTTCACATACTCCCCACACAATCCTACTTATCACTCATTCTAACCGCAGTTCACATACTCCCACACAGGCCTACTGAACACTCATTCTAACCGCAGTTCACATACTCCCCACACAATCCTACTTATCACTCATTCTAACCGCAGTTCACATACTCCCCACACAGGCCTACTGAACACTCATTCTAACCGCAGTTCACATACTCCCCACACAGGCCTACTGAACACTCATTCTAACCGCAGTTCACATACTCCCCACACAATCCTACTTAACACTCATTCTAACCGCAGTTCACATACTCCCCACACAGGCCTACTGAACACTCATTCTGCTACAGTCCATATAGACACACTACTCAGGGAGCCGCGATAGTTCTGCGGTTAGTGAACTGGACTACAAAGGACAAGAGGTAGTGTTCGATCCCAATCGACAGCTACCGGTTCACGCAGCATTTAATGGGTACCGGGTTTTTTTTCTGGGAAAGTAAAGCGGCACGGGCGTGTAATACCGACCACATTAGCCATAAAAATTATGTGCCGAAGGTCTGTAAAATTTATGGTCATTAACACCCCAGCGTGACGGGGGTACTTTACTTTACCACACACACACTCACTCAACTCTTTACCCACCCAAGCAACCACCACACAAACTTTCTCACACAACCTCTCACCTACTATCCAAATAAATCACACTCCATTATACTAACCACGTCACTCACTATTCACGTTTCCTTTTCGCTCACCCACAATTGAATCTCACTCACTATGCCCTTCTAATTCACACCACTACGACCTGCCTCCATGCTTATCCTCAATACTTCATTCAATTGTTTTAATCGAATAACATTAGTTTATGACAATGTTTTAATCAATCAAAATATAATAATAATAATAACAACAACAGCCCAACAAGCCCCTACCATTGGTAACGGAACCCCATCCTTCATCCACAAAATGGTGGTGACCGGATATGGCGTCCCAGCCACCTGACAGCTAAATGATGTACTTCCGTCTTCATCAACCGTCATGGGCTGCGGGACTCGACTAATAATTGGAGGCACTGAAACAAAACCATCAGGGAGGGTTAAATTCATCACATCATGGCAAGCGATACATCACTCACTTGAATTAATGTTCACAAAAATCCGCCAGCTTAAACCATCGAACGCTCTGCTTCAAAGCTATTTAGAGAATGAAAGAAAGGACAGGTGGGTGGATGGATGAATATATAGACCAGTGGCGTATTCTCTATGCTACCGCCGGTTGCCTGAACATATTAACGAATTACAAAAGGAAATGATAATTTATTATATTTTTTTTTCCTAATTATATTACAAATTTTCGAATATTCTATTACACATTTCGTAGGCCAATAGTATTTATTTGCTTTGATTTGCATTTATTAAAGCAAGGTTTTCCTATGGCCACTATAACGTTTGTGAATGAAAGCGAAACTACTCTATATAGTACATGAAACCGCTAATAAGCAGCGGTACAGTTCTCTTCTCTCCGACTTAGAATTAATTACATTGACATTAAAAAATTCCATTGAAAATAATACGGGAGGAAGCCGCCTATACAAAATGCGGTTTCATTGGTTATTTTTATCTCTAGCTAATCTGAAGCGTCACAAAGTGAAAGTGAAACAATGTCTGATTACCGGAACTTCTTAACCTATTCATAACTATGTTATGCGCATCAGCATCTGTAGAAAGAACTTGTTCTGCTCTCAAGAGAATCAAATCTTATTGTCGCTCAACTCAGACACAAGAACGTTTATCTGGTTTGGCAATAATGTCCATTGAGAAATCATTCATTCAGAAACTTAGAAACCAACCCAACAGTACTTTTAATGACAAAGTCATCGAGACATTTTCGTCCCAAACAAGACGGATAGAGTTTACATATAAATAAGTAAGTAATTTAAAATGCAGTAATGTCATTAGCAAATATTACTTTATGTTAGCCTACTGAATATAATGTGCGTCTTTATTTATTATGTCAGCGGTAGCCCAGACCCCAAACCAGTATACGCCACTGATACAGACAGACAGAAAGACATTTGCATCATCATCTTATGATGTCTCCACAGCGAAGGTATTGCCAGCATATATCACCGCTTCATTTTGTCTCGTGCCTCAATGGTACACGATGTCACATATTCTCCTGTCCATTTATTAATGTTATTAGTCCACTTTAAACTTTATCTCTACCTTTCTAACCTTGTATCTTCCCATCCAAGATGATGTTCATTTGGTAGTGTCTCCTTTTATGAAAACTCCATTTCATTTGTCTTTTCTCAATTGTATTAAAATAGCTCTTACTTCAGTCTCAACTGCTTCAAAACTTTATCTGTTTTCATGTGTGTCCACCCAGTTATTCCTAGTGCATATTTAAATGACTTCGATTTTCTTCTCTTTTACCTTAATAGGTGCCATTGCTTCTGCAGTAGGCATCAGTGAAGAGTGTGTATATATAACTTTATTCTCAGTTTTATTCCTAATGTTATTTAATATTTATTGTATATTTGATTTGATTATATATTTCATGTTTGTTAAAATACTTTTTGTCACTCCTATTCTTTTGTTAATTCTATCTATCTATTGACCTTTCGAGCCGTAGCCGGCCCATAGGGCGTAGACCAAGATACTCCTTCTCTTATCTGAATTTTTGTTCTAGCAGTTTTCAATTCTTTTAAAGATATTTTATCAAATCTCGCCATTTGTCTCTGTTCTGTGCAAGCAGCTCTATCTCATTGAGGGAGTCGATTCCTGCTGCTTTTGCCTCTCTCAGCAATGTTCTTCTCAGTGTCTCTCTGGGTCTTCCTCTTTTTCTCTTACCTGTTGTTTCCCACATGAGTGCTTGCTCTGCTATTCGGTTATTATCTCTTCTCATCACATGTCCAACATATGACCATCGTCGTTTCTTTATTACTGAAGATATTATTTGTTAATTACACACATTTTATATATCTAAAAAAAAAAATAAATAATAAAAGTAAATCATTCTTATTTTCTCGCGTTTCCATATTTATTCCAAATACTTACTTGTTCTATCTTCGGCGTTGGAAGCTGTAAATGTTTTGCTTGACTCTCTCTCAGAACATCTTCATTACTCTTCTAAGCTATCCATGGTACTCTCAATATTCTTCTGTAAAACCACATTTCTACAGACTCCAGTGATTTTCTAGTCAGTTGTCCTATTGTCCATGATTCACATCCATATGTTAAGACTGGCTCTACATAACATTTAAGAAGTCTTTTTAATTAGAGGACAGCTAACAGAAATGTATTTGTGTATATGTCTATCTGGCCATTCTTACGAACATAGATTTAGACTTTTATCAAGTTTGTTTAAAGAAGAAAAAGAACCCGAATCAAACATAAATGGATGACAATTAAGATAAGAACAGTAACTCACCCGACACGATAACCCAGACGCTCTGCTTTTTCTCCCCTGATGTGTTGTTTGCGATGAAAGTGTAGTTTCCGGAGTCCATTTCTGGGGCGAATCGAAAACGAGATTGTTGTTCAGAACATGGATACGCCCGGTATCCACGACCACGCGATCATTCCTGTCAATCCACCTGTTGAAACATTTGTCGATACACGTTTGTCATTTAAGCTTCTATGTTTGTATCAATAAAAATTGACAAGTGTCTAATATTCCGTTGACATTAATCTTTCTAATCAGAATGATAATATTTGGGAAAATTATTTCATTTGATTTGTGGTAGCGATGTAGATAGCGCTCTCGCCTACTGTTCAAGTTGGTTCGATTCCATGTGACGAGATTTATGTTTGACCGACACGGCTTCGGGAGGAAAAAGGGGGGGGGGGTGTTGTTGGGAAAATCACCTGACTCGACTACCGACGTTCGGACAACCCGTGTTTGATTCCCGCTGGGAGCAGTGTGAGTTGTACTCGTGGTTGGAAAAAAAAATATCCCCCGCGGTGGACCCAGCTGCTGGCAGAAAGTAGTACTCTGGGAAGGTGAGGAATGCCGCCACGCATCGTGAGTTTCGATGCTTGAAGCGACACTATCCAGAAGTCTCCGAATACTTCTGGATAGGCGGCCGAGCACATATGGGTGAAAACTCACATGCTAAGACGCCGATTCAAGTCTCGTACTTTATTACCTTTACTTTAGTATGGCCGTCAGGCGTAATACTGACCACATTATTCGTAAATGTGCCGATGGTCATGGGCAATATAGGCACTAAGGAGACTGATAATATAATACGCATTGAGACGTGAGGTTTGTCATCTTAGCCCATTCAGTTCTCCGCCTGCAAGACAGTCTCAGCGAAACGAGATATATGGCCACAGACGTTGTCCTAGTGGTTTGATGATACGCATGTCTTTATAGCATTATACAATGTATGTATTAGAAAATAAAAACTCACTTGTCAGAATGGAGCAGGGTTCAATTCCTATGTAGCGCAATTTTTTTTTCGGACCGACAAGGCTCCGGGGTTCACCCAGCTTCTACAAATTTGTATCATACATTTTTCTGGAAGTAAAGACGGCCTGGCGTGATATCGACCACACTCCCCCGAAAATGTTTAATGATCATGGACAAAATATGGCCCTATATTTCCCATACGCTTAGTAGGGCGTGGAGAGAACTTTTACTTCAAAAAATATTTCATCTTTGGTGATAAGGAGATCTAATGGGTCATTTAAGTTATGTATTTAATAAAAAAGTTTGTGTCGTTTTGTATGTGTGCATCTTTTTGTGTGTATGTGTCTTCATGAGGCTAATCTTTTTTTTGTGGCTAATCTGAGAGTTTCGAGGAACGCAATAATACATTTGTAACCACAAACGATTTTTGTTGTTGTTGTTTTATTTTAAGATGCAACTTCTTCTAATCATTTTGAATATACAATAGAAGAAGTATGCGTATTATTTTATCTTCCTGGAAAGACACAAAATGAGGAATTCAATAAAAGTATAGATAACAAGCAGCTGTGAAATATTTGTCAAATAATGAGATAGTACAGTGTTTAGATATTCATGAGCTGGAGGTGATACAACCATGGCCAGGGCATACATTTTCTTTGTACGGAGTGGGCACCATTTTCTTTGTACTGAGTGAACACCATTTTCTTTGTACTGAGTGGGCACCATTTCTTTGTACTGAGTGAGCACCATTTTCTTTGTACTGAGTGGGCAGCATTTTCTTTGTACTGAGTGGGCAGCATTTTCTTTGTACTGAGTGGGCACCATTTTCTTTGTACTGAGTGGGCAGCATTTTCTTTGTACTGAGTGGGCACCATTTTCTTTGTACTGAGTGGGCACCATTTTCTTTGTACTGAGTGGGCACCATTTTCTTTGTACTGAGTGGGCACCATTTCTTTGTACTGAGTGGGCAGCATTTTCTTTGTACTGAGTGGGCAGCATTTTCTTTGTACTGAGTGGGCACCATTTTCTGTACTGAGTGGGCACCATTTTCTTTGTACTGAGTGGGCACCATTTTCTTTGTACTGAGTGGGCACCATTTTCTTTGTACTGAGTGGGCAGCATTTTCTTTGTACTGAGTGGGCAGCATTTTCTTTGTACTGAGTGGGCAGCATTTTCTTTGTACTGAGTGGGCAGCATTTTCTTTGTACTGAGTGGGCAGCATTTTCTTTGTACTGAGTGGGCAGCATTTTCTTGTACTGAGTGGGCAGCATTTCAAGCATAGCAATTGTGAGCGAGTTATATTTAGTTTGCATTTCTATTTTGTACAGACGAAGTGACATGTAAAGGCATGTCGGTATAGAAATAAAGAGTGAAAGGAGTAGGTGGGGGGGGGAGGGGGGGGTGGGCTTGAAGCAAACTAAAAAAAAATATATCAATATCTGAAAAATTGTGATTCAAAAGTGACAAAGAAGACAGAAAAGAAATCTCTTCTTCTTGTTTCCTTCTTCCTATTTCCTTCTTCTGTTTCCTTCCTCATCTGCCTTTCAAGCGTTGAGGAATACAAGTTGCGGTCTTTTGCTCTTCTGTTCGCTTCTGCTGCTGCTATGTTCCTAGTGCTTCTAATATTCCATAGATCTATCTTTTTCGTGATCGACCCTTGGGTCTGGTGTTCTCACAACGTTTGCTGAAAGCTCGTTGTGTTGTGTTTTGATATTTCTGCCTTGTCACGTGGCCAAACCATTTTATCTGTTGTTTCCTTTATATTCTGTGGCGGGGGTTATTCATAGCTATGTCATATGCTAGTAGTAATGTCAAGAATAGATAAGAAATAAGCAATTAATTGTGTACCCCGCCACCGTTACCTCTTCCACTAAATATGGTTGATGTCTTGTCGACATTTGTTAGTGGTTGGTTAGGTTTACGAAATAAAAGCAAGTATAGAAATTGTGATTTCTTGTAACACGTACCATTCATGTAACATCGAAGTAACATCACTGTCTAGAAATCTGCAGTATGTCTTCCAAAGTTGTGAAAGGTAAGCCTTTAAACTCGGTCTGCTTGCTCAGCGAATTCAACCAGTTAATTTGTTTTCTTGTACCAGAAGCATTTTAACGCAAACTTTTTGTGTTAAACCTGGCATTTAAAAATAGGTACTGACACGTGAGGTATGTACCAGCTAATGGCGACGTGCTATTTTTTTTCTACTTACCTCCCCTACACGCTGATTTGACATGAACACTCCAAACGTGGGTACCTACCTACTTGTAGTTCTTCTGTTGCAATTTACTCGTGAGACTCTCACACTAGCGGATGTCATACAAGCATTTGCCTAGTATTGTACCTAAGGTTCTAGTTTAAACTAAAATCACCACACTTATCTCACTTCATATACTTTATTTGTTGTTTCTATCAAGGAGCCTCGGTATGCAGCAGTTAAGTATATGTTTCGTCAGTACACTATTCACTTGGAATACGAAGATTCCGAACACGGCCTACAATCGAAAGGTAAATAATAATATACGTACCTGACTGAGTGTCAGAGTAGGAAAGACCATCTCCATCATCATCGAGTACCATGGCTGCTGGCGTAGGTGGTCGTGTCTCTCCACAACTCTCGATCTAGACAGTTATTATCATTTATGTTGTTGACCTCCTGCCAAGCCGTTCTCTTACGAATCTGGTATTTTTTCTTTTGCTTCCCTCTATCTCTTCGTCCTCAATTTTCCCAGTTGTCACAATATATTCCAGCTGTTCGCTTCTTCTTAAAATAGCAAAAAATGATGATTGTTTCTTCCTAATATTGGAAATTAGCTCTTTTCTGCTTTGACCTCTCTCAGAACGTTTTCATTAATCTTCTTAACTGTCCATGGAATTCTAAATATGTATTTGTAAAACCACTTTTATAAAGCCTCAGTGATTTTCTTATCTCTTGTCGTATAATCCATGATTCACACCCGTATGTTAAGACTGGTTCCACATAATACTTAAGAACTTGTTTTCCTGAGTCAATTGTCAAAAATTGATTGCAAAGTATCTTCCTAATTTTTGGACAGTTTTTTTTGCTTGAGCTATTCTGCATCTCACCTCTGTTGTACATCTACCATCTCACCTCTGTTGTACATATATCCATCTCACCTCTGTTGTACATCTACCATCTCACCTCTGTTGTACATCTACCATCTCACCTCTGTTGTACATCTACCACCTGAGGTTAACATTCTTTCCAGATATTAAATTCATTTACAAATTTTAATATTGTTCCACTTGTCTTTATTGTGCATTACGGTGATGTTTTCTTTGTTGCTACCATTACTTCTGTCTTTTTTCTATTGAGGCTGAATTCTTTATTTTTGCTTTCCTTCACTATTATGTCCAATATTTCTTGTAACTCATTTTCACTGAGCGATTAAGACTGTATCATCAGCATAGCTTAGACTATTTATATTACGACCTCCAATTGTTATTCCAGGCATGCCCCTTATTAATCTTAAAATAATCGTACAATAATTATAACATTAAAATGGTGACAGCACACTTTGCTGTTTTATTTGTTGAAAGATTCCCAATTGATTTCCAGCTCTTATGGCCGCTGTTTGTTGCCAGTACATGTTCTTTGTTATTCTTAGATCTATGTTGTCAACGTTTATGCCTTCTAAAATTTTGATTAATTCTTGGTGCTTTAATTTGTCAAATGCTTTGGTATAATCTATGAAACATCTGTTTCACCTCTGTGGCGCTTACTACTAAAGATCTTTCTTCTTCTTCTTCTTCTACTTCTTCTTCTTCTCTTCTTCTTCTTCTTCTGCGATCATGGCTCATTCAGACTAGGACTCCGGGCTCTCTTATGAAGGCAGAGTCTGTTTCAGTGATTCGGTTGACCCATAGTGTGTTTTTTTTTACCAAGGAGGTGGGTCTGGGCCACATTGTCCTCCTCAGGCCTGTGTACTGGGGGCAATCCTGTAGAACATGTTTTATTGTCATGTTATCCAGGGTACAGTGGCATTTGCTGGTAGTTCCTATTTTAAGTTTGGTGAATATGTGGTTCTCATTCTGTTGTGGCCAGCGCGAAGGCGAAGTATGATGACTGATCCCTCCTTAATAGTTGAATGTATCCATCCCTCTCGTTATACTTTGGTGTTCTTGTTTCCATTTTTATTATACTGGCCTTTGCTGATGGATTTGGTTTCATCGTAACTGACCAGATGTTTTCTCTGTGGTAATCTCCCGCCCTCCTCAAGTAGTTTGCCTGCTCATTCTTTTTCTTGTATGTTACATTTTAATGTTATCCACCGTATGACCACAATCTCTGGAAGGTATTGCACAATTGATAGAGGGTTGTTCTCAAGTAATATAGCTCACTGTCCTGTGTTGTTGTTTTATGGCTGTTAGGACTGACAGTACGTCGGTCAGTATCACCAATTTCTTGTGCATTCTATTCTTGTGTTGGATAGCCAGTTTTGCAGCGTCTTCGAGGGCTTCAGTTTCTGCTTTATAGTTGTTTGAGAGTTTCCACTAGCTTTTGATTTGGTAATCTCTTCCTGGTTAATCATAAAGATCTTATGATGTGTATTGCATTGTTTGTACCTTACCGCCAACAAAACCACAATGTTCATCAGGGCTGATTTTGTTTCGCACTCTTCGCATGATGATCCTCAGTAATATCTTAGTCATTTGACTCATACGGCCTATTGCGCGATGATTGTCGCATTTAATCGCTCCATATTTTTGGAAGGATAGACACTCAGGGCGAAACCATAGGGCCAATTCACTCTGAAGATGTGTACAAGGAAAGACAAACACTCGGGAAGAAAGCACTTAGCCGTACTTACCCTAAAGATGTATATAAGAGAGGCGAAGCTACTAAAGGCAGTAATTCTAAGGGCTAAACATAAATTACACAGGAATATAATTAAGTTTACACCGCTCGGAAAAATTCACACAAAAAACATCAGAAAGCACAGACGAACAATAAAATGATTTTTTTTTTTAAAAAGCAATATCTTTGTCCCTTTATAATTAATGTTTGTCTTAAGCTCGGAGTTTCCACCAATAATAATAAATTTGTTTGTTATTATTGCCCTAATACAAGGGGTTACAGTTATCTTAACATTTAAGACGGTTGCTAGTTTGGGAACTAAAATAACAGAAAAGAAAGAAGGAAATGTGTGTTTCCATTTGAACACTCACGTATACACATATATATATATATATACAATTCTACGGTTTTGATGAATATGTTTCTTATATATGTAATACGTTATGGTTAGGGTTAGGGTTAGGGTTAGGGTACACTTTCACACACAAAATGCAGAATTCGATAAAGAGTTGGAAAAATTTATTCGGGGTTTCCTGCAGTAAGTAAAAAAAATCCCAACCGACGGCTTTCGGGTTCACCCAGCCTTAAATGGGTACCGAATTTTTTTTCTGTGAAAGTAAAGCGGCACGGGCTTAATACCGACCACATTACCCCAAAAGGCATGTGCCGAAGGTCTGTAAAATTTATGGTCACTAACACCATATTCCCTCTACGCCACTTGGCGTGACGGGGGTACTTTACTTTTTTTTTTTTACTTTTGTTTAAATGTTGCCATCTCAAATACATCAAACATAAAATCGTGCTAATAGTTTCACACAGATACAGGCATGTACAACTCAAGAGAATCAATGGCCAACAGATCAATATGATCTCGTATCACAGAAACAAATAAGTAAAAAAGCAATCCCCTGCTATCAGAACTTCAAACAAGATACAGGCATGTACAACTCAAGAGAACATTACAGAATTTAAAAAAAAAATAGTTCCCACTATTTTGGTTGGCAATTGCGGTCTAATATAACTTAACAGACTTAGTCTGTGGTTGAATTAATCGGCCTCAACAAGAAGAAAGCACATCCTAATTTCAATTAAAATTTGAAATACTTTACTTCGTTACATATGTCTACAAATCGATAAAATGTCTGCAAATGTTTCCTCATTTTCAAAGAATGGACATGATATTTGTGAGGTGGAGATATGATCTATTTAGCGTTTGTTGTTACTGACATTTGTTTGTTGTTACTGACATTTGTTTGTTGTTACTGACATTTGTTTGTTGTTACTGACATTTGTTTGTTGTTACTGACATTTGTTTGTTGTTACTGACATTTGTTTGTTGTTACTGACATTTGTTTGTTGTTACTGACATTTGTTTGTTGTTACTGACATTTGTTTGTTGTTACTGACATTTGTTTGCTCCTTCCCTAATTAAGTTATACCACTCTGGACATTACTTGTACACGGATACTTCCGGTGTAATATAATTGGCGTTGAGGTTCTGGTAATTTCAGTCCAATTATTGCAGTCTAGAAGATCGTTTTTCGGCAATTTTACAATCAATCTTTTTGTTCATATCTTGTGGTTTTGTCTCTTAACTGTCAAGATTGTGCAAAACATGGTTCTCAAGTTATAGTTGTCAATGATAAATCTTTAAACAACTTATTGCTTAATAAATGTAAGTTGTCACAACCAGGTGCTCTCCAGTTCTTCAATATTTTGATTGGCTAATGATTTATTCCTTCTGTGACGTGTCTGTGTTTATGTCAAGATCAGATTGAGTTTAAAGATCATTTAATCTGGGGTCGTCATGTGATGTTTCTTACTGACTATTTATCTCAAATGTTCTATTTTATTTTTAAAAAGGCGCCTACGTACAATGGGTGAAAAGAACTATGTGTTTTCTTCTTTCCTTCCACACCTGCCTTTCATCATTGAGGAGAAATATTGTTTGCTGTCTTTTGCTCTTATATTGACCTCTCCTACTGTTATTATTCCTAGCTGTTTCTAATAATCCACTAATCCATCATTTTCTTGGTCTACCGTTAATCTTAAAGCGTTTAATGAAATGTCGCTGGAAATGTGTTGATCTTTCTGTCTTAATACGCGGCCAAACCATTTTATCTACCTTTTTAAAATCTATGTATTTAATAGTGAGAATTATTTATAGCTTTTTCCCCTCAGTTCTTCATTTCTGATCATATCTCTCAGGCTATATTTCCTATCATGCGTCTAACATATTTCACGTTGTGTTTTAGGATTCAATTAAATGAAAACACACCGTTGAATCACTAAAACAAAACACATATAACGATAAAAAAGAAAGTGGGAAAAACGCTTCGAAGAAAAAACAATTGAGAAACTATTGTCATATAAAACAAAACAACAATAAAGTTACTAGCCATCCATGTCATGATAAAACAATAATAAAGTTACTAGCCATCCATGTCATGATAAAACAATAATAAAGTTACTAGCCATCCATGTCATGATAAAACAATAATAAAGTTACTAGCCATCCATGACATGATAAAACAATAATAAAGTTACTAGCCATCCATGACATGATAAAACAATAATAAAGTTACTAGCCATCCATGTCATGATAAGATGGCCAATTAAGAGTGATTAAAAAGAAATATATTTTTTTTTTAAATCGCGCAACTTGTTTAGTGTTTAAACTCTTCATGTTTTGGTCAAATAAAATCAGTAATCAAAAACTGTTCTGTCAGTACAAACAAAACTGCTCAGTCAGTACAAACAAAACTGCCCAGTCAGTACAAACAAAACTGCTCAGACAGTACAAACAAAACTGCTCAGACAGTACAAACAAAACGCTCAGACAGTACAAACAAAACTGCTCAGACAGTACAAACAAAACCGCTCAGACAGTACAAACAAAACTGCTCAGACAGTACAAACAAAACTGCTCAGACAGTACAAACAAAACTGCTCAGACAGTACAAACAAAACTGCTCAGACAGTACAAACAAAACTGCTCAGACAGTACAAACAAAGAACCATTTGTTGACTTCCTGCACTTATGCATTATTTCGAGGGTAATATGATATTTCTGAAACAATTTAAAGTGCTCCTTTCTGTTATTCATAATTTCCGTGGACCTTATTGTGTTTGTTTATGTTAAACGATCTTTAATTTCCCTTAGGGATGACTTCCTATAGTCTCTCCTATCTTTAGCTGCTAGAAACGTGAGAGATTTTCTTCCGCTGCTCTATTTCTGAAAGCGGATGTACACAAATGGATTGGAACATTTCTGAGTGGTTTAAAGAAACCAGACTAGTTGGTGTGAAGATACACGATTAGTGTCCAACCAGAGGATTGTGGGTAACGTGAGCTGTCATGTCTCCTGTTGGAAGTTTCAATTTGTATTCTGTGACTTCGTTTCTGTCACTTTATTAAACTCTTCTAAAATATTGCTTGTGCGATGACATTGACCAGGACCACTATGTCAATGTTTCTACTAGGGCGGTCTCTGAGATGATTGATGAGACTAGTGCGTCTTCTTCCTTCTTTCCACGTTTACCTTTCAGCGTCGAGAGGAGACATAATTTGCGGTCGTTTGTTCTTCTGTAACAAGACTGAAGAAAGAACCGACATTTAAGTGAAGGGAGATTTTAATGGAAGGCTTGGGAAACGCCACAGTGAGAACAGAGATATCCTGTGACACTTTGGCGAAAAGACAGCTGAAATAAATGAAAATGGAAGCAGTCTGCTGAAATTATGTAATGAACATGATTTGTTATAACCAACACGTTCTTCAAAAACAGAGAGTCGCAATTATATACCTGGTACAAGTATTGGCTTTTCGTGGCAAGACGCTGTGCCACTGAGTACGGGTTCGATCCTGCTTCGGTCCATATATTGTTATTTTTTTTCTGTTGTTGATTATTTGTCATTTTTTTCCGAGTGCTGTAAACATACCTCTTCCTCTGAATTGATTCGACAAGTAGGTGACACGACATGCAGAAGCCATATAGATGTTATACTTACAGGAAAACATAACTAGCAAAGAGAAACGGACAGCATACTTATCCCTAATATCACAGATGACACGGACCATAAAATGGCTATGATTACACTCAGACAGCCAAAAACAAAGAGAAGATAAGTAAACAAACAAAAGAATAATAAAAAAAAAGAACAGACAATAAACATAAAACAATTAAAAGATCAAGAATCAAGAAAAACCCTCGAAGAAAAGTTAATAGAGAAATTCAAGAAACTCCATAACGAAGTAAGCATAGTAGAAGAAGAGTGGAAACAGTTTAAGAAAACATCCCAAAAACAGTATTTGAAACGAAACTGTATTTGAAAAGAAGGACAAAAAAAGGGGGAAAAGAACAATTGGAACGAAGAGATCAGAGAAGTAATTAATGAAAAGAAGAAATTAAAAAAAAATTGGAGTGAGAATAAAAACGAAAAAGAATATTTAAAATATGCCTTAGTTCGGACCCAAAAAAAAGTTACACTACGCAAAACAAATGGACAGAATTCTGACAAAATATGAGCAGGGACTTCAAGAAAGCCGCAATATATTTCTAAAAAGCACTGTAAGCATCAAGAGCGAAAAAAGAAAACCATGATCCTTCAGTGCTCATTAATGACAAAAACGGACAGTCAATATCAAATAATCAACATATGCAACAGAGATAAAAAGAATATATTGAAGACCTATTAAACATGGCACCAACTACCAATAACACAACAAAACCATGCAAGAATGCATACACAATGAACCCAACATCATGACAGTGGAAATCGAAGAAGTAATCAAATATGCACCAAGAAATAAAGCACCGCGGATTGATAACATACGAGTAGAAATAAGAGTCACATGGCTGCACAGAATATTCAATGCAGTATGGCACCAACAAAAAAACCCAGCAGATTGGCAACAAGCAATCATCGTACCAAAATGAAAAAATAAAGGTAGCAAGAGAGACTGCAATGAATATAGAGGTATATCGCTTCTCAGCCATGTAGGAAAGTTATACGCCAAAAGTTGGCGAGAAAAGGCTGAGACCAATAATAAAACTACAGTTAAGCGATTCTCAAATGGGATTCCGAAAATACTGGCGCTCTATTCACCTTAAAACAGCTAGTAGGAAAACAACAGAACACAATCAAAATGTATACACAACTTTCATTGACTTGGAAAAGGAATTCGGCCGAGTAAACAGAGAACAACTCTTGGAGATACTAACAACATACGGAGTAAGCTAACATCTAACCAATCTAATTAAAAGTCTCTACATCAACAGCAGAACACACCGTCAGAACAGCAGCAGGTTACTCAGACCACTTCGAAGTTAGATCAGGTGTAAGACAGGGATGCGCACTATCCCTCCTACTGTTTATTACCTACATGGACTACATATGCAAGTTAGCCAACCCGTCAGAGACAGAGGCGATCAACGAGCTTCTATTTGCAGACGGTCAGGCATTAATACATGGAAAAATTGACGACATACAAAAACACAAAACACTTAAATAGACTCAACAGCACAGACACAAAGTACAACATGAAAATCAACATCAACAAGACAGAAGGCATGAATATCGCAAAAGAGCAACAGCACATCAACATAACTGTAGCCGACAAACATCTAAAACAAGTAGAGGAATTTAAATACCTAGGAAGTCTAATGGCACACGGCAATTCACAAACAGCAGAAATAAACTCAAGATGCATCAAACCTTGTCCAATCATTGGACAGCTATCACCACTATTTCCAACAAGGAAATAACTATAGAGGCAAAACGGGCACTATACAATACAATCTTCATCCCAACGATGTGTTGCCAGTCCTGGTCCCTAGATGCAAGAACAATAAGAACAATAACCACTAATGAGATAAAAATGTGTTAGACGAATGACAGAAAACAACCTGAGAGATAAGATCAGAAATGAAGAACTGATAAAAAAGCTAGCAATAAACTCCCGCCCTAGAATATATAAGAAACAACAGATAACATTGACTGGCAGGATAATGCAGAAAGATGAAAACGCAACACAACGAGCCTTCAAGAAACGTTGCGAGAACACCAGACCCAAGGGCCGACGACGAAATGATGGATCGACGGAATATTAGACACACCAGGAAACAACAACAGCAAAAGTGAACAGAGGAGCAAAAAGACCGCAAATTATATCTCCCCTCGACGCTCAAAGTGAGATGAGGAAGGAAAAAGAAGGAGAAACATATTTATATATAACTTACCTATATTACTGAAACCATTTGATAATATCTTTTCCAACCCGTATCATTTCTTTTATTGGTTTCTCCTTTAGACATATTTATAAATTACATAGAATGGGTTAATATCAAGCATAAACATTGGCAGAAAGACAAATTAATAGATAATCATTTTAGACAATGGACAATAAAAATGAGTACGAATAAAACATGTTAGTGCAACAGATCGACGGGCAGACCAGACATTAGGCAGATTGTTACACATATAATGAGTCGAAAGTGAATCAGTCTGGGCAAACCCTACTCCTTCCTATTAGGTATGTCTGAAGGTTTTCCTGGAAATCTAGGGAGTCTTACCGGAAGTCCGGGTCAGGTCGTCCTGCAGGCGGGAAAACCTTGATCTCAAACCTTTCCTGGACTGGAATCACTATCGGATATGACGAAAGTAGGCGGGGCTCAAATGACTGTGACGTAATGTCGTCGAGATCTGAAACCGAGTGTTGATATTGTTATCAGTATGAATCACATTTTAGACATGTCATTGTTTTGTTGTTTACTGTACTATGTCAATGTAATTTGAGTGTAAATAGCTAAGTAGTTAACGTAGCATGAACATATAGACATATCTGTCTGGCTAGTGTAACAATTGCCAGTTTTATTGTAGCAATTATTATAGGCAATATTACTTGGTCACTGTAAAATGTTTATAAGAAACATTACTTGGTCATTGTAACATGATTATAGGAAACATTACTTGGTCATTGTAACATGATTATAGACAGCCTTATTTGGTCATTGTAACATGATTATAGGAAACATTACTTGGTCATTGTAACATGATTATAGGAAACATTACTTGGTCATTGTAACATGATTATAGGAAACATTACTTGGTCATTGTAACATGATCTTAGGAAACATTACTTGCTCATCGTAACATGATTATAGACAGCCTTATTTGGTCATTGTAACATGATTATAGGAAACATTACTTGGTCATTGTAACATGATTATAGGAAACATTACTTGGTCATTGTAATATGATCATAGGAAACATTACTTGCTCATCGTAACATGATTATAGACAGCCTTATTTGGTCATTGTAACATGATTATAGGAAACATTACTTGGTCAATGTACCCTGTGTACCATATAGGCACAGTTAAATGATCATCGAAACATGATTATAGACAACATTACTTGATCAATGTAATACGAATATAGATATAAATGTTCGGTAAATATAGTTAGCAACCGCAAGTAATTTATAGTCAACATTACTTGGTCAATTAGTTTGAATATAGATATCATCACTTTGTCATTCAAACATAATTTTTTTTTTCTGTTCGCCAGCTTTGACCTCTGACGAAGTTCCTAAAGTTCCTAGAGATTAGGAACTGAATTTTGCATGTTAATCCGTTTTTTTCTGGCAGCCGCGTGCACAGGGGGGGGGGGGGGGGGGGGGTCTCTCGCCGCACAGGCAGATAATTCCGTCTTCGGAAATACTCATATTTTTTTCCGCCCTTGAGTAATTGACGTTTCAAGCCGGGCCTCGCTACCAGAGGTGGTTGCCGCAGAGAGAAATCATAAACAAAATTTCCCAAAAACATGAGTATAATTAACACTATTTGATCAATAAGACATTACTATATACAAAACGATTGATGAATGTAGCAAGATTAAGATAATAATAATAATTGGACAATTACGAATATAAGAGTATTTAAAGTAACACCTCTTTAATTATTAAGAGTGTCCATGAAAATATCGTGTGTAGAAACACTTAATCAACATTACTTTATCAACATAGTAACACTATTGACGGAAAACATAATCGATTTAATAAATAGTATTGATATTAATAGTGTGCCTAACGAAACAAAGCCACAAGCAATAGTTTGTCAATATAACGACGTTGTGTGGGATCCGCGACAGCTCAGTGGTTAGTGAAATGGACTACAATGGACAAGAGGTAGGGTTCTATCCCAACCGACTGCTTCCAGCTTCACCCAGCCTTTAATGGGTACCGGATTTTTTTCTGGGAAAGTAAAGCGGCACGGGCGTAATACCGACCACATTACCCCAAAAATCATGTGCCGAGGGTCTGTAAACTTTATGGTCACTAACACCATATTCCCTATACGCCACTTGGCGTGACGGGGGCTCTTTACTTTTTTTTTTTTTTATAACGACGTTGTAGATAATTCAATACTGTTTCGTGATACAGGCGTTCGGGACATGGTAAGTGTAGACTAGTTACTGCGGGGTTGCAGAAGTAAAGCTGGTGAGCAGGGAACAACAGGGATATAGTGTATTGTGACAGCTTGGCAAAGAACAACACAAAACTAGAACATTTCGGTCTACAGACTGGTATTGCGACCGCTAATTGCCTTTTTAAAAATGTATTCTTCTTTTCTTTCTTTTCTCTTTTTACTGATACCGAGAAGGTGTCGTGGTTATATCATTTGTCGTTCTTGCGCTCCTCGAACTGTCTGAATTAGTGATTTTCTTTTGTTGTTACATGTCCTGTTTCCGTTCGAATTTGATCACAAATAAATCACAAATAAATCCGTTCGAAATCACACACAAAAACACTTGAATTTCTTTTTTACTACGGGCATTGAAATTCATTTATAATTTAAATTTGACTTCCATCGCAAATTGCATCGTGTTGCCAGCACAGTCACGCACAAGAAGTCCTTTTTTTAAAAAAAACCTATAATTACTGCTAATTTCTCTTTTATTATTTTGCTCACCAAGGCTTTTGTGACATGGCAACAGCCCCTCATCTTCACCCCGCCCCCAATCCTTTCTCTTACGTTACGCCACTGAGATATTTCATTGCCAATATTGGTTTTACGACATTTATCAATGCTAGTGTGAAAAGAATATAGCCAATATAATTGATCAGTGCTGTAAGACTAACCACAACACGTTGTTAATGTTATAAAAGATTATAGACAACAATGCTTTGAAATGTGTATGAAAAAATATAACGACAACGCTTTGTCAATACAACACGTGTATATGTCATACTATATATTATAGACGACATAGCGTTGTCATTGTAATACCATTGTTTTAAATAGTTACACGTTGTTAAAGGTTATAAAATAATAAACACGACGCACTGTGAATAATGACAGATAACAATGATTTGTTAAAGTAATACAATTACGGATAATAACGTTTAGTCAATACACATGATTATGCACACGTTGTTTTGCCAATGTAATGATGTTTTAAACAATTAATTATTACTTAAGTCTTTGTAGACGCCTTTGGTAAAACGCCAAACTGACAACTAAACCAATGGCCACAGTTAACAACGTCTGCATCATCAGTATTGTTTTATATGCAGCAAATCATGAACAAGTTATGCAAATCAAGAGAGGAAGCTAAATGCTTTCCACATGCGATGCCAGCGCCGCATTCTTGATATCACCTGGAAGGACAAAGTGACAAACGTGGAAGTCATGACTTGTACAGGCCTCCCGAACATCTACATGATGCTCAAATAACGTAGGTTATGCTGTCTTGGCCAATTACACCGTATGAAAGATGGTCGCAAGAGGTATACATTATGGATAACTAGTAGATGGCAAAAAAACTCAGCCTTTAATGAGTACCGGATTTTTTTCTGGGAAAGTAAAGCGGCACGGGCGTAATACCGACCACATTACCCCAAAAAATCATGTGCCGAAGGTCTCTAAAATTTATGGTCACTAACACCATATTCCCTATACGCCACTTGGCGTGACGGGGGTACTTTACTTTTTTTATGACTATGATGGACTATAGTATTAGTATATTCAGTTTTCCTATTGACCAATTTTTTGTTTAGTTTTCCAAAAATGTTTGTGTCTTCTCCCAATGTTATATACATTTTTTTGTTCCTGTAGAGAATATGTTCTAACAATTCATTTTCTCCGTTAAGTCATGTGAAGAAGATTCACATATAAACTTCGTGTTGATCTATGTGCAGTTCTTCGAGTTCTGCAGCGCTAAACTCATTCTTGTGCATGTTCATCCCGTTTCTTCAAGACCCTCACTAAGGATCGAATAGGGAAGGCAATCTCGTTATCCCAAAAATGCTATGATGAAGTCGGATATGTTGAGACGACAGGCGCAAATATCGCAGCATTTGCGGTAAACCACAATACGACGCATTCACGCCCACTTAACAAAATCGGATACTTGGATAAACGATGAGGATTAGTCGTCTCGTGTACGCCAGAAAGAAGAAACAGATTATGCCCAAACGACTCACGAAATCTGTTAAAGGCAAAATAAATCTTGTCTGCAAAGTTCTATAGTGATCCTGAAGAAGGATTATAGCGCAACTTTTATTTTATTTATTGTTATCTCCCTCTCATGAATAAAAACTTCTTCTATATCTGTTTTAAAAAGAGATTAAATTTTTTATTAAATAATATATCATTGATGCATAAAAAACCTCTCGAATATTATTAATTTCAATATCTGTATTTTCTTAACCTAATCTTCCGATTGAAAACATTTTGGCTTCCTACGCGCACGTATTCACATTTATCTGGCCAACCGAAAGATGAATCTGGGATATAAAATGGCTGCTGCAATACTGAAGACAAATGTAATGGGTATGTGGTATTGATTGAAGGGAGTGAATCCTCACAAGAAATGTCGTTTTCCAATGCATTAATTTATGACAGTATCTGGAGATCTTGAAGAGACGATGAGTATGTCTATAGCACAAATTGAGAATCTCGAAACACACAAAACGAAAGGAGAAATGCACACAAAACGCTCAGAATTTAAACATAAAATGCCCGAAAGAAAGAAGTTTAGAAGAAATCAATAATATAAGAGATATAAATAGCAGCCAGAAAGAATATAACATTTCAAATAAAGTAATAAAGAAAGAGACAACGAAGATCTTAAATGGTTAACGCACGGTGGTGAGAAAAATAGGGAAGAGAATAAAGAGAAAAGTAAAGAAAATACGCCGTGAAAACACAAAAACTTACACAGGGTAAATAGAAAAAAAACTTCGGAGAATAAATAACATACAAAGTCACAGTGAAAAACGTGAAGCGTAAGGAGAACACAGGGAGAACGTACAAACGGAATCCGTCTTCATAGAAGAAGTAAAAATCTCCTACACGCCGCGGTGTGTGGGGAATGTAGAGTCCATAATGTCTCAATTCTGTGAATAAACGGTCATCATTGCCTAGAAAAACTACAAAGGACAAGAGGTAGGGTTCGATCCCAATCAACGGCTTCCGGGTTCACCCAGCCTTTAAAGGGTACCGGATTTTTTTTTTCTGGGAAAGTAAAGCAGCACGGGCGTAATAACATCACATTACCCCAAAAATCATGTGCCGAAGGTCTGTAAAATTTATGGTCACTAACACCACATTCCCTATACGCCACTTGGCGTGACGGGGTACTTTACTTTTTTTTTATTGCCTACAAAAAATTAAGGTTGGAGGAACATAAACGTCTCGGATTGGAATAGATCCGACGTCATATATGTGTATTGTATGGCGAGATTAGTGGCGAGACCAAAGGGCAGACCAGTGCTGAGATATAAGGAAGTTTGCAGGGCTTCCTTGAGGCAACTTTCTATAAGTGAAAGGAACTGGGAAAATGTGGCTGCGAATCGTAGCACCTGGAGAGCAAACAAAAAATGGCACAGCAACTTTCGAGACAGTGCTGATGTCAAATTCTGAAGACAAAAGGCGCAAGAGAAAGGAGACAAGGCGGGTAACGAGGGTACACCTTGCTCGTTTTGTGGACGGATCAGTCTGTCCAGGATTGGCAAATTCAGCCACGAGAGAAGATGTTCAGTAAATCAGCACCCAGTATGAGACACTAATGCTTTACCAAACTACTGACTTATCATGATTGCTTGCTACCAACCGTCTGTCAGGACGCCAAAGGCCATATATATATATATATATATATATATATATATATATCAACATCATCGAGTGCCGTCTCCGCAACGAAGGATGGCTACAATGGAGCGCCGTTCTGCCCTGTCTCTTGCTTTGGTGTTGCAGGTTGTCATAGGCTGATTTGTCCATCTTTTGATGTTACTCGTCCATGTTAGTCTAGGCCATATATATATATATCTATATATATATATATATATATATATCACTGTAGTCTGTAGAAATGCGATTTTACAGAAGAATGTTGAGAATACCATGGACAGCTAAGAAGAGTAATGAAAATGTTCTGAGAGAGGTCAAAGCAAAAAGAGAGCTAATTTCCAATATTAGGAAGAAACAATCATCATTTTTTGCCTATTGTAAGAAGAAGCGAACAGCTGGAATATACTGTGACAACTGGGAAAATTGAGGGACGAAGAGATAGAGGGAAGCAAAGAGAAAAAATACCAGACAGCTTAAGAGAATGGCTTGGCAGAAGGTCAACAACAGAAATGATAAATAACCGTCGAGATCGAAAGTTGTGGAGAGACCTACGCCAGCAAGCCCGGTACTTGATGATGATGATGCTGATGATATATATATATTGCCAGAGAAACAAGAAAAAGAGCTCTTAAATGTTATGTAGAACCAGTCTTAACATGTGTATGTGAACCATGGACAATAAGACAACGGACAAGGAAATCACTGGAGGCTGTAGAAATGTGGTTTTACAGAAGAATATTGAGAATACCATAAACAGCTAAGAATAGTATTGACAACGTTCTGAAAGAGGCCAAAGCAAACAGAGCTAATTTCCAATATTAGGAAGAAACAATCGTCATTTTTTAGCCATGTAATGAGAAAAGAACAGCTAGAATATATTGTAACAACTGGAAGATTGAGGGACGAAGAGATAGAGGGAAACAAAGAGAGAATATACCAGATGACTTAAGAGAATGGCTTGACAGAAGGTCAACAACAGAAGTGATAAATAATTGTCTATCGCGAGTTGTGGAGATACATGATCACATACGCCAGCAGGCATGGTACTTGATGATGATGATATATATATAATCGGAGAAGACACAAAACACTCTTAGAAGACAATATCATCATCATCATCAAGTAGCGGGCCTACTAGCGTAGGTGATCATGTCTCTCCACAACTTTCGATCTCGGCAGCTATTTATCATTTCTATTGTTGACCTTCCTGCCAACTCATTCTCTTAAGCTGTCTGTCATTTTTTCTCTTTACTTCCCTCTATCTCTTCGTCCCTCAATTTGTCCAGTTGTTACAATATATTCCAGTTGTTCTATTCTCATTACATGGCCAAAAAATGATTGTTAGAAATAAAGAAGACAAGTTGTTGTAAAGAAGACAATAAAAGATATTAAAGATTACTAAAGATATAACAAATAAAGGCGCATAGGCAGTAGTACACCGAAGAACACATAAATCCAATCGAGAATAGATGGACAAAGCACACTGAGAAAACACATAAAACTCAACTTTGCAGAAACACAACACATAGAAAAGTCCAACAAAACACAGAGAGAAGCCACACAAAACACGAATAAAGCAAACAAAACACAGCGAAGACACACACAGAACCTTTGAAGTAGAAGTAATGTGTTATGGCCGTCTAGAGCACGCTTCCACAAACCAATTAAAAAAAAAAAAATTAAATGGCTCACATTGCAGTGGCGTAACGGCTTTGACATTGTTGTGGGGGTCTTGGAGGGTTAAGACTTTGCCTGCTTCACTAAGGGCATTTCAAATGCGGTATTCATGACTTTGATCACCCAGTGGCAATTCCGGATAAGAAATGGCCGACTGTATTCTTTAACGTGTCGTTAAAGTCGACTAGTGAGGACTATGACTGGGTTTCATAAATCAAGATGGCTGTAGAAATTAGTTTTGCTTGGTCGAAAGATGCAGTAAAATGCTACACAACTTAATTAAATAGGGAGAACGAAAGGGTAGCTATACGGGTTTCTATTTTACTTCTATTCAAAGCCCGGGCCAGCTCTCTGGGCTGCCCCCTGCAGAGCTCGGTTATTCTCAGCGCCCATCTCGGCACGACGGTCTTCACATTAAAGGTCATACACAAATGTAGTTCTTTCTCTTTTTATTCTTCCTCTTCCTGTTCCTCATCATTCTTCTTCTTATTCTTCCTCTTCCTGTTCCTCATCATTCTTCTTCTTATTCTTCTTCTTATTCTTCCTCTTCCTGTTCCTCATCATTCTTCTTCTTATTCTTCTACTTATTCTTCCTCTTCCTGTTCCTCATCATTCTTCTTCTTATTCTTCTTCTTATTCTTCCTCTTCCTGTTCCTCATCATTCTTCTTCTTATTCTTCTTCTTATTCCTCCTCTTCCTGTTCCTCATCATTCGTCTTCTTATTCTTATTCTTCTTCTTATTCTTCCTCTTCCTGTTCCTCATCATTCCTCTTCTTATTCTTCCTCTTCCTGTTCCTCATCATTCTTCTTCTTATTCTTCTTCTTATTCTTCCTCTTCCTGTTCCTCATCATTCTTCTTCTTATTCTTCTACTTATTCTTCCTCTTCCTGTTCCTCATCATTCTTCTACTTATTCTTCCTCTTCCTGTTCCTCCTCATTCTTCTTTTTTCAGTTCAGCATAGGTCTTCAACAAAAACGTTCCAAGTCGTTCTGTTTCTTGCCATTCTTTTCATATCATTCCATGTCTTCCCCATCCTCTTCATCCCTGCTTCCATCTGTCTTCTCCAAGAATACATTGGCCTTCCTCTTTGTCTTTTTTCCCTGGGGATTCAAAACGGACATTGTCGTGTAGTACTTTCAGTTGGCTTCCGCAGCGTGTGTCTTATCCAGCACCATTGTCTTTGTCGTATCTCTTTGTCCACTGGTATTTGACTTGTATGTAGTTTTTACTACACGTGGAAACTAATATGATCTAATATAGTCTACAAAAAAAGGCAGCTCCTAAAAAAACATCAGAAAGAAACAATCAACATTTTTCTGGCACATCACGAGAAGAGGAAAGTTGGAATACTTCGTTACAACTGGCAAAATAAAAGGAAAGAGAGATCGCGGACGACAAAGAGAGAAAATACTGGATAGCTTGGTGTCATGGTATGGAAAGCAGTCAACAACAAAACTGATACGATGCACTGTAGATAGAAGATTGTGGAGGAACATGATCGCCTACGCCAATCGGTATGGTACATGATGATGATAGTCTACAAGGTATAGTCTGTGGTTGAATAGAACGTACTTAGCCAAGAAGAAGCTAACAACCCAAGACACGAAACAATCAATGTAACATTTATTGTTTCAATTAAATAGGTTTAGTTTAGTTTAGTTTAGTTTAGTTTAGTTTAGTTTAGTTTAGTTTAGTTTAGTTTAGTTTAGTTTAGTTTAGTTTAGTTTAGTTTAGTTTAGTTTAGTCAACACATATCGTCATTATTGCACAATGGACAACTCCATAGCGCTCACTCAGATCCCCTTCTCACAACGTTACTCAAAATGAAGTACACGCACCAACGAAAGCACTGACGATCGCTTCAGCTCAATTGTACGAACTCCGTAACAACGGTGAACACCTTGATACCAACTTCCTCAGCCAACCGTGGCAGATGACAATGACTCTTTTCTTTTCCCCCCTTCCACTTGGTCGCGATAGCAGAATGGTCGAATCATTAAATGAAAATTGCTACACAATGTAGCCTCAAGTGTGATCATTTTTAGCTCATACAAATTTGCTATCTTTTTGACACGAAATTCACAGCAGAAAATAACAGTTTATTTTCTCGTTTAAAGAATCATTTCTTTGATATGTTTACAAATATACGTTTCTTCATTTTAACATGAACTCTTCATTATCGTTCATATCCTAAAAAGTGATATGAAACTTTTATTTACTTCAGTAAACAATAATTCTTCACATGTTGCAGCAAAGACCTTTCTCGCTTCGTTGTTTGATTGTAAACTTAATGTAGCTGTTATAATTATGATCAGTTTGGGCTTGTCTGCTTTACATTTGTCTGATGTTGTCAAACAACAACGTGTCTCTGGCATGTCTCTTTATTTCGGTAATCACCATAACTTACATACCTCTGCATACAATAGATTGCTGTTTACTGAAACTTACTGAATGCAATTAGGCAAATACTAATATTATCTTCCAATTGCCGATAAGTGTAGAGATCGGACGTTCCACTGTTGGGATCTTCGTCGGTGAAGCGGAGTAGGTGCATGTGATCTGAAATCCCTACAGTGTTAGCAATAGTGTATTCTGTGTTGATTGCAAAAGAAAACGTCATCATTGGAATACCGGTCAATATGGCGGACAGGCGGCAAGGGCCATTGAGGCTCAGTCTAAAAAGTGTTTCTTTTTGCAGTATCCTCATATTCCAAGTCCGAATTGCTGCCGGAGCTACTGAGTTTAGTGCTTTGTGCACACCGTGAGCAGTGTTTTTCATCCGGATTCTGTTTCGATACCTTGCAATGAATGATGATATGGTATGACGATGATCAGCTCAGCTGCGTTCCCTTTCAGTGCCGCTTGGCAGTATGTCTTTTGACTTGTGCTGTTTCTACTATGATGGGGACTGCACCTGCCTTTCTTTATTTTGGATCCTTCAATGAGATGAGTTTTAATTTGAATGATTTCACTGGCACGGGTGGTTGAGCAATTATGGATTTTAATTCGTTTGCAGTGATACCGGGGCCTTCGACCAACCATATATTCATAAAAACAAACATGGTTTCGGAAGAGCTTTTTTTCCTGCTGCTTTCATCCTACGACTCTTCATTGTCCTCCCTTAAAAGAACGTTAAATCTATGTCAATAGAAATGAGAAAGAGAGTTCATCGGTGCTATATAGAACCAATTCTGACCTATGGAAGCGAATCATGGACAGTAGGCAAACAAATGAAAAGACGATTAGAGGCCACAGAGATGGGATTTCTCAGAAAAATGTTGAAAGTTCCCTGGACAGCTAAAAAGACCAATGAGGAAGTTCTCAAAGAGGCCAACACAAAAAGGGAGCTCCTACAAAACATCAGAAAGAAACAATCAACATTTTTCGGGTACATCATGAGAAGAGGAAAGTTGAAATACTTGGTTACAGCTGGCAAAATAAAAGGAAAGAGAGATCGCGGACGACAAAGAGAGAAAATACTGGATAGCTTGGTGTCATTGCATGGAAAACAGTCAACAACAGAACCGATACGATGCACTGTAGATAGAAGATTGTGGAGGGACATGATCACCTACGTCAACCGGTATGGCACATTATGATGAAAAGAACGTTAAATTGGCATATAGATGCGTTGTGTTGTTACTTATAAGAAATGGCAATATCTTGTAAGTTGCAATATTTTGGAAACAGAACCATAGATTTTAGAAGCAGTGATTTCTGCCATATATGTACGATATGAGCCATTTTGGCACGCAAGGTTTCTGTTTTTGAGATTGTGGTTCTGCCCTATGTGCCGTCTTCAGCTCGAAAGGACGATAGATAGAGATAGAATATTTTGCGCCTTTTGACCTAACACATTCGATTTCAGCGAAGTGTTTGTGGGTACCTGCGGTGGTTGTCATCCTTCTTCGACCCCTACTGGCTTGATCAAATTGGAACATGAGTCTCCAAGACGACAGCAGGCAAGTGGCATCTAAGCTTAGGTTTACTCACAGTTGTTTGCTTTTATCTAAAAGTGACATTTTAGTTATAAACCTGGAAATAATGATTTTTAGGTTATGTAGATATCCGATAGTAGATTGTAGATATTGGGTTAGCGGGGTAGAGTTCTGCCCTACCAAAGGAGGAGTAAGACGTCTCCTTTCCTCCGCTGGTCTTCGGGACACCCTTGGGCAAGGTGGAGCTCCCGTTTAGCCCCCCTATCAGGGTACTTGAAGCCATTGGAGCAGGCGGTGGATGGTGTTGTGGGAACAGCTGACAAGTAGCGTCAGTTATGGTCCCCACTCCGCGATGGCAGGCAGAGGATCTCATGTATAGAGACAATGGCTGCGATCTCGACTAGTACAGTCACTGCCAAGAAGGAAAGGAATGGCAAACTACCTTCTTATATTTCCTGGAATAATCATGTCAAAACACAACTTAATAAATACTGGATAGCTTGGTGTCATGGCATGGAAAACAGTCAACAACAGAACTGATACGATGCACTGTATATAGAAGATTGTGGAAGTACATGATCGCCTACCCCAACCGGTATGGCACATGATGATAATGATGATGATGAGATATCCAAAGTTTGGTAAATTTCCCTCACCCTAAAAAGTGACCTTTTATATGGGTGCTTTACGTTTGTAACCCCACACATATAATTTAAAAATGTGTAGCTTAAGCCAGTATTGATGTCTGGGACTGGGTGGTCTAGAGGTAAGACGTCGGCATCTGGACAAGAAGGTCTCAGGTTCAAATCCCACCACAGGGAATGGGTATTTTTCCAAATTAAATCCGTAGTTTCTTCGAGGGTATATCCTCATGTGGTCTTTAGATGTCCATCTTTTCTCGAAAGACGACGAAAAACAGGAGGCCCCGTGTGCGCTCGAGCACGTTAAAGAACCATTGGCAGTTAAAAGTAGCAAAAGTAGGCCAAAATGGTCACTTCCAGTGCAAAAATTGTTAACTCTTTCCATACGTTTCTCCGCACCATGCGTCATGCCGATTTCGGTCATGTACGTTTAGCCGCACAGTGCGTCACTCTCAATTTGATTAGTGTAAACTGTCATCAGGTCTACGATAGAACTGCTTGCACAGAACAGAGACAGATGGCGAGATTTGATAAAATATATTTAAAAGAAAACTGCTAGAACAAAAAATTCATATAGGAAAAGGTGTATCTTGGTCTACGCCCTATGGGCCGGTTACGGCTCGAAAGGTCAATAGATAGATAGATAGATAGATAGATAGATAGATAGATAGATAGATAGATAGAAACTGTCATCAAACCATATTCTTTTTATATGTCTTGTATCATCTTAGTATTGGTGAAATATAATTCCTGGTTTCATTATCTATACATTTATATGTCATATGTTGAATGTGAGATAGATATAAACATCTAGATTAATATTTTTTAATAAAGATAAAATTTTTAATCTGAAATCTCTACCGCTAAACTGATAAAAACCTTCCGTACTGAAATAGTGAAGCAAATCTACACATGCCAAAGACGGATATGTCGGGTTCAAATGTACAATATCGCGGCTTTGAAATAAACTAGTGGCACAATGTATCCACATTCATTTAACAGGTGAAGGCCAGGAAGATAAGAATATTTAAGCATGAATGATGATTGAGTGAAACAATGCTTGTAGCTAAAAGATGAAAGATGTACAAGTGTGAGACAATCTTGTTCGAAATATTAAATTTGTTACCATAAATGATTTATTTTTTTATGTTAAGATATAACCTCTGCTGAGCAAGTACCTTAAATGTTTAATAAAAGATAAATGCGCACTTTACATTTCTGGAACAATATAAATACACAAATAACAAAAATATCAGTAACAGAGTTCTGTGTCCCTGGTAATTTTACATGTTTTGCTTTTATTATTAAGAAAAGGAGAAATGAAAAAAATAAATGCATTTATTATGCATTTCTTTACCTTGACCCCTTCTTATTTATTACACAGCGAACTTTCATTTCTAGGTTATTTCTTATTTCTTAAACTCTGTTCTTATCTCTGAAACTTTCCTTCTATGGGTCCAATATATTTAAAAACAGCTAAAACAAAACCTTGCTATTACATAGAATTTTGACGTAAGTCTTCACCCACTCCGCCCTCCCTAACAGTAAAGTAACGCCACTGCATCAAAGACTTTTTTTTGTTGCTTCGGGAGTGAAAGAAAGGAAAGTGAGATGGGGATGCGATTTAAGAGCGTCAACAGTACGCTGAAGGTCTGAAGGTCGAAACGATTTCTTCCTGATGTTTTCTGGGATTAGTTTTGTACACGTCTCTTGTTACCCTCCCCACCAACCGATTACTGCACAATGGAGTTTCAATGTAAAGAAGGCGCCTGGCTTGTACTTAAACTTGTAATGTTGCAGCAACGAATATCTCGCAGCGCTGCTTTTATTTGGATATGTACAGCAGTAACAATGCTATAGACGTTTCTGTCAGTAATCAGCTGTTACATGAAGGAAACAATTGCTTCAGCTTCCTGAAAGATATCCTTATTTCCTAAGTTATTACCGCTGTTTACACGTTATTTTTGTTTGTTTGATAACACTATATTTCTGTCTTTGTGTGTGTGTGTTGTGTGTGTGTGTGTGTGTGTGTGTGAGAGAGAGAGAGAGGGGGGGGGGGGAAATGTATTTTTTGGGGGTCATAAATATGCAAAGGTTTAGTTTATCTGCTGTAAGTTATAAGAATAGCGCATAATTGTTACTTCAATATTTCCGGTTTCCTCTTTTTTAATTCTTTAAATGTTCTTTCTACTTTATATGAAACATTTCTCCTTCTTCTTCTTCTTCTTCTTCTTCATCTTCTCATAACTCGGGTCGTTTTGACACCACTCATAGACTTCGTCAACATTCTCCGTTTCTCTCTATCTTCAGTAATTCGTTGGGACTCTGTACAGTCGTTGCTTGTCCAGTTATGCTAACTCCCCAATGCTAACTTCCCACTGCTAACTCCCCAATGCTAACTGCCCAATGCTAACTCCCCAATGCTAACTTCCCAATGCTAACTTCCCAATGCTAACTCCCCAATGCTAACTTCCCAATGCTAACTCCCCAATGCTAACTTCCCAATGCTAACTTCCCAATGCTAACTTCCCAATGCTAACTTCCCAATGCTAACTCCCCAATGCTAACTCCCCAATGCTAACTCCCCAATGCTAACTCCCCAATGCTAACTTCCCACAGCTAACTCCCCAATGCTAACTCCCCGATGCTAACTCCCCAATGCTAACTCCCCAATGCTAACTTCCCATCTTTCCTTCTCGCTTCCTTTTCACAATTTCCTACAGGATTGACAAGATCAAGATATGTGGCCAGCAAACCATTTTTCTACTTCTATCACATGAAAAAAAATGTCATATCTTTTATACATAAAATATAAGAAAATACAAAATCCAATATATGTATGTACGTATGTATATATGTGTGTGTGTGTGTGTGTGTGTGCGTGTGCGTGCGTGCGTGTATGCGAATTCAGATTTTCTCCTGCTGAGTCAGTTTTCAGATCTCGCCTAAATTGTGGTCTATACAACTAATTGCCTACCGCTTTAGTTATTGATTTTCTGCGTGTTTACAGTACGGTTTTAAACTCTTAAGCTGACAGCAAACAACAAATGAGCAGCACAACTAAAATATCAGTGTAAAACAGTCGTGCAAAATAATAATTCCATCATTCATCGCATTCAGCCAAAAATTACAACTTGCTTGCGTTCGCCCGATGACTAAAGTATTCTAGAGTATTCGTAGACTATAGAATTCCTCATCATCATCCGCCCTTAAAAGGAAGTTAAGTAGGCGTGTTTGCGTTGTGTTGTGGTTTGCAGTATAACTGTGATATTTGCGCCTTTCAGTCCAACACATCCGACTTCAGCACGACATTTTTGAGTACCGGGTTGTCTTCCCTCTTCGATCCCTACTCGCTTGGCCAGATTAGACAGGTTAGTCTATTACTAGAGGCACCGTGGAGAGGTGGAGCAGGGTCTGGATGGTTCTGGTTCACCGATCCTGGCGCGCCATCAGCTGTGGGTCGCTGACAACTTCCAGCTCTGGTGCTGTGTAGGCGCGCTGTGTCTGACACATTTTATTGCGATAACTCTCAATCCGAAACGACAATCTTCTTCTACCTTTTTAGCTCCCAGTGGAGCATAGGTCTTCAACAAACACTTGCCAAGTCGTTCTGTCTTTTGCCATTCTTTTAAGATCATTCCATGTCTTCCCCATTATCTTCATCTCTGCTCCCATCTGTCTTCTCCAAGAATTCCTTGGTCTTTCTCTTTGTCTTTTCCCCTGGGGATTCCAAAAAATGGCCTGTTGTGTAATACTCTCAATAGAAACTAATAGAATGGGAAGCAGTAGGACCGAGACTAATGAAAGACAATGCCCAACCCATTTGTTACGTTTGCATATATTTCGGAAAACACCTAAACCTTTTGTTTTCCTTGAGTGTCGTGACGTCAGCTCTAATAGCAATGAACATTCATCTCATAGGGCAATATAAAGTAGATGTTGGAACACAGGATTTGAGAGAAACCAATTACAAAACAGTGAAATGTATCAGTCAGTACATGATGAGAGTCAGGTTGAGTGGCAGATAACAGGTTGAGTGGGAAGAAAGTTAGGGATAACTCCCGAAGTAAAAAGCACAAATCCACAGAAATAATATTTAAAAAACCGAATGAAATGTGAAAAGATGAAAAACAAAACCTAAACTACCAACAAACTCCAAATAATAGTTTGAGTGAGCGCTTAAAGATGGAAAGACAAAATATAAGAAACACGAGGAAGTGTAACAAAGTACGAGGTCAATCAAAGAGACAAAGACAAGTAGTTTATAGACCCACGCTGAAATGAAAACGATAATGGAAAAAGGAGAGACAACAAGGAGAGTAAGAGGAGAGGCTGGAGAAAGAAAAGAGAGTATCTTAATGCTTAGAGTCCATACTTCAATTTTGAAAGTGTATATTTGGAATTAGCCGCGATAGCTCAGTGGCTAGTGAACTGGTCTACAAAGGACAAGAGGTAGGGTTTTCCCAACCGACGGCTTCCGGTTCACCCAGCCTTTAATGGGTACCGGTTTTTTTTTCTGGGCAAGTAAAGCTGCACGGGCGTAAAACCGACCACATTACCCCAAAAATCTTGTGCCGAAAGCGTGTAAACTTTATGGTCACTAACATCATATTCCCTATACGCCACTTGGCGTAACGGGGGTACTTTACTTGTTTTATATATATTTGGAATTGTATATATTTCTATAAGTTTTATTTTGCGATTCTCGATATCATAGTATCTAGGATTGAGTGCCTAATACTGCCGGAGTTGGAATAAAACACGTAGATCGCAGGTCTCAAGATCAGAACATAAAAAAAGACATCTGCCGATTCACGGGAAAAATTTCAGAAAGCGAAATTCTTACAATTTCCCTGTCAGCGTTACGTTGGCGCAGATTAGTTTTATCGTTGGTTTACGCCAAGCCGGGATAAGTGTGCCTTTCGTCCCGGCATATCTATCATCGACATTGGTAGTTTTCTAATTAACATTTTTTTTTTCTCCCTATCAGCGGCAAATTTGGCCTACTATTTTCAACGTTTAACTGCTAATTGCCAATTTAACGTGCGCAGATTACACACGGGATCTACTGTTTTTCGCTGTTATCCGAGACGGCTGAAACTCACTTCTCAGAGACCACGGTTGGGTAAAGCCACGAAGAAACCACGAATTCAATGTGGAAAATTCTCACCTCCTCTGGTGGATTTTGAATTAAGGACTCCCCTGTCCGATGGCCGACGTCTTACATCTAGACCACCCAATTCCAAAAAAACCCTGCTATCTCCGAAATGTATTAAGGGACTTGATTAAATGGCATTAAGGAATTGATTAAATGGCATTAAGGAACTTGATTAAATGGCATTAAGGAACTTGATTAAATGGCATTAAGGAACTTGATTAAATGGCATTAAGGAACTTGATTAAATGGCATTAAGGAACTTGAGTAAATGGCATTAAGGAACTTGAGTAAATGGCATTAAGGAACTTGAGTAAATGGCATTAAGGAACTTGATTAAATGGCATTAAGGAACTTGATTAAATGGCATTAAGGAACTTGATTAAATGGCATTAAGGAACTTGATTAAATGGCATTAAGGAACTTGAGTAAATGGCATTAAGGAACTTGAGTAAATGGCATTAAGGAACTTGAGTAAATGGCATTAAGGAACTTGAGTAAATGGCATTAAGGAACTTGATTAAATGGCATTAAGGAACTTGATTAAATGGCATTAAGGAACTTGAGTAAATGGCATTAAGGAACTTGAGTAAATGGCATTAAGGAACTTGAGTAAATGGCATTAAGGAACTTGATTAAATGGCATTAAGGAACTTGATTAAATGGCATTAAGGAACTTGATTAAATTACACTAAAGAGAGCTTATAGAGTGAGCACTAGGCTCACTGGTGCTATTGATTTCCTGTACTCACTGGTGCTATTGATTTCCTGTACTCACTGGTGATATTGATTTCCTGTACTCACTGGTGCTATTGAGTTCCTGTACTCATTGGTGCTATTGAGTTCCTGTACTCACTGGTGCTATTGATTTCCTCTACTCACTGGTGCTATTGATTTCCTCTACTCACTGGTGCTATTGCTTTCCTGTACTCACTGGTGCTATTAGGTTCCTGTACTCACTGGTGCTATTGATTTCCTGTACTCACTGGTGCTATTGATTTCCTGTACTCACTGGTGCTATTGATTTCCTGTACTCACTGGTGCTATTGGGTTCCTGTACTCATTGGTGCTATTGATTTCCTGTGCTCACTGGTGCTATTGAGTTCCTGTACTCACTGGTGCAATTGAGTTCCTGTACTCACTGGTGCTATTGAGTTCCTGTACTCATTGGTGCTATTAATTCCTGTACTCACTGGTGCTATTGATTTCCTATGCTCACTGGTGCTATTGATTTCATGTACTCATTGGTGCTATTGAGTTCCTGTGCTCACTGGTGATATTGATTTCCTGTACTCATTAGTGCTATTGAGTTCATGTGCTCACTGGTGCTATTGATTTCCTGTACTCATTGGTGCTATTGATTTCCTGTGCTCACTGGTGCTAATGATTTCCTGTACTCACTGGTGCTATTGATTTCCTGTACTCACTGGTACTATTGATTTCCTGTGCTCATTAGTGCTATTGATTTCCTGTGCTCACTGGTGCTATTGATTTCCTGTACTCACTGGTGCTATTGATTTCCTGTGCTCATTAGTGCTATTGATTTCCTGTACTCGCTGGTGCTATTGATTTCCTGTACTCACTGGCGCTATTGATTTCCTGTGCTCACTGGTGCTATTGATTTCCTGTGCTCACTGGTGCTATTGATTTCCTGTGCTCATTAGTGCTATTGATTTCCTGTGCTCACTGGTGCTATTGATTTCCTGTGCTCATTAGTGCTATTGATTTCCTGTACTCACTGGTGCTATTGATTTCCTGTACTCGCTGGTGCTTATGATTTCCTGTACTCACTGGTGCTATTGATTTCCTGTGCTCACTGGTGCTATTGATTTCCTGTGCTCGCTGGTGCTATTGATTTCCTGTACTCACTGGTGCTATTGATTTCCTGTACTCACTGATGCTATTGATTTCTGTGCTCACTTGTGCTATTTGAGTTCATGTGCTCACTGGTGCTATTTGAGTTCATGTGCTCACTGGTGTTATTGATTTCCTGTACTCACTGGTGCTATTGAGTTCATGTGCTCACTGGTGCTATTGATTTCCTGTGCTCATTAGTGCTATTGATTTCCTGTACTCGCTGGTGCTAATGATTTCCTGTACTCCCTGGTGCTATTGATTTCCAGTACTCATTTGTGCTATTGATTTCCTACTGGTGCTATTGATTTCATGTGCTCACTGGTGCTATTGATTTCTGTGCTCACTAGTGCTATTTGAGTTCATGTTCTCACTGGTGCTATTGATTTCCTGTACTCACTGATGCTATTGATTTCTGTGCTCACTGGTGCTTTTTGAGTTCATGTGCTCACTGGTGCTATTTGAGTTCATGTGCTCACTGGTGTTATTGATTTCCTGTACTCACTGGTGCTATTGAGTTCATGTGCTCACTGGTGCTATTGATTTCCTGTGCTCACTGGTGCTATTGATTTCCCGTACTCGCTGGTGCTATTGATTTCCTGTGCTCACTGGTGCTATCTATTTCCTGTACTCACTGATGCTATTGATTTCTGTGCTCACTGGTGCTATTGAGTTCATGTACTCACTGATGCTATTGATTTCCTGTACTCACTGGTGCTATTGAGCTCATGTGCTCACTGGTGCTATTGATTTCCTGTGCTCACTGGTGCTATTGATTTCCTGTGCTCACTGGTGCTATTGAGTTCATGTGCTCACTGGTGCTATTGAGTTCCTGTACTCACTCGTGCACTTCCAGTTTTCTCAGAATAGATATTATATTGTCTCGTGTGTACATTTGAAAGAAAGAAATTAATGTTTTCTCAAAAAATATATCTACTGTGTCGTGTGTACTTTTTAAAGAAAGTAATATTCTCTCAGGATAGATAATTTACTATCTCAATACTTTCTCGATAAATTAATGTTTGCTAAAGAAAGACATCGCTCTCTCTAGAGCACTCTCTCAAGAAAGTGCTGTTTAATCAGTAAAAAGACAGTGCTCTCTTGTGTTTTATCGAGAAATCGCTGCCTGCTGAGTGAGGGGAGAGATCTGAGTACTATCGGATACAAAATGATGAGTACCATATTTATACTTAACCAGTAATTGCGCAAGAATTAATTCAAATAAGAGAACGCCGAAGTATAAACATTAACTCTCTTTTCTTCAATTTTTGTGGCCTTATCTTATCAGGGTCGTACCAAGACAAACTTAACCCCTTCCGCACACCCTAATAATACTACATTTTATGGGGCTGTCTATATTATATCGATCTTAAATGTGTCTTCTTGAAGGTCCAATGAAATTGAGACTTTTTTTTTCCTTCAGAAAACCACACTGAAATATTTTACAGTAATCAATGCACCATAAATACAGTCGAAACACATCAATTCTGCCACGTCAACACAACCTCCTTTACACTGCTGCGTTCAATGTTCAGTATCTGGCCCAAATTTTGCAGACAGAAGTGTAAAAATTCTACACAAGAAATCTAAAAATTCTGGAGAATCTGACCCGTTTTAATCGGAATGTCATAAAGCATTTTTATGTGGACAGAGAATGAAAGAAAACGCATACAAATGGCGTGCAAGGAGACAACTCTATCTGGATTACGAAACTCGTGAACTTCTCTAAAGCCAATGGTTATGAAACCTGAGTTCTCCCCAGCCTTCATGATTTCCTTATATTTCGTCCCATCTCTAGCACTCAGTTTTCACTGACTAATTTCCCTCGTCTCGTCCTCCTGTTATACTCATTTCTCGTACCTTTTTAAAACAATTTTTCCTGCCATTTTATTTTGTTTAAAAAAAAAAAAAATAAGACGGGAGGAGGAGAAGACCATTAAAGTGACTAGAGAATCCACAAGAAAAGAAAAAGCTTGAAAAGAGAGTTGCTTTCCCTTGTAAACTATATTTTCCCCAGTGAAGGAAAGTCTTGGACTGATAGTCATAGCTCGGCTCAGGAAAACATCATCCATTATAATCCTGGACGTAAATTGAACGCTGAAACTTAATTTATTCTTGTCATCAAAACATATCACTAGTTTTACAAAACTTCGCACGGGAAAGACAAAATACAACCGTGAATTCGGGCTAACGCTCCGTCAGGTATTTGGGAATACAATTTCCAGCTGTCTGTCAGATGGAGATTCTGTGAATCCAAGTAGTCTCCCATTTCAACTTTCTTCACGGAATTGTGGGGGAATCTTGAACGAGAACACAGCAGCCTTTATATTTTCTAAGTTTTCGGAACGATTTTGTGTGCAAATTTGAAAGATGCCAGCATCAACCGTGTTTTATTTAAATATAATACGAAGATATTGGAATTAAATAAATGAAAGAACATTAAAGTGGTTCGGGACTGCAACACAAGAAATTGTGAGATTAACGAAGTAGGTAAAACGTTGAAGCCATTGGCATTATGCATTGATGTAAAAACAATAATAGGCGTTTATGGAACATGGGGATTATAGATGAATAGAGAACGTAGGGAATATAAATAATAGAGAACTTGGGGAGTGTAAATATAGAACTAGGAGAGTATAAATAAATAGAGAACGTGGGGAGTATAAAATAAACATTGAACGTGGAGAGTATAAAATAAATATAGAACGTGGGGGAGTATAAAATAAATATAGAACGTGGGGAGTATAAAATAAATATAGAACGTGGGGAGTATAAAGAGAACTTGTGGAGTAAAAATAAATAGAGAATTTGGAGAGTATAAATAAATAGAGAACTTATGGAGTAAAAATAAAGAGAACTTAGGGAGTAAAAATAAAGAGAACTTTGGGAGCATATATAGAAAACTTTGGGAGTGTAGAGAATTTGGGGAGTATAAATATAGAACATGGGGGATGTAAATAAATAGAGAGCTTGGGAAGTAAAAATAAATATAGAATGTGGTGAATATAAATAAATAGAGGACTTGGGAGTATAAATAAATAAAGAACTTGGGGAGTATAAATAAATTGAGAACTTGGGGAGCATAAATAAATAGAGAACTTGGGGAGCATAAATAAATAGAGAACTTGGGGAGCATAAATAAATAGAGAACTTGGGGAGCATAAATAAATAGAGAACTTGGGGAGCATAAATAAATAGAGAACTTGGGGAGCATAAATAAATAGAGAACTTGGGGAGCATAAATAAATAGAGAACTTGGGGAGCATAAATAAATAGAGAACTTGTGGAATAAAGATAAATAAAGAACTTGGGGAGTACAAATAAATAGAGAGCTTGAAAAGTATAAATAAATATAGAATTTTGGGAGTATAAATAGAAAACTTGGAGAGTAAAAATAAACATAGAACGTGGAGAGTATAAATAATAGAGAGTTTGGGGAGCATAAATAAATATAGAGCTGTGAGAGTATAAAGGAGTCACGATAGCTCAGTGATACGTGAACGGGACTACTAAGGCCAAGAGGTCGGGTTCGATCCTGATCGACGGCTTCCGGGTTTACCCAGCCTTAAATGGGTACCGGATTTTTTTTTCTAGGAAAGTAAAGCGGCAGGGGCATAATACCGATCACATTAACCAAAAAAACGTGTACCGAAGGTCCGTAAAAATGATGGTCACTAACACCATATTCACTATACGCCACTTGGCGTGATGGGGTACTTTACTTTTTTTTTATTACCTAGAAAAAATTAAGGTTGGACGAACATAAACGCCTCGGATTGGAATAGATCCGACGTCATATATGTGCATTGTATGGCGAGCTTAGGGGCGAGACCAAAGGGCAGACCAGTGCTGAGCTATAAGGATGTTTGCAGGGCGTGACGGAGCTCTTTACTTTACTATGGAGTGTATAAATAACTATAAAACTTGACGAGTATAAATAAATATAGAACTTGGAGAGTATAAATAAATATAGAACTTGACGAGTATAAATAAATATAGAACTTGGAGAGTATAAATAAATATAGAACTTGACGAGTATAAATAAATATAGAACTTGGAGAGTATAAATAAATATAGAACTTGACGAGTATAAATAAATATAGAACTTGGAGAGTATAAATAAATATAGAACTTGGAGAGTATAAATAAATATAGAACTTGGGGAGTATAAATAACTATAAAACTTGACGAGTATAAATAAATATAGAACTTGGAGAGTATAAATAACTATAAAACTTGACGAGTATAATAAATATAGAACTTGGGGAGTATAAATAAATATAGAACTTGGAGAGTATCAATAAATATAGAACTTGGGGAGTATAAATAAATATAGAACTTGACGAGTATCAATAAATATAGAACTTGGGAGTATAAATAAATATAGAACTTGACGAGTATAAATAAATATAGAACTTGGGGAGTATAAATAAATATAGAACTTTGGGAGTATAAATAAATATAGAACTTGACGAGTATAAATAAATATAGAACTTGGGGAGTATAAATAAATATAGAACTTGACGAGTTTAAATAAATATAGAACTTGGGGAGTATAAATAAATATAGAACTTGGGGAGTATAAATAAATATAGAACTTGGGGAGTATAAATAAATATAGAACTTGGGGAGTATAAATAAATATAGAAATGGAGATTAGAAATAAGGAACTTGGGGAGTATAAACAAATATAGAGCATGGGGAGTATTAATAAATATAAAACTAGGATAATATAAATATATATAGAACATGGGATTAAAAATAAAGAACTTGGGGAGTATACATACATTTAAAACAAGACAGCATTTATTTTTCTTTATAATGAGATACATCTTTTATAGTCTTTAGAATAAAATAGTCCATATAGAAAGAGTTTTACTTGAAAGAAGAGAATCATGGACAATATAAAAACAATCCAAAAGATCTTTTATTTGAAAAAGTGAAATGTAATTTCCTGTGACTGATGCATTTAGTGCCATGGAGACACAATTTAATGGCAGGGTATCAGTTTGATGAGGCGAGCGGCAAGAAGGAATAGAAAAGGGAGATCAAATACATTCACTTACGCAGAATCTTTTTTAATCACTTTGTTAAATAGTGAAGACGTCCAACAGAAGAAATCTAAATAACGATGATGACAACGATGGAGTAGAAGACAATTATGATAAAGGTCATGATGATGATGACAACGATGGAGTAGAAGACAATTATGATAAAGGTCATGATGATGATGACAACGATGGAGTAGAAGACAATTATGATAAAGGTCATGATGATGATGACGATGATGGAGATGGAGACAATTATGATAAAGGTCATGATGATGATGACAACGATGGAGTAGAAGACAATTATGATAAAGGTCATGATGATGATGACGATGATGGAGATGGAGACAATTATGATAAAGGTCATGATGATGATGACGATGATGGAGATGGAGACAATTATGATAAAGGTAATGGTGATGATGATGACGATGATGGAGATGGAGATGGAGACAATTATGATAAAGGTCATGATGATGATGACGATGATGGAGATGGAGACAATTATGATAAAGGTCATGATGATGATGACGATGATGGAGATGGAGACAATTATGATAAAGGTCATGATGATGATGACGATGATGGTGATGGAGACAATTATGATAAAGGTCATGATGATGATGATGACGATGATGGAGGCAATTATGATAAAGGTCATGATGATGATGATGACGATGATGGAGGCAATTATGATAAAGGTCATGATGATGATGACGATGATGGAGATGGAGACAATTATGATAAAGGTAATGGTGATGATGATGACGATGATGGAAATGGAGACAATTATGATAAAGGAAATGATGATGACGATGATGATGGAGATGGAGACAATTATGATAAAGGTAATGATGATGACGACGATGATGGAGATGGCGATGGAGACAACTATAATAAAGGTAATGATGATGATGACGAAGATGGAGATGGAGATAGAGACAATTATGATAAAGGTAATGATGATGATGACGATGATGGAGATGGAGATGGAGACATTATGATAAAGATAATGATGATAATGACGACGATGATGGAGATGGAGGCAATTATGATAAAGATAATAATGACGATGACGACGATGATGGAGATGGAGACAATTATGATAAAGATAATGATGATGATGACGATGATGGAGATGGAAACAATTATGATAAGATAATGATGATGATGACGACGATGATGGAGATGGAGACAATTATGATAAAGATAATAATGATGATGATGACGATGATGGAGATGGAAACAATTATGATAAAGATAATGATGATGATGACGACGATGATGGAGATGGAGACAATTATGATAAAGATAATGATGATGACGACGATGATGGAGATGGAGACAATTATGATAAAGGTAATGATGATGATATATATATATATATCTTTCTCCTTTTGTGATGAGCAAAAATGCATATAATTATATACAGTCAAATCTACTTCTTATTTTCTTACTCTTATGCCTTTAAGCGTCGAAAGGAGAAATAATCTACGGTGTTTTGCTCTTCTGTTCGCCTCTGTTGCTGTTATGTTTTCTAGTGTTTCTAATATTCCGTCAATCCATCTTTTTCGTGGTTGGTCCTTGGGTCTGGTGTTCTGGCATTGTTTATTGAAGGTTCGCTGTGCTGTGTTATGATCTTTCTGCCTTATCACGTGGCCAAACAATTGTATCTGTTGTTTCGTTATATATTCTATTACGGGGTTATTTCTAGCTTTTTTTCCTCAGTTCTTCATTTCTGATCTTATCTCTCAGGCTATTTCCTGTCATTCGTCAAACACATTTCATCTCAGTGGACATTATCTTTCTTATTGTTCTTGCATCTAGAGTCTATGACTGGCATTGTTAGCACAACTTGGGATGAAGATTGTATTGTAGAGTGCCCATTTGACCTCTAGTTATTCCCTTGTTGGACAATAGTGGTGACAGCTGTTTTGGCAAGCTTTGTTGCATCTTGAGTCTTTATTTGCTATCTGCGAGTTATTGTTTGTTACTAGACTTCCTGGGTATTTAAAATCCTCTACTTGTTTTAGTTGTCTGCCATCTATAGTTATGTTGGTGTTCTGTATTGTCATATCTGGAGTAAAATATAATTAGGTAAGGAAAGATTCCCTCCCGTGCCTTGATCCTCGTATGGGGAATATGGTATTTGTGACTATATTGTTTCAAGACCTCGACATATTGTTGGGTGATTTGGATAGTATCGAAATCACACACAAGAACACTTGAATGTCCTTTTCTACGAGCATTGAAATTCCTTTATAACTTAAATAGACCCCATCGAGAACTGCAACGTGTTGCCAGCACAGTCGCGCACCGGATGGCGTTCTTCTCAAGAATGCATAAAAAAAGACCAAGAGGAAGACCAAGAAGAAGATGGATAGATGCAGTGACAGAGACATGTAACAACAAAGGAAAATCACAAATTTAGACAGTTCGAGCAGCTCAAGACCGACAAACGATATTACCACGACACCTTTTAGGTATTAGTAAAAAGAGAAAAGAAGAAGTGGATAGTATCGCGAAAAATAATCTCTGGTACCCATTTTTAGAAACTGGGCGAACCCCGGAGCGGTGCATTGTCGATCGGAAAAAAAATCCGCCATTTCTAGAAATATAATTGTGCCACGCCAGTTAATCCGCTTGGTCCCGCATCAACAGAAAACATACTATAACCAGTGATGGAAAATGTACAACTGAAATAAACAAAAGAATTGGAATGGCAAAAAGTAATTTTAATGTCATGAAGAACATACTAATATCAAAACAAATAACACCGGGGCTAAAACTAAGAATAGCAAAATGTTATGTCTTCTCAACATTCCTATATGGTGCAGAAACATGGGCATTAGACAAGAAAACAGAACAGAGAATTGAAGCCTTTGAAATGTGGATATATAGAAGAATAGATAGAATTGGACGGAAGGAAAAGAAAACAAACGATGAAGTTTTAAAACAACTAAAAATGAAAAGAGAACTACTAAACACAATTAGAACAAGACAAATGCGATTTTTGGGCCATGTTAAAAGACACAACAGCCTACTAAAAGTAATATTGGAAGGGAAAATACAAGGTAAAAGAGGCAGAGGCAGACCAAGACTAACAAGGATGAGTAACATCAAAAGATGGACAAATCAACCTATGACAACCTGCACCATCAAAGCAAGAGACGATGATGACGATGGAGATAGAGACAATTATGATAAAGGTAATGATGACGATGACGATGATGGAGATGGAGCAGAATGGCGCTCCATGGTAGCCAACCTTTCGATGCGGAGATGGCACTCGATGATGATGATGAACTGAAACAAATCAACTACAAAAAAAACATTCATTCTATATTTCCTGAACGTCTGAACAACGACAGAAAGGGGTTAAAAAAAATTAATCATTGTTAAAAAAAAAAAAAAAAAAAAGCAGAAATAAGAAAAGAAACACAATTAAATACGAATTTTCACAAATTGTTCATTCCAGTTGTCTCCCCTACTGGAAATACCTGTAGCAAATTACCTCCCCGCGCGATGAGAACTCCCAAAGGAAACTGAGGGTCCTTATCTGGAGCAACATCACGGAAGTGAGTAAACTTTCTGGCGGCTCTTCTCAGATAACATTGCTAGACAGGTCTGTTTTCTGTCACAGTCTACACCACAGCCGGCCCCACACGCACAGTCTCGCACCACTCACCACCATCATGTACCACGTCGACTGGCCTCAGCGATCAATTCGCTACACATTTTGTCTCTTTTGTTACTTATTGATTTTGATGTAGACTTCCTGCGACATCGTTGATGTTTAAAATATTTTTCTCCCCAGTTACCTCTACCTCTATAACCGTCATCATCATCATCATCATCATCATCATCATCATTATTATGTACCATATCAGCTGGCATAGATGATGATGTCTCTACACAACATTTTGTTCCTTCTGTTATGTTCCTTATGTTGTTCCTACAAAACCATTGGACTAAGATGTTTCATGTCATTGTTCTCTGGTTTCCTCTACCTCTGTAATCATTATCATCATAAATTACTATGCTTGCTGGCGTAGGCGATCATGTCTCTTCACATTTTTTCAATATCTACATAAGTTTATCAGTTCTGTCGTTGATATCTTACCAAACCATTCTATGAAACTGACTTGAATCTTGGATCTGTTTTCCTTTATTTCTTCTTCCCTCAATTGTTCATCTTGTCACTCACTATATTATCTAGAAGTTCCCTTTTCTTTATGGGAAAGTCATACATGTTTCTTTCTGTTGTTGGAATAAACAAAATTTTATTTTTACTTTGACCTTTTTTTTTACAACATCCTCAATGCTCATTTTAGCTGTTCGTGGAATTCTTAACATTCTTCTGTAAAACCACGTTTCTGCGGCCTCCAACGATTCCCTTGTCTATTGTCATATTGTTCATGATTCACGGACATATATTAAGACTAGATCAACAATAACAATGAAGCATTATTTTTTCTTATTTTCGTTGACACCAACAAACAATGGATTGCATAATATGTTTCTCATTCTTTAGAGCACAATCTTTCATTGAGCTGTTCTGTACCTCACCTTTGGTGTACATCTTATTTCAGAAGTTAAAATAGTTCCAAGATATTTGAATTAATTCCTTCCTTTCTTCTATCCATCTGCGTCTGCCTTGAAACGTTACAGGAGGAAGGAGATTTATACTGTAAAGTAAAAGTAGAGAGCCCCCGTCACGGCAAGTGGCGCATAGGGAATATGGTGTTAGTGACCATAATTTTACACACCTTCGGCACATGATTTTTCGAGGTAAAGTGGTCGGTATTACGTCCGTGCCGCTTTACTTTCCCCCAAAAAATCCAGTACCCATTAAAGGCTGGGTGAACCGGAAGCCGTCGGCTTTGATCGAACTCTACCTCTTGTCCGTTGTAGTCCAGTTCAGATTTGTATAGTATAATGATGTAATGTCCACCGGTTTGCTGCATAAGTTGAAACCAATCTCTTAAGCTCTTAGTTAACTTGCTTTTTGCAGTTGATCAGCACTGGCTGAATGGTGGTAGTTAGTAGATATGAACCAGACATCAGACTGTTGATGTAGAAGAGAGACAAAAAGAGAGAGAGAAAGAGAGAAAGAGAGAGAGGGGGAAAGAGAGAGAGAGAAAGATAGGGGTGGAGAAATAGAGAGAGAGAAAGAGATAAAAAGAGAGAAAGAGAGAGGGAAAGAGAGAGAAAGAGAGAGAGGGAAAGAGAGAGAGGAAGAGAGAGAAAGAGGGAAATAGAGAGAGAGAAAGAGAGAGAGGGAAAGAGAGAGAGAGAGGGAAAGAGAGAGAGAAAGAGAGAGAGGGAAAGAGAGAGAGAAAGAGAGAGAGGAAATAGAGAGAGAGAAAGAGAGAGAGAGGGAAAGAAAGAGAGAAAGAGAGAGAGGGGGAAATAGAGAGAGAGAGAGAAAGAGAGAAAGAGAGAAAGGAAAGAGAGAGAAAGAGAGAGAGAAATAGAGAGAGCGAGAGAAAGAGAAAGAGAGAGAGGGAAATAGAGAGAGAGAGAGAAAGAGAGAGAGAGAAAGAGAGAGAGGGGGAAAGAGAGAGGGGGAAAGAGAGAGAAAGAGAGAGAGAGGGAAGAGAGAGAGAGGGAGGGAAAGAGAGAGAGGGAAAGAGAGAGGGAAAGAGAGAAAGTGGGAGAAGAGAGAAAGAAAGAGAGAAAGTGAGAAAGAAAGAAAGAAAGAAAGAAAGAAAGAAGAAAGAAAGAAAGAAAAGAAAGAAGAAAGAAAGAAAGAAAGAAAGAAAGAGAAGAAAGAAAGAAGAAAGAAAGAAGAGAAAGTGAAAGAGAGAGAGAGATACAGCCAGACAGATTAGATAGACAGACAGGTAGCTATGCAGACAGACAGACAAGCTGACAAGCAGGCGGACGGGTGGACGCTGACGACGGACGGAGAGAGATTCCAGAAGAAAGCTTGTTGACGTCATGGAACCAACTCCGCAGTTAATCAAATGTTGATACTCAAGTCAACAAATTCTTCTCTAACCCTACACCTCGGTTGTAACCTGTTGCCAGATTAGGGAATCAACAATCAATAACAACACTAGTACACCATTTGTCTTACATTTGTTTGTTTATCACTTGCCACACTATGCTACTTCTGTTTCCTATTCATCCGAAAATACTGTCTTTTACGGATTTATCTAATTTCTAGTGTTACCAGGTTTGGGGCTTATAGGAATAAAGAATAAAGACCACTTGTCCTGTGCAGTCCCCACGAGGTGTTTGGATCTTATTTTATATTCACCTCATATTTTGTTTCTTATTACATGGCTACAAAAGCAAAGAAATTAAATATTTAAACGTGCTGGACAACATGAGGGGCAGACGATTGTCAATTTTTCCTGGTCGACATTCATCATCATCATCAAGTACCGGGCCTACTGGCGTAGGTGATCATGTCTCTCCACAACTTTCGATTTCGGCCGCTATTTATCATCTCTGTTGTTGACCTTCTGCCAAGCCATTCTCTTAAGCTGTCTGTTATTTTTTCTCTTTGCTTCCCTCTATCTCTTCGTCCCTCAATTTTTCAGTTGTTATAATATATTCCAGATGTTCTCTTCTCATAACATGGCCAAAAAATTATGATTGTTTCTTCCTAATATTGGAAATTAGCTCTCTTTTTGCCTTGACCAATCTCAGAACATCTTCATTTTTCTTCTTAGCTATCCATGGTACTCTCAACATTCTTCTGTATGATGGTCGACATTACATATGACATAATAATTATGTCTTCCGATTCTTTCTTTCCATATTTGTCTTTCAGCGTCGAGGGGAGATATAGTTTGCTTTTCTGTGGGCTTATGTAATAATTAAGTGAGCCAAAAAAATGTATTTACATCAATGGGACTCAAGAGTGTGCCTTTTCGGGAGAAGCGGGCTATGTATCTTAGGATTGTAAAGCTAGCATGCTACACTACTTCCGTGTTGCTTAACTGGAATAAAGCGTAGAAGATAATATAAGTGCGAACTCACCGGCCAAAAGTAACTCTGCTGTGAAAGTTTGTGCTGGAGCAGTCAGACTGAGCCCCTCACATCTGTATGTGCCCTCGTCGGCAGCTCGGACCTTGGGGAAGTACAGTGAGCCATTTGGGTATACCACGTGCCTGCCAAACATTAACAGGATATAACACAAGAGTTATATAACCAGTATTTAGGTATCTTAGCATAATTTATAATACCTCTCTTTATATTTATCAAGGCTTTATTTATCAACCAAGCAATATATGCATCTATTCTCTCCCCCCCCCCCCCGTTTGTTAGACTGCCCATCCGTTAATAAGTCTGTCGTTAGGTATGTCCGCAACGTATGTCCGTTCATATGATTCATCTGTCTTCATTTTCTCACTTTGATTGCTTGTCTGTTTGTATGTACATAAATCAGTATGTAATATGTTTGTGCATCTATCTGTTCAAATACATATCTACTTGTCCATAGATATATCTGTCCATCCAAACGTCGTGTCTGTCTGTCCGTCTGTGTTTATATATATATATATATTTGCCTGTTGGTGCGTATTTTCTGTCTGTCCTCGATATTTCTGTCCTCCATACACCTGTCAATCTGTCGACACTTCTGTCTGTCCTCGATATTTCTGTCCTCCATACACCTGTCAATCTGTCGACACTTCTGTCTGTCCTCGATATTTCTGTCCTCCATACACCTGTCAATCTGTCGACACTTCTGTCTGTCCTCGATATTTCTGTCCTCCATACACCTGTCATCTGTCGACACTTCTGTCTGTCCTCGATATTTCTGTCCTCCATACACCTGTCAATCTGTCGACACTTCTGTCTGTCCTCGATATTTCTGTCCTCCATACACCTGTCAATCTGTCGACACTTCTGTCTGTCCTCGATATTTCTGTCCTCCATACACCTGTCAATCTGTCGACACTTCTGTCTGTCCTCGATATTTCTGTCCTCCATACACCTGTCAATCTGTCGACACTTCTGTCTGTCCTCGATATTTCTGTCCTCCATACACCTGTCAATCTGTCGACACTTCTGTCTGTCCTCGATATTTCTGTCCTCCATACACCTGCCAATCTGTCGACACTTCTGTCTGTCCTCGATATTTCTGTCCTCCATACACCTGCCAATCTGTCGACACTTCTGTCTGTCCTCGATATTTCTGTCCTCCATACACCTGTCAATCTGTCGACACTTCTGTCTGTCCTCGATATTTCTGTCCTCCATACACCTGCCAATCTGTCGACACTTCTGTCTGTCCTCGATATTTCTGTCCTCCATACACCTGTCAATCTGTCGACACTTCTGTCTGTCCTCGATATTTCTGTCCTCTATACACCTGTCAATCTGTCGACACTTCTGTCTGTCCTCGATATTTCTGTCCTCTATACACCTGTCAATCTGTCGACACTTCTGTCTGTCCTCGATATTTCTGTCCTCTATACACCTGTCAATCTGTCGACACTTCTGTCTGTCCTCGATATTTCTGTCCTCCATACACCTGTCAATCTGTCGACACTTCTGTCTGCCCGTCTATCAAAACGACTTGCCTGTCTGTTGGCACATCTTGCCTGATTACCTCTTAATACATCCCCCTGGGGGCCTCGGTAGCCTAGTTGGGAAAACCACCCGACTGGACTACCGACGTTCGGACAACCCGTGTTCGATTCCCGCTGGGAGCAGTGTGAATTGTACTCGTGGTTGGGAAAAAAAATACCCCCGCGGTCGACCCAGCCGTTGGCAGAAATGTGTACCAGGGTATTACCCTGGGAATGTGAGGAATGTCGCCTCGCATCTGAGTTTCGATTCCTGAGGCGACACTATACAGAAATCTCCGAACATTTCTGGATAGGCGGCCGAGCACATATGGGTGGAAACTCGCGTGCTAAGACGCCGGTTCAAGTCTCCTACTTTACCTTTACCTTTACATCCTGTCGGTGAGCCTCAAAATCCATTTGTTTATCCGTGCCTCAATACGGCTACCATTGTGTCTATTGACACTTCTCCTTTATCTACCTAATCTATTTGTCTCTCTATCTGTTGACCGTTAATTTTTAAAGAAGCTTCTGTGTCTTTTAAAGTTGTACTGATTATGTTAAATATATTCTAGAAAACTATATATATATATTATATATATATATATATATATATATATATATATTGCACAATGTGTTTCTCATTCTTTAGAGCACAATCTTTGATTAAGCTGTTTTGTACCTCACCTTTGGTGTACATCTTATTTCAGAAGTTAAAATAGTTTCAAGATATTTGAATTAATTCCTTCTTTTCTTGTATCCATCTGCTTCTGCCTTGAAGCGTTACAGGAGAAAGGAGATTTGTATAGTATAATGATCTAATGTCCACCGGTTTGCTGCATAAGCTGAATCCAACCTCTTAAGCTCTTAGTTATCTTGCTTTTTGCAGTTGATCAAGCAATTCAGCACTGGCTGAATGGTGGTATAGTTAGTAGATAGTTCCCAAAAGGTACATGCAAATAGATAATAGGTGAGAAGAAAAGAGATGTAAATATATTATATATTTTTGTACCCCCGTCACGCCAAGTGGCGTATAGGGAATATGGTGTTAGTGACCAAAATTTTACAGACCTTAGGCACATTATTTTTGGGGTAATGTGGTCGGTATTATGCCCATGCCGCTTTACTTTCCCAGAAAAAAATCTGAAACCCATTAAAGGCTGGGTGAACCGGAAGCCGTCGGTAAGGATCGAACCTTACCTCTTGTCCTTTGTAGTCCAGTTCACTAACCATTGAGCTATCGCGGATATAAGCTAATTTCCAACACCAGAATGAAAGAATCATCATTTTTCGGTCATGTATTGAGTAAAGAACAACTAGAGCATTTGGTGATAATCGAGGGAGAATAGGAGAAAACTAGAGAGAAAAGATTCAACACAAAGAATGATAGGAAATCAACAACAGTGATCAACAGCTGCAAAGATAAAAAAATTGGAAAAACATAATCACTTACCCCGGCAGGCATGGCACTTATATATATATATAAGTTTTAACAGAAATGAAATATATATATATATATATATATATATATATATATATATATATATATATATATATATATATATATATATATATATATATCCTAGACTAACTTATTTTCACGAGCGCTATATTACGAGTTTAGACTGTTTTCTTGAGTTCTGTCATTTAGTTGTAATTTTTTTTTCTGGTTGTAATTACATGCAGACTGTTGCTAGAAAATTGCAAAATTCATTACAGTTCTAGACTGGAAGAACAAACGGAAGGCAACAACCCTTTCAACAAGATCTAAATTTAAAATCCGTATTCTTTTTTTTTTTTCAGTCTCTTGAGTTTCCCGGTTCTTCTACACTCCAGTTGACGTGTGAAACTCACGCAAAAACTCACTAAATATCTCCCTCGCCTACTGGCTCGATATCTAAACCAAAGCTTAAACCGGTTTTCGCGATTGTGCGTTGAGTACAAAACGGTGCAGTAACTTTTCTTTCCCATCCTAGCAAATGCACTTATTCTTTTGTCATAGTTGCGCTCATATAATGACTCAAGGGTTCTAAAATTGTGTGGTTTATGAACCCAATAAAATAGCTTTCTGACTATTCGCGAAAAAGACCTTCGTTGCGTCAAATATTTTTATCACCGTTATACATTTTTGAAAAAAACACTTTTGTTATTGGTGTATAATTGTAAATAAAAGCATGAAGATCGGATATATAATGAGACGAAACACGTGGCAAGAAAAGAGAAGATGCAAGAATGAAGATGTAGCAAAAGCAGCAAAACCTATCTCAACATTGAACAAAATGTATCCTGGTGTTTGAGTGGCTGATATTCTACAACAGAGCTATTTTATCAGAAGAAAAGATGATTATGTTCTGGTCTGACCTACCACGAAACACCGAGCAACCATTCGTGATAGGAAATATATTAATCATTTTACCCAAAAAAATATATATAATATAACCGAATTCCTAACAAAAATGAATTTACTTTTAAAAAATGAAAGAAATGCGTGGATAAAGAAAGAATAAACATATGATTTTGTTAAGAATCTAAAAATAAAGAATGAGTTAATAAATGCAATTAGATAAGTTTTTCTTAATATGTTTTACCATTGATGTATCACTCCTCCCACTTCTCTCCTACTCTTATTTGCATCAAATCAGTATTCCTGACTCTGTCCCTTCTTGTCAAGCTCAGCATTTATCTTAGGCTTCCCTTTCACGACTTTGTCTCCAGTTGTTAATGTCCACGTTTGGCATTGGTAGCAGAGTATTGGGAGAATTATTGTTCTTACTGAAGTGTTCTTGGTTGAATCTGATATTATAAGCTTGTTCTGTAATGCTGGAATGAATTGTACGAGATTTCAGTGTGGTCAGTCTAGTTACACATATGTTGTCATTCTTAGTTTGACCTTTAGTTTCGTTCACAGGTCATTCTCATTGCACACCGGACGAGCGCTGATAAGTGTAATCACCTCCAACGTATCTTCCTCAACGACACCGATGTTGCGTTGTCTTATTTGGGTTTCCGTGTAGAGCTCCCGCCTACAATCTTCCAAAATAGGAATTTCTTAATTGGAAAGTACAGAAATACAATTTATTCCCGAGCTGTGATCGTAACCCTATGCTATAGTCATGAGAACACCTGCGCGTAAGACATTGTCCGCAATTGCTAATTTTTTAGTTAGCTGAGTGGCAGTGTTCTAAGCGTTCGGCTTCTCGTGGCAAGGCGCAGTGCCATGGAGTACGGATTCGACCTGCTTTGGACCATATATTGTTCTTTGTTTTTTGTTGTTGTTGTTTATTTGTCATTTTTTTCTCAGTACTGTAGCACATACCTCTTCATCCTATGATGCCCTCCAAAATGATATGTCGCCTACTTGACGTGGTTAAGTGCATTCATATTATATTACATGAGAAGAGGAAAGTTATAATAATTGGTTACAACTGGTAAAATTGAGGGAAAGAGATATCGCGGACGATAAAGAGAGAAAATACTGGATAGCTTGGTTTCATGGCATGGAGAACAGTCAACAACAGAACTGATACGATGAACTGTAGATAGAAGATTGTAGAAGGACATGATCGCCCACGCCAACCGGTATGACACATCATTATAATCTTGATAATATATCATCATCATCATCATCATCAAGTGCCGGGCCTACTGGCGTAGGTGATCATGTCTCTCCACAACTTTCGATCTCGGCAGCTATTTATCATTTCTGTTGTTGACCTTCTGCCAAGCCATTCTCTTAAGCTGTCTGTTATTTTCTCTCTTTGCTTCCCTCTATCTCTTCGTCCCTCAATTTTTCCAATTGTTACAATATATTCCAGTTGTTCTCTTCTCATTACATGGCCAAAAAATGATGATTGTTTCTTCCTAATATTGGAAATTAGCTCTCGTTTTGCTTTGACCTCTCTCAGAACATCTTCATTACTCTTCCTAGCTGTCCATGGTACTCTCAACATTCTTCTGTAAAACCACATTTCTACAGACTCCAATGTGATAATATATATAATTTGTATTTTAAAAAAAAGATACATTGACAGTTTTACAAATTAAATTTAAAAGAATGCAGTTAACCGTACCCACATTATCAAAACTTAGAGCACAACAATGAAACATGTGTTTTACAACACTTACCGCGAGCTATTGGACAGCTTCTCATAGTTTGAGAACCAGTCAATCCGTGTAGCGCCCTCGAACGGACAGTCCAGCCTCGTGTCTTGGTACTTGAGTGCAAGTTTGAAAGGGGTGAATAGGTCAGCCCGTAGACGAGGTGCGCCGTCAGCTGATAGAACAAAACATATCATAACTGCTTTGTCCAATCAATTAAGTGCATTATGATAATGGTAACAACTTTCTTACAAAATAGATCAGAGAAAAAAAAGTGCATGTGGAGTTGCTAATTTGTTTTTAAAAACAAGCAGTAATTAAAATATTAACAATATTGATTAGCCCTGCTGCAGTTTTTCACTTCCTCCACACCTCCCTCATTTTTTCCCCCAATAGAAACACGTTTGTACACCAAAAGAATTTTTTTCCCCCAGGAACAACATATTGTACACCTTCTTCTTCCATCCTTCCTCTGTTGCCGTTGGCGTCGAGGGGAGAAACAATCTGCGATTCTTTGCTCTTCTGTTGGCATCTTCTGATGTTATTCCTCCTAGTGACTCTAGTATTCCCTTTAGCCATCTCTTTCTCGGTCTTCCTCTTAATCTGGCGTTTTCGTAGCGTTTGTTTATGGCTCTTTGCGTCATTGTTAGTTCTTTTTGTCTTGTTATGTGGCCGAACCAATTTATCTGTTGTTTCTTTATGTATTCGATGGCTGGTTAAATTTCGAGTTTCTTCCTTAGGTCAGTGTTTCTTACTTTGTCCCTTAAGCTGTTTCCTGTCATTCTTCTGACACATTTCATTTCGGTGGTCGTTATCTTTCTTATTGTTCTAGAGTCCAGCGTCCAATTCTGGCACTGATAGCACAGAGTTGGTAGAAAAATTGATTTGTATATTGCCCTTTTTGCTTCCGTAGTTATTGCTTTGTTTTTCAATAGTGTTGATACTTGGCCTATAACTTGGCATGCTTTGTTACACCTTATATCTATATCGGTCTCTTGGTTATTGTCTTGTGTTAACGTGCTACCCAGATATTTAAAATTGTCTACTTGCTTCAATATGCATTATCTATTATGATGTTTAGTTTTTCTTTCTAATTTGTACACCAAAAGACTATTTTTCCCCAGTAACAACATATTTGTACACCAAAAGACTATTTTTCCCCAGGAACAACATATGTGTACACCAAAAGACTATTTTTCCCAGGAACAACATATTTGTACACCAAATGACTATTTTTCCCCAGGAACAACATATGGGTACATCAAAAGACTCTTTGTCCCCAGGAACAACATATTTAAACACCAAAAGACTATTTTTCCCCAGGAACAACATATTTGTACACCAAAAGACTCTTTGTCCCCAGGAACAACATATTTGTACACCAAAAGACTCTTTGTCCCAAGGAACAACATATTTGTACACCAATAGACTCTTTGTCCCCAGGAACAACATATTTAAACGCCAAAAGACTATTTTTCCCCAGGAACAACATATTTGTGCACCAAAAGACTCTTTGTCCCCAGGAACAACATATTTGTACACCAAAAGACTCTTTGTCCCCAGGAACAACATATTTAAACACCAAAAGACTCCGCGTCTTTTCCCATCAACAACATATTGTGCGTCAAAAGACTCCGACTTTTCTCCAAGAACAACACATTTGTAAACCAAAGGACGACTGCTCAGATCTTTACGTAAAAGGAAAATATTTGACGACTCTGCCTCTCTGACTCCGACTTGGATATCTGACTCTGAGTGTATGTTTGACACCCTGAGTGTTTTTCTGACTCTCTGCATGTCTTTCTGACTCTCTGCATGTCTTTCTGACACTCTGGCTAACTGTTTGTCATTCTGGTTCTGACTGTCTGTCTATCTAGTCTGTCCTTCTGTCCACTTCTCTGACTGTCGGTCTGTCTTTTCGGTATGTCTATCTGGTCTGCCCCTCTGTCCCACTCTCTGACTGTCGGTCTGTCTTTTCGGTATGTCTATCTGGTCTGCCCCTCTGTCCCACTCTCTGACTGTCGGTCTGTCTTTTCGGTATGTCTATCTGGTCTGCCCCTCTGTCCCACTCTCTGACTGTCGGTCTGTCTTTTCGGTATGTCTATCTGGTCTGCCCCTCTGTCCCACTCTCTGACTGTCGGTCTGTCTTTTCGGTATGTCTATCTGGTCTGCCCCTCTGTCCCACTCTCTGACTGTCGGTCTGTCTTTTCGGTATGTCTATCTGGTCTGACCCTCTGTCCCACTCTCTGACAGTCTGTCTTTCTACCTGGTCCGCCTCTCTTTCCACTCTCTGACAGTTTGTCTATATAACTGGTCTGCCCCTCTGTCCCACTCTTTGATTGTCTATCTATTTTTCTTGTCTATCTAACTGGTCTGCCCCTCTGATTCACTCTCTTACAGTGTGTCTGCCTATTTGGTCTACCCCTCTCTCCCTCTCTCCCACTCTCTGACTGTCTGTCTTTCTTGTATGTCTGCTTGGTCCGCCACTATGTCCACTCTCCGACAGTTTGCCTGTCTATCTAGTCTGCACCACTGTCGCACTATCTGACAGTATGTCTGTCTATCTAGTCTGCCCCACTGTCGCACTATCTGACAGTATGTCTGTCTATCTAGTCTGCACCACTGTCGCACTATCTCACAGTATGTCTGTCTATCTAGTTTGTCCCACTGTCGCACTATCTGACAGTATGTCTGTCTATCTAGTCTGCCTCGCTGTCACACTTTCTGACAGTTATTGAGTTATTGAGTTATTTGCGGGTCATCATCATTTCACCCCGAACACGTCCATAGATGCTCAGATCCCCTCCTCAGCAATTCCCTCAGTGTCCAGCGACTGACGACTCCAGTTCTATGTTGGTTGATAAAATAAAAGGATGAAAAAGGATTTTCTGACAGTATGTCTGTCTATCTGGTCTGCCCCACTGTCGCACTCTCTGACAGTCTGTCTGTCAATCTAGCCAGTCCCTCTGTCCCGCCCTCAGACTGTCAGTCTGTCTTTTCGGTATCCCTATCTGGTCTGCCCCTCTGTCTGTCTGCATTTCCTATATGTCTATCTACCTAACTCATAGACCCCCTGTCTGTCAGTTTATCTATTTTCCCCTCCCACACTTTATCCAGCCTCACTTCCGAGTTGGCCTATTTTTCTATCACAACATCTTGTCTAACAATCAATTTTTGATAGGCATTGTGGGAAATAAGTTGATGACGGCTATGAATAAGATTTGATTTGCCAGAAATGTGGGAAGCCGTTTTTTGAAAAAAACCAGCACGAGGTGAACAAACTAGAAACAGAAAAAGGAGGTTGAAAAAAAGGGGGGGGGGGGATACGGCACATCACTTTTAACAATGTTATCTTGCCATTTATATACAAGACATGTCATTTTTGTTTTCATTGATATTTTCATCATACTTCCTCAGTGTCGCTACATTATTTACTGTTCTCTTTCTCTCTCTCTCTTTCTCTTGTGTATCTTTTTCGTTCCCTTTATCCTTTCCTATATATGAATGGTTCATCCTCTGCCATTTTTGGGGCTTTTTTTCCCTGTTAACTACTTTTAAAAAATATTCCTCCTGCACTTTTTTCTTTCTTTCTTTTTTTCTTTCTTTCTTTCTTTCTTTTCTTTCTTTCTTTCTTTCTTTCTTTCTTTCTTTCTTTTCTTTCTTTCTTTCTTTCTTTCCCCCATCTTCCTACTATTTTCATTTCATATATTTTGTCAGCTTTCACTTTCTTTCACGCTTTTAGATCTATTTCACTCAATCTTATTTTTTTAATCCTTTTATTTTTTTTTCTGTTTTCCATATTTTATTATCCTTATCCCTCTCTTATTGTCTGTCTTCTATCCTTCTCAGTCTCACCATACTTCTCTCAATTTCTCTTGTCTTCTAAATTAAAAATCTCTCTCCCTCTGTATCTCCCATTTCCCATGTCCATTCTAACCCCCATTTCCGTCGCCAGACTACAATATTCAGTTTCCCTATCTTCGTTTTTTCCCCGGACAAATTCTCTCGTTGTCGCATATTTTTTTATAAAGAATATCCTTGTTATTTTCTCATTTGCTCACTCGCTTTCCATCGCTCCTGCCTGTTTTTGCGCTCGCACTTCCTCGCGCTCAGTCCCACCGGCTCATGTATAATCGATGCCGAGACACGTTCGCCTCTATGCCAGGACCAACCCGCCGCTTGATTCCTGCTTCTTGTACTTAAAGCCTACAGCCATTTCCCCTACCTCTCCTTGTTTGCGACAAGCCAGGCACGAGAAAACCATCACAGCGTCATAAATAATAAAAGCCACGTTTAGATTGCTTCGTAATGGCGAAAAACAACGCCTTGCGAAATAATTACGTACTTTTATTCCTCTTTTCTTACCAGCATTTTTATATTTATTTTTTTCCGCTTTCAAACATTACCCGAAGGAAGGTATTTATTTTTTTCCAAATATATTTTTAAATTCCTGTCTGGCATGTTGATAGTTAAAGGTGCCAGATTTTTCTGACATTCTGGGAACTGATTTCAAACTGTGATTTATTCTGTATGTTTTCTAGCGAAAGAAAATAAAACATTAATAACCACGGGAGATTATGTGGGCTGATCTCATTAACAGCTAACATGGAGCGATATATAATGATTTTTGACACAAAACAGGCAGATCTGTTGCACAAGTTCTGATCCCCCATCGTACTAACAGACAAAATGGCTGGGTATACAGCTTGTACCAGGGGACAGAACAACTGGCATACGCCTTATTAACTGAAATACGGTAGGGGTGACTATTTTGGATTATTTATTTTCTATGGGTTGACAATCAGGCATGTTCTTGTGAGTATGCATCATGATTAAACTGAAAAGAAGACCACCCATGGGGAAGTAGGTGTAAGGGTAGGTAGGGTTACAATGTTCAATATGAATTGAAGCTGAAGTTATCTTGTTCCGTGAGACATTATTTCACAAATATATTGACTATGTTGTGTCTCTAATTCAATCGCAGCAGGGACAAGAGAATAATGATGACGTTTCGCAACTCTTTATCTCTATTCCTCTAAAGTTGCTCTTACTTTCTCTTTCTGTCTCTCTTTCTTGTCTAATTCTCTCTCTATTTTAAAAATCGACTTCAATACTATTGAATCATATTCGTATTCTGTTCTCGCCATTTCTCTTGGAGCTCACCCTCAAAATGGCGTTGAGTAGCGAAGTTGCGCTCTGTCGTACTCTACAGCAGGTTACGAAATGTTCTTATGCGACCCTACAAATCCGACTTCAGAACATGATTTTTGTCTTATAGGGCAGGAGGAAACATAACATGACAGTCTGACGTCTTATAGGGCAGGAGGAAACATAACATGACAGTCTGACGTCTTATAGGGCAGGAGGAAACATAACATGACAGTCTGACGTCTAATAGGGCAGGAGGAAACATAACATGACAGTCTGACGTCTAATAGGGCAGGAGGAAACATAACATGACAGTCTGACGTCTTATAGGGCAGGAGGAAACATAACATGACAGTCTGACGTCTAATAGGGCAGGAGGAAACATAACATGACAGTCTGACGTCTAATAGGGCAGGAGGAAACATAACATGACAGTCTGACGTCTAATAGGGCAGGAGGAAACATAACATGACAGTCTGAAGTCTAATAGGGCAGGAGGAAACATAACATGACAGTCTGACGTCTAATAGGGCAGGAGGAAACTAACATGACAGTCTGACGTCTAATAGGGCAGGAGGAAACATAACAGTCTGACGTCTTATAGGGCAGGAGGAAACATAACTGACAGTCTGACGTCTATAGGGCAGGAGGAAACATAACATGACAGTCTGACGTCTTATAGGGCAGGAGGAAACATAACATGACAGTCTCACGTCTAATAGGGCAGGAGGAAACATAACATGACAGTCTGACGTCTAATAGGGCAGGAGGAAACATAACATGACAGTCTGACGTCTAATAGGGCAGGAGGAAACATAACATGACAGTCTGACGTCTTATAGGGCAGGAGGAAACATAACATGACAGTCTGACGTCTTATAGGCAGGAGGAAACATAACATGACAGTCTGACGTCTAATAGGGCAGGAGGAAACATAACATGACAGTCTGACGTCTTATAGGGCAGGAGGAAACATAACATGACAGTCTGACGTCTAATAGGGCAGGAGGAAACATAACATGACAGTCTGACGTCTAATAGGGCAGGAGGAAACATAACATGACAGTCTGACGTCTTATAGGGCAGGAGGAAACATAACATGACAGTCTGACGTCTAATAGGGCAGGAGGAAACATAACATGACAGTCTGACGTCTTATAGGGCAGGAGGAAACATAACATGACAGTCTGACGTCTAATAGGGCAGGAGGAAACATAACATGACAGTCTGACGTCTAATAGGGCAGGAGGAAACATAACATGACAGTCTGACGTCTTATAGGGCAGGAGGAAACATAACATGACAGTCTGACGTCTTATAGGGCAGGAGGAAACATAACATGACAGTCTGACGTCTTATAGGGCAGGAGGAAACATAACATGACAGTCTGACGTCTTATAGGGCAGGAGGAAACATAACATGACAGTCTGACGTCTAATAGGGCAGGAGGAAACATAACATGACAGTCTGACGTCTTATAGGGCAGGAGGAAACATAACATGACAGTCTGACGTCTTATAGGGCAGGAGGAAACATAACATGACAGTCTGACTAGGCGAATGTGGATCGAAGATGGAGGGTGAGTATACCCTGCGCTTAAAACAAATGCTGTCGGATGTTCTGGGCCGAACGGCTTTATATCGTAATGCAAGCCACTAAAAAAGAAAAGTAAAGTACCCCCGTCACGCCAAGTGGCGTATAGGGAATATGGTGTTAGTGACCATAAATTTTACAGACCTTCGGCACATGATTTTTGGGGTAATGTGGTCGATATTACGCCCGTGCCACTTTACTTTCCCAGAAAAAAACTCTGGTACCCATTAAAGGCTGGGTGAACCGGAAGCCGTCGATTTGGATCGAACCCTACCTCTTGTCCTTTGTAGTCCCGTTCACTAACCACTGAGCTATCGCGGCTCCCTAATGCAAGCCACTATATAACGCAGATTACGCTAGTTTTACGGCCTATCAAGGCGGATGAAGCAAAATCAGCAATAATTAAAGCGAAGGCCAGCAGTAACAACGAAAGTACAACAATGAGTGCATGCCAATATCTTATTTTCACTGGCACCGATGAAAGAACAAGGCGCTACAACACGAGGGTAAGGTGAGGGTTTCTGACAGTGTCCTGATGTTACTGTAGCCTTGTCTTGTCACTTTCACTCTTTCTGTAATGAGTCGTGGGGACATTGATCCAAGCAACAAATTGGAACAAACGGGTCGAGTGAGCGAGCAATCCTCTCAAGAAATACTTCCACGATGTTGGGTTTATGTCATTTATTTGTGCAACATTACACATTTACTGAAGCTTGTTGGTGGTGTATATTAAATGGTTGAAATTGAGGTGGCCAGTGCTCATCGTTTATTTTTACTACCCTTCAAACCACTTTTGCTAAAAACAAAGTATCAGCACAGGAGCGAACACATTATAGTGTAGGAAACTTCTAAAGAAGTACCAATTTTGGCATTAGGTTGAGTGCAGCGTATCAGCCTAGAAAAAACAAATTATAGTGTAGGAAACTTCTAAAGAAGTACAAATTTTGGCAATTAGGTTGAGTGCAGCGTATCAGCCTAAGAAAAAACAAATTATAGTGTAGGAAACTTCTAAAGAAGTACCAATTTTGGCAATTAGGTTGAGTGCAGCGTATCAGCCTAAGAACAAACACATTATAGAGCTGGAAGTTGTCAGCGACCCACAGCTGATGGCTTGCGCCAGGATCGGTGAACCAAACCATCCAGACCCTGCTCCACCTCTCCGCTGTGCTCCAGTAACAGACTAACCTGTCTAGTCTGGCCAGGAGAGCAGGGATCGAAGAGGGAAGACAACCCGGTACTCAAAAATGTCGTGCTGAAGTTGGATGTGTTGGGCCGAAAGGCGCAAATATAACAGTTATGCTGCAAACCACAACACAACGCAGACACACCCACTTAACGTCCTTTTAAGGACGGATGACGAAGAGGAATTCTACAATCTACGAATACTCTAGAATACTTTAGTCATCGGGGACGCAAGGAAGCAAGCAAACACATTATAGTGTAGGAAACTTCTAAACAAGTACCCATTTCGGCATTTAGGTTAAGTGCGGCGTACCAGCCCAGGAGAAAACCATTATAATGTAGAGACCATGTAATATAATTACCAGGTACTGACATTTTCTTGATTTGTTGTCACACCGACACTATATGTCACTGAACAAAGGGCAAAAGTCCAGAGGCAGCTAACTCGATAACTCTGATAGAAGGTGTGACAGAAGACGTCACCGTGATCATATGAGAGCGTTAAATTCAAGAACAAATAGAAGAACAACTATCAACGAAATGAAATCTATTGAACGCAAAATACAGAATTAGAGATACGACTAGAAATGAACAATTACGGGGGAAAAAATCTAAGAATAATTCCCGCTATTCAATAAATAAAAAGACAACAAATAAAATGGTATGGTCACGTGATAAGACAGACACAGTAAAATGTTACACAAAGAGCCATCTACAAACGCTACAAGAATTCAAGATCAAAGTGCAGACTAAGAAAAAGATGTTTTGATGGAATATTAGCAATACTAGTATACATAAGAACAGGAGAAGACAACATAAGGGTTGAAGGCAAACAATAATCCCCTCGAGGCTGAAAGAAGAAGGATGAGGATGCTTCTCTGTGTGACATTTAAATATCTTCAAAGATGGCGGTGGAGGCGAAGGTTCGCACCTCACAGCACCAGAGATGGAAGTTGTCAGCGACCCACAGCTGATGGCCTGCACCAGGATCGGTGAACTAGAACCATCAAGACTCTCCGTGGTGCCTCTAGTAATAGACTAACCAGTCTAGTCTGGCCAAGCGAGTAGGGATCGAAAAGGGAATCAACCCGGTGCTTAAAAATAACATGCTGAAGTCGGATGTGTTGGGCCGAAAGGCGCAAATATCACAGTTATACTGCAAACCACAACACAACGCAGACACGCCTACTTAACATCCTTTTAAGGGCGGATGATGAAGAGTTACACTCCTTTAGTCATCGGGCGAACGCAAGCAAGCAAGCAAAGACGGCAGTTACGATCTGTTACATAATCTTGCCGGCATCTCTTAGAGTCATGTTGCTACCAAATGTAGCACAAATGTGTTCTTTTGCAATAATAAACCAATGAGAAATGAAGGAATATTATTAGGTCTCGGAAACATAGAATCCCCGTAGTCCTTGTCCCGACTTATGTTATTTATTGAAATGCCATCTCTTTGAGGGTCTAGCAAATAAATTGAATTCCTTGCAGTAAAGCTGGTAAGCAGGGAGCAAATGGTTGGGTGTAGTGTAATGTACACCCTACATGTAGTTTAGTATATCTTCGCTTCGTTGTTTGTTCGTTTTCGTTATCCCTGTTTTCTGAAGGACGCATGTAGGCCGAAACGCCACTGATCAGCACTGCCCTGTCTTTTAGAACTGTCACCATATTTTCTAGAGGTGTATAACACACCCTTAATGAAAGTGAAACCATAAGAAAAATGGTAGAAATAAAACCCTGCCAAGAATATATAGAGCTACAACAACTTATATGGTTGGGCCACCTGGTCAGAATGAATCGTCACCAATCACCATCAAGGTCGTCTTCTCGAGAATGCATGGATAAAGACCAAGAGGAACACCCAGAAAAGATGGATAGATACAGAGACAGAGACATGTGACAACAAAGGAAAATCACTAATTCAGACAGTTCGAGCAGCGACAAATGATATAAACCACGACACCTCTTTGGTATCAGTGAAAAGGGAAAAGAGGAAGAAGATACCACACGCCACTATTTGCTCCCCATGCGGGCTTGTTTAAAAGAATCCTGCAATGGAAATCTTTGTCAGCTACCAAATTTAGAAAGACTAAAGAATGTTGAAATAAATGCCAGCCACGGCCTGACAGACAATTTCCGAAAAATCGAGCGTGACGTTTTCTGTGGGTAGAGTGACGTCAGCCGTCTGTAACTTCTATATCTGATGACATCACGCTTGATGGAAGGCTTTATGTTTTACTTTCTAGCCGCGGGTCTTTGGAAATCTATAGATGGATATGGACAGACAGACAAGATGTTCCTATGGGCAGGCGTAAGGAAAGACAGACAGACATATGGACAGACAGACAAGATGTTCCGATAGACAGGCGTAAGGAAAGACAGACAGACATATGGACAGACAGACAAGATGTTCCGATGGACAGGCGTAAGGAAAGACAGACATACGGACAGACAGACAAGAGTTCCGATGGACAGGCGTAAGGAAAGACAGACAGACATATGGACAGACAGACAAGATGTTTCGATAGACAGGCATAAGGAAAGACAGACATACGGACAGACAGACAAGAAGTTCCGATAGACAGGCGTAAGGAAAGACAGACAGACATACGACAGACAGACAAGAAGTTCCGATAGACAGGCGTAAGGAAAGACAGACAGACATACGGACAAACAGACAAGAAGTTCCGATAGACAGGCGTAAGGAAAGACAGACAGACATATGGACAGATAGATGCACGAACACAGGACACACTGACGCATAACAATACGAACATACAAGCAAAGAGTGAGAGAAAGACAGATGGATAAATCATTCAAAGTCAATAAAATGTTTGAATGGCAGCTGCGGTTTAATATAACACAGAAGACACAGTCTGAAAAGTCGTGCTCGACATGACGATAAACTGACAAGGCCAACCAGCATAACTTTGTCAATACGGAGCTCTTCGCGTAACATGTGTACAGAAGCGGGACATGTGTACAGAAGCGGGACACGTCTACAGACGCGGGACATAAGTACAGAAGCGGACATGTGTACAGAAGCGGGACATGTGGACAGAAGCATGACATGTGGACAGAAGCGGGACATGTGGACAGAAGCGGGACATGTGTACAGAAGCGGGACATGTGTACAGAAGCGTGACATGTTGACAGAAGCGGGACATGTTGACAGAAGCGGGACATGTTGACAGAAGCGGGACATGTTGACAGAAGCGGGACATGTGGACAGAAGCGTGACATGTGGACAGAAGCGGGACATGTGTACAGAAGCGGGACATGTGTACAGAAGCGGGACATGTTGACAGAAGCGGGACATGTGACAGAAGCGGGACATGTTGACAGAAGCGGGGCATGTGTACAGAAGCGGGACATGTGTACAGAAGAAGTAATTATTCCCCACTTATGTGTGTTACCCTACTATGTTAGTGTGTGACAAGCTCTGAAGGTCAATTCACCTATTAGGCTATTTAGTCTATATGTTTATGTTTATTTAAAGTGAGTGAGCTATTTATGTGTTTTTTTTTAAAATCTCTGGCACCTCCTTCCTTCCTTACCCATCCCACAAACCTTGGGGTACTAATGATAGACTTCATGAATCTTCTCCATCCACTGACTTCTAGCTACATTCACTCTTTTGGAATCTGCGAGTTGAGGACTGTCCATTCTTGACTGTTATCTCCCAATCACTTTATTTTTCTACCTCTCATTCTCTCTCCTTTCACATGATGATCTTTGCGACACCAGACAATCGAGATATGTGGTCCAACATTTCATCTTGTGTTTCTTCACAGCAGTCAAAAGATCATTATGTGCTCCATTCGATTCTTGCATAATTTTGCTAACTTTTTCATTCTTGAAACGACTCACGTAAGAGATGACACACATCCGACACTAACAGACGTGGATTGTTATCACGTGTGATATACAGTCTATATAAAATTATTCGTATTTGTGTGGTTGGCCGTTCGAGTCTAGTCGCTTCCAGAAACTACCAAAAAGCGATCTTCCGTTTCAAAAACGTTTTTTGACCGTTTGTCTTGACTAAGATTTGATGCTGTCTGGTCAAAGGTCAATAACTGCTCGTCTATCCCTCCCAGCGATCTTCGCACGAGCATGAACAAGCAAGAAAACTCAATTCGAGTGAGCGGTTTATGACGTGCAAGATTTTCAGATGCGGTGTTTGATACAAGGGAAACTGTTTCTAAAAACAAGGTCTGGCTTGAATTAATGTTTATAGACAGGAAATTGCATCCTGATTCGTTGCACGTACATATTTGAGTATTAGCGTTGGACACAAACAACCACGACAATAATTGATCTACATCATCCCGTTGAATTCCCGTTCGCTTCTTTTACCATTATCATCGCTTCTGTTACCATTATCACTAACACGCTTCTTTCTTGTACCATTATCATTAACATCGCTTTGTTACCATTATCATTAACATAGCTTCTTTCTTGTACCATTATCATTAACATCGCATCTGTTTCTATTATCATTAACATCGCTTTGTTACCATTATCATTAGCATCGCTTCTGTTACCATTATCATTAACACCGCTTCTTTCTTGTACCATTATCATTAACATCGCATCTGTTACCATTATCATTAACATCGCTTCTTTCTTGTACCATTATCATTAACATCGCATCTGTTACCATTATCATTAACATCGCATCTGTTACCATTATCATTAACATCGCTTCTTTCTTGCACCATTATCATTAACATCGCATCTGTTACGATTATCATTAACATCGCTTCTGTTACCATTATCATTAACACCGCTTCTTTCTTGTACCATTATCATTAACATCGCGTCTTTTACCATTATCATTAACACCGCTTCTTTCTTGTACCATTATCATTAACATCGCATCTGTTACCATTATCATTAACATCGCTTCTGTTACATTATCATTAACATCGCTTCTGTTACCATTATCATTAATATCGCTTCTTTTACCATTATCATTAACATCGCTTCTGTTACCATTATCACTAACATCGCTTCTGTTACCATTGTCATTAACATCGCTTCTGTTACCACCATCATTAACATCGCTTCTGTTACCATTATCATTAACATCGCTTCTGTTACCATTATCATTAACATCGCTTCTGTTACCATTATCATTAACATCGCTTCTTTTACCATTATCATTAACATCGCTTTTGTTACCATTATCATTAACATCGCTTCTGTTACCATTATCATTAACATCGCTTCTTTTACCATTATCATTAACATCGCTTCTGTTACCATTATCATTAACATCGCTTCTTTTACCATTATCATTAACATCGCATCTTTTATCATTATCATTAACATCGCATCTTTTATCATTATCATTAACATCGCTTCTGTTACCATTATCATTATCATTAACACCGCTTCTTTTTTGTACCATTATCATTAACATCGCTTCTGTTACCATTATCATTAACATCGCTTCTGTTACCATTATCATTAACATCGCTTCTGTTACCATTATCATTAATATAGTTTCTTCTACCATTATCATCAACATCGCTTCTTTTACCATTATCACTAACATCGCTTCTTTCTTGTAGCATTATCATTAACATCGCATATTTTACCATTACCACCAAAATATCGCTTCTTTTAACACTATCAACAACATCATCCCTACAGAAGCTCACCGGAGAGTATACGTTATTTTATATTAAATTAGGATCACCATAACAGGACCCCGGATACATCCATAGGTGATCCGAGCTCCTCAAAATGTTAACCAGCACAGAGCAAGTAATTGTGCCAGTTCGGTGTTGGTTGAGAAATCCTCTTATTCGTCCACAATATCGCTCTCTTATGGCAACATTGATCTTCACTCCAAGTTCACACAGTCTAGATAGCCATGTATTTGTACTTTTGTCAAAGTCCTTTGTTCTACCCATCTCTCGTAGATTGCTAACGATATCTGCCCGATATCGTCCCTCAGCTTCTGTTGCCGAACCAGCCAGTCTGTCTGCTCTGTCGTTGCCCTCAACTCCAGCATGACCCGGGCATACATAAAGGTCATAGAGCTAATATTGGATCTGTGTATTGATGCCAGCAATTGTCGACGAATTAAACCTGAGTATATGTTTCCCACAGGGAGCCGCGATAGCTCAGTGGTTAGTGAACTGGTCTGCAAAAGACAAGATGTTGGGTTCGATTCCAACCGACGGTTTCCGGGTTCACCCAGCCTTAAATGGGTACCGGTTTTTTTTCTCTAGGAAAGTAAAGCGGCGTTTCCCGTGTGTTACCGGGGCCTCATATTGAGTAAAGAATAGTGACACTGTGTCCTTCCAAGCATGTCGTAAGAGGCGACTAAGGAGGTTGATCGATGGCTTGACAAGCTGTCATTGTAAAAAGTATTGTTATAGAAACAGAACCATACATTTTTAGAAGCAGTGATCTCTGCAATATGTGCCATTTTGGCACGCAAGTATTCTGTTTTTGAGATTGTGGTTCTGCCCTACGTGTCGTCTTCGGCTCGAAAGTACAATAGATAGAAAGCGGCAGGGGCATATGCGCGACCACATTACCCCACAAATCATGTACTGAAGGTCTGTAAAAATGACGGTCACTAAGACCATATTCCCTCCTTTACGCCACTTGGCGTGACTTGGCGCTTTACTTTACTTAACTTTGTAATGTTTCCCATAACAAACCACATCCACGATTTCTTGATATATTATTGCCTCATGTTTTACAAAACGACTCGTTCCTGGCCAGGTGGCTGGGTTTCATTTTCCAACTGCGGAGAGTTTTATTTCACGCGTCACAGATTAATCCAGTCTCTCCAAATATATACCAGAAGCATTCTATGTAAACAAAAAATAAATAAATAATATAAAATGTGCGTTGACCTGGAGGGGAGATGAGAACAGCACTCTTAATTTAAATGTGCCGATTACCATAATTGCTGATGACATAGTTCTCATCAGCAATCAGATAAAAACGATGCAGGAAAACACAATTGAACTACATGTATCATCAATAGCCAGCAAAATTGGGCTTGAGATCAATCATGAAAAGACTAAAGTCATGAAAATTTTAATTTCAACAGACGACAAAATATACATGGAAAATAAACCAGTGGAAGAGATCGATCACTTTATCTATCTTGGAAGTCACATTGATCGAGAAGGGATACAAGCAAAGAAATTAGAATCAGAATAGCTAAAGCAGCAATGTCTTTCAGAAGCCTTGAAAAGTTGTGGAAATCAAAACTCATCAGCGCGAACACAAAGCTTAGACTATTCAAATCAAATGTACTATCAACCCTTACGTATGCATGTGAGAGCTGGAAAACAACAAGAGATATAGAAACAAAGTTGAACGCATTCGAAAATAAATGTCTAAGGAAAATACTTGGTATCGCGTGGAACGAATTCAAAACAAACGAGGAAATTAGAGAAATCGCCAATCAACCACTAATATCTTCAGTAATAAAGAAAAGACGATGGTCATACGTTGGACATGTGATGAGAAGAGATAACCGAATAGTAAAGCAAGCCCTCATGTGGGAAACAACAGGTAAGAGAAAAAGAGGAAGACCTAGAGAGACACTGAGAAGAACATTGATGAGAGAGGCAAGAGCAGCAGGAATCGGCTCCCTCAATGAGATAGAGCTGCTTGCACAGAACAGAGGCAGAGGCGAGATTTGATAAAATATCTTTAAAAGAATTGAAAACTGCTAGAACAAAAATTCAGATAAGAGGAAGGAGTATCTTGGTCTACGTCCCATGGGCCGGCTACGGCTCGAAAGGTCAATAGATTACCATAAAAATTGAACGCGTTAACACGATATTCTTTCAAATATGATCCAGGATATCGCTTATTAGTCTACCTTTTCCAGAGGATAGGAGTAACTAGATTTGTGCTAAGCTCTTATGAAGTGCCTCTTAAGATATGAAAGTTAAATGACGTCCAGGGCGGGATTTAGGTCTAAGTTAAATAAGCTAGAGATTAGGGCCTCACAACCCGCGTGGGCTTAGATTTGTTTATATCGTAATCTATGATATAGATCTAAAGGTGGGGGTTATCATTTTTAACGAAACATTTTTATTTCTTTATCTTTTTTTTTTAACGAATCATTTTAAAATGTTTTGCTGGCTGAAAAGATGGCGTTCGGTGTTCGAAGGGATTTTTTTTTTTTTTATCGGAGGGTGAAATAAAAATCACGAGTTTCACACGTCGTGGCGACTGCTCTGACCAAAATCACGAGTTTCACACGTCGAGGCGACTGCTCCGACCAACATCACGAGTTTCACACGTCGTGGCGACTGCTCTGACCAACATCACGAGTTTCACACGTCGTGGCGACTGCTCTGACCAACATCACGAGTTTCACACGTCGTGGCGACTGCTCTGACCAACATCACGAGTTTCACACGTCGTGGCGACTGCTCTGACCAACATCACGAGTTTCACACGTCGTGGCGACTGCTTTGACCAACATCACGAGTTTCACACGTCATGGCGACTGCTTTAACCAACATCACGAGTTTCACACGTCGTGGCGACTGCTTTGACCAACATCACGAGTTTCACACGTCATGGCGACTGCTTTGACCAAAATCCTTTATTTCTTATGTTCCGTTGAAAGAAAAAAAAACATACACCTTCAATATATATAGTATCATACGATACTATATATATATATATACAATATATACGATACTATATATACGGATATAAATGTATCGTGGATACTTAACTTCATTCACCTGAACTAGCATAGGGCATCACCACGTCTACATCCAGCCCTGTTTACATATAGTACAATTTGTTGATCAGTTACCTTGATTTGCTATAAATGTTCAACATCATCATCTTCTTCGTATATTTCATATTAATCTTTCTTACTTCTACCACTGGGAGCCGCGATAGCTCAGTGGTTAGTGAACTGGACTACAAAGACAAGGGGTAGGGTTCGATCCCACCGACGGCTTCCGGGTTCACCCAGCCTTAAAATGGGTACCGGAATTTTTATTCTGGGAAAGTAAAGCAACACGGTCGTAATACCGACCACATTACCCAAAAATCAGGTACTGAAGGTCTGTATAGTACAGGGTCACTAACATCATATTGGCCTATACGCCACTTGGCGTGACGAGGGTACTTTACTTACTTACTTCTACCACTAATACTACTACTACTAATACTACTGTTACTACTATCTCTACCACTGTTGCTACTGCTACTGCTACTACTACTACTTCTACTGCTTCTACTACTACTGATAATACAACTACTACACAACCACTACCACTACCGCCACGGCTACCGCTACAACTACTTTTATTACAAACACTACTACTACTCCTACAAAAACCACCACTATTATACCACTACTACTACTGGTACTAAAACTACTACTAATACTGCTATTACTGCCACAACTACTACTAATACTACAACTATTCCTATCACTACTACTACTGCTGCTACTGCTACTACCACTACTGCCACTATTACTACTACTAATATACTAATATTATTATGATTATCTCAGCTGAAAAAAAAAAAAAACATACGCCTCTAGCAAGCTCACTTTGATAAATTATTCACATCTAAGAAACATCCCACCCCTCCCCGCCACCTGTATCTCCTGTGACCTTGTACAATGAAACCTAACATTACACTTCATTACTACGTTGCAAGTCCTGCAACATGTTTTATCTTTACCTTCAACCACATTTCCAGATATTTTTCATCTCCCTTGGATAATAAAATTTTATTAGAGGAAATAAACTTCTTAATTTGCCCCCCCCCCCGAAAAGTATAAATCTCATAAACACAACTCCCCCACCACTCTCCGCTAACCAAAACATAAAAAATAAAATAAATAAATAAGCGCTAATTGCTAGTTTAAGTCTCAAAGGGCCGAAACTCTTGTTCGGCGACAACCAAATTACCTCCCGTTATAATATTAAGTACGAAACTTCAAACTAGAAACACCATGTATAGAGAGGCCGGTTATTTAACGTTAATGGACGCTTATTGATTTAATAGCCTATGAATTCCCATTCTCTGACTTAATGCTATATAGGATGACATATAGTCATACTTAATGCTATATAGTATGACATATAGTCATACTTAATGCTATATAGTATGACATATAGTCATACTTAATGCTATATAGTATAACATATAGTCATAGTTAATGCTATATAGTATATAACATATAGTCATACTTAATGCTATATAGTATAATATATAGTCATACTTAATGCTATATAGTATGACATATAGTCATAGTTAATGCTATATAGTATGACATATAGTCATACTTAATGCTATATAGTATAGCATATAGTCATACTTAATGCTATATAGTATAACATATAGTCATACTTACTGCTATATAGTATAGCATATAGTCATACTTAATGCTATATAGTATAACATATAGTCATACTTAATGCTATATAGTATAACATATAGTCATACTTAATGCTATATAGTATAACATATAGTCATACTTAATGCTATATAGAATGACATATAGTCATATTTAATGCTATATAGTATAACATATAGTCAGTCATACTTAATGCTATATAGTATAACATATAGTCATACTTAATGCTATATAGTATAACATATAGTCATACTTAATGCTATATAGTATAACATATAGTCATACTTAATACTATATAGAATGACATATAGTCATACTTAATGCTATATAGTATAACATATAGTCATACTTAATGCTATATAGAATGACATATAGTCATACTTAATGCTATATAGAATGACATATAGTCATAATTAATGCTATATAGTATAACATATAGTCATACTTAATGCTATATAGAATGACATATAGTCATACTTAATGCTATATAGTATAACATATAGTCATGCTTAATGCTATATAGAATGACATATAGTCATATAAGTATGACTATCATTTATACTAGGGAGTCTGGAGGCGAAGGCGCTCCTCACAGCACCAGAGCTGGAAGTTGTCAGCGACCCACAGCTGATGGCTTGCGCCAGGATCGGTGAACCAGAACCATCCAGACCCTGCTCCACCTCTCCGTGGTGCCTCTAGTAATAGACTAACCCTGTCTAGTCTGGCCAAGCGAGTAGGGATCGAAGAGGGAAGACAACCCGGTACTCAAAAATATCGTGCTGAAGTCGGATGTGTTGGGCCGAAAGGCGCAAATATAACAGTTATACTGTAAACCACAACACAACGCAGACACGCCTTCTTAACGTCCTTTTAAGGGCGGATGATGACGAGGTACACTCCTTAAGTCATCGGGCGAACGCAAGCAAGCAAGCAATACTAGAGATTCTGTAGATTTTCACCCCCTCCCCACCCAGGTCTAGAGTACACACGGTTGTTTGTCATGGATACTTTAGTTGACTCACTCATTTGTGTCTTTTCATGAAGATAAATATACCGGCTCAATCTAATGAACAATCAAAGTGATTAGAAGAAGCTGTATCTGGTCATATTTTGTGGTTAGTAATGTAATAATGCACCTCCCTCATTCTTTCCTCTTTTGTTTTTACCATTTCCCCCGATCTTTCTCAGATTTGTTCATCTTTAATATTTTTGCTAAGAGCATTACCATCTAAGGTACCATTTCCCGTAATTATTAAGTAAAAGTAAAGTGCCCCCGTCACGCCAAGTGGCGTATAGAGAATATGGTGCAAGTGACCATAATTTTTACAGACCTTCAGAATAAGATTTTACAGGTAATGTGGTCGGAATTACGCCCGTGCCGCATTACTTAGACAGAAAAAAATCCGGTACCCATTAAGGCTGGGTGTACCTGGAAGTCGTCGATCAGGATCGAACCCGACATCTTGGTCTGATTACCGCCATAGGTTCATTGCTATTTGTGATTAATTTGTCTAATGCATCGAACATGTGATCTTAAATGTAAACATGAGGACGTCGACACCCGCAGATATAGTTCCCACTAGTGAGTGTCAGTTCCAAATAAATTACGCAGCTTTCTTATTCGTCTCCAGTGTTGTGTAGTACACTCATATTTACTTCTCAAACAATAAGCTCAGTCAGATATGGTTCGATTTCAGACAATAGATTGAGTCAGACGTGGTTCCTTTTCAGACAAAACGCTGTGTCAGACTTGGTTCCTTTTCAGACAATAAGTTGAATCAGACTTGGTTCCTTTTCAGACAATAACTTGAGTCAGACATTTGTTCTTTTCATAAAAAAATGAGTCAGACGTGGTTCCTTTTCAGACAATAAGTAGAGTCAGACATGGTTCCTTTTCAGAAACTAAACACTCAATAAACCACGTCCTTAAATTGAAAATGACGTGGTTCCTTTTAAGACAATAAGTTGAGCCAGACATAGTTCCTTTTCAGAAAATAAATTCAGTCAGACGTAGTTCCTTTTCAGACAATAAATAGAGTCAGACATGGTTACTTTTCAGACAATAAGCTGAGTCAGTCTTGGTTCCTCTTCAGTTGATAAGTTGAGTCAGACTTATTTACTTTTCAGTCAATAAGCTCGGTCAGACCCGGTTCCTTCTCAGTCAAAAAGCTGAGTCAGACATGGTTCCTTCTCAATCAATAAGTAAAGTCAGATATGGTTCCATCTCAGTTAATAAGCTGAGTTAGACATTGGTCCTTTTCAATCAATGAGCGGAGTCAGACATGGTTCCTTCTCGATCAATACTCAGAGTCATGTACAGACTCTGATAGAGACGCAAATTTGGTACCTCATCACTTTTTGTAATTTTCCTCGGCCCGACAAAGCCACAAGTGTTTGCCGAATTTACATGCGTCTGGTAGATCGGCAAGCAACATGATTCCTTCGCCTTAGTCAGTCTGTTGTCATCTTTATCAGAGTGTCCTAGGTCTGCCCCAATCAGTACATCAGTGGATTCACTATTCTCTATAAGTCTGTTAACTTAGACAAAGTCTGCGTTTCATAAAGTGATAAAGATATTATGCAAATATGTAATTAACAATGCGAGTGAAGACTTATTCAGTGTAGTATATATGGAAGTGAATCGTTGACAATCAGACAACGGACAAGAAAATTGCTGGAGGCCACAGAAATGTGGTTCTACAAAAGAATTTTGAGAATACAGGGGATAGTTAAAAAAATAGTAAAGAAGTTCTAAAGAGTCCACATGGGTAATAACGTTTGTTACTGCATCGGAAGCTACAGATTAACTTTTTGACTATATCCGAAGTTAACATTTATCTTTTGTGACTATATCAGTATTAATATTTATCTTTTGTGACTATATCGGTATAACAATTACCTTCTTTGAATACATCCGAAGTTAACATTTATCGTTTGTGACTATATCGGTATTAACAATTAGCTTTTTTTTGACCATACCCGAAGTTAAAAATGATCTTTTCTGACTATATCATCAGAAAGAATTCACCAGAATATATGTAGAAAGATTAAAGAAAGAAGAGATAGTGGGAAATAGAGAGAAAAGACAGCAGGTAATTTAAAGAGAAGCTAAAACAACAGAAAGTATACACAAAATAGGGAAGAAAATGGAATACTCAGTCTACATCCCAATACGGGAGTATGGGGAAATGAAAGAGTGGACAGGTTGGCTAGCTGCGCTGTCGTTGAGGACGGACAACCAATGAATCGGGCGGACATCATCAATGCCCTCCGAGATGTGGGAAGAGCACAGGACTTCGACAAACACAGATCCACGCCACTTCTTCGGATAATAGAGATGGGATGGGCACAGCCAGAAATGAGAAACTTAGTGGGCGTGTAAGAAGACTTATCAACCAACACAGAACTGGAGTCGTCAGTCGCTGAACACTACGAGACTTGCTGAGGGGGGATTTGAGCACCTATGGACATGTTTGGAGTGCAATGATGATGACCAGCATATAACTCAATAATTCAATACATTCCAATGTTGTGCTACCAGTACCAGACCTAGACGCCAGACAAAAAGAAAAATCTTCACTATAGGAAATTAAATGTGTTTGACGCATGACCGGAAGCAGTCTGAGAGATAAGATTAGAAATAGGAAACTGAGAATAAAGCTAGGAATAATTCCCAACATTGAATACATACAGAAACAAAAGATAAAATGGTTCAGCCACGCGATAAAGCAGACATGTGAAGACACATCACAACAATAATTTCAATAAACGTTGCGAGAACAGTCAGACCAAAGGGCCGACCATGAAAAAGATGGATTGATGGAATATTAAAAACACTAGGAAACATAACATTAGAAGGACCCAACAGAAGAAAGATTGCAAACTAAATCTTCCTCGACGCTGAAAAGCAAATGAGGTAGAGGAGAAGATTCTGCGTATTCAGCTTGGACAGTTTTCATGATAATTTCATGAATCTCAAATGAACTCATGATTTATCTGACTGATGTCTTAACACCGCGTACATTGTCTCCTGGCTGTACCCGACTTATCCGACTGAAGCCTTAACACCGCGTACATTGTCTCCTGGCTGTACCCGACTTATCGACTGAAGCCTTAACACCATGTACATTGTCTCCTGGCTGTACCTGACTTATCTGACTGAAGCCTTAACACCATGTACATTGTCTCCTGGCTGTACCCAACTTATCTGACTGAAGCCTTAACACCATGTACATTGTCTCCTGGCTGTACCCGACTTATCTGACTGAAGCCTTAACACCATGTACATTGTCTCCTGGCTGTACCTGACTTATCCGACTGAAGCTTTAACACCATGTACATTGTCTCCTGGCTGTACCCGACTTATCTGACTGAAGCCTAAACACCATGTACATTGTCTCCTGGCTGTACCCGACTTATCTGACTGAAGCCTTAACACCATGTACATTGTCTCCTGGCTGTACCCGACTTATCTGACTGAAGCCTTAACACCATGTACATTGTCTCCTGGCTGTACCCGACTTATCTGACTGAAGTCTTAACACCATGTACATTGTCTCCTGGCTGTACCCGACTTATCCGACTGAAGCCTTAACACCATGTACATTGTCTCCTGCTGTACCCGACTTATCCGACTGAAGCCTTAACACCGCGTGCATTATTTCATTGCACTCAATTCTTGACTGACTACAAGCTTTGATAAAAGACATCTGAAAACACTCTCCTTTGGCTAGTTGTTTCTGTTTTCTTCTTGAGAAAAAACAATCTTAACGTGCCTCTTTCTGTTTTCTTCTTGAGAAAAAAACAATCTTAACGTGCCTTTTTCTGTTTTCTTCTTGAGAAAAAACAATCTTAACGTGCCTCTTTCTGTTTTCTTCTTGAGAAAAAACAATCTTAACGTGCCTCTTTCTGTTTTTCTTCTGAGAAAAACAATCTTAACGTGCCTCTTTCTGTTTTCCAGCACTTAGGTCCGTACACAAATCACCGAAAGTGCTCAACTTGATCTCTCATTTGATTGTATTTCTGTGCTAGAAAGTTTACCCAAATGTTTAGAGTGGTAAAAACTGTATTTGGCTTCTTCATTATTTTTATTAAATTCATCCTGGCTCCCCCATTTTGTGTTACTCATCATCATCACCAAGGGAGCCGCGATAGCTTAGTGGTTAGTGAACTGGACTACAAAGGACAAGGGGTAGGTTTCGATCCCAACCGACGGCTTCCGGGTTCACCCAGCCTTAAATGGGTACCGGATTTTTTCTGGGAAAGTAAAGCAGCACGGGCGTAATACCGACCACATTACCCCAAAATCATGTGCTGAAGGTCTGTAAAATATAGGGTCACTAACACCATATTTCCCTATACGCCACTTGGCGTGACGGGGTACATTACTTTTTTTTTACATCATCATCATCATCATAGAGTGATGTATCGATAAGTTGAGTCAGACTTGGTTACTTTTCAGTCAATAAGCTTGGTCAGACCCGTTCCTCTCAGTCAAAAAGCTGAGTCAGACATGGTTCCCTTCTCAATCAATAAGTAAAGTCAGATATGGTTCCATCTCAGTTAATAAGCTGAGTTAGACATTGGTCCTTTTCAATCAATGAGCGGAGTCAGACATGGTTCCTTCTCGATCAATACTCAGAGTCATGTACAGACTCTGATAGAGACGCAAATTTGGTACCTCATCTCTTTTTGTAATTTTCCTGGGACCGACAAAGCCATAAGTGTTTGCCGATTTTACATGCGTCTAGTAGATCGGCAAGCAACATGATTCCTTCGCCTTAGTCAGTCTGTTGTCATCTTTATCAGAGTGTCTTAGGTCTGCCCCAATCAGTACATCAGTGGATTCACTGTTCTCTATAAGTCTGTTAACTTAGACAAAGTCTGCGTTTCATAAAGTGATAAAGATATTATGCAAATATGTAATTAACAATGCGAGTGAAGACTTATTCAGTGTAGTATATATGGAAGTGAATCGTGGACAATCAGACAACGGACAAGAAAATTGCTGGAGGCCACAGAAATGTGGTTCTACAAAAGAATTTTGAGAATACAGGGGATAGTTAAAAAAACAGTAAAGAAGTTCTAAAAGAGGCCACATGGGTAATAACGTTTGTTACCGTATCGGAAGCTACAAATTACCTTCTTTGACTATATCCGAAGTTAACATTTATCTTTTGTGACTATATCGGTATTAATATTTATCTTTTGTGACTATATCGGTATTAACAATTACCTTCTTTGACTACATCCGAAGTTAACATTTATAGTTTGTGACTATATCGGTATTAACAATTAGCTTTTTTTTGACCATACCCGAAGTTAAAAATGATCTTTTCTGACTATATCATCAGAAATAATTCACCAGAATATGTGTAGAAAGATTAAAGAAAGAAGAGATAGTGGGAAATAGAGAGAAAAGACAGCAGGTAATTTAAAGAGAAGCTAAAACAACAGAAAGTATACACAAAATAGGGAAGAAAATGGAATACTCAGTCTACATCCCAATACGGGAGTATGGGGAAATGAAAGAGTGGACAGGTTGGCTAGCTGCGCTGTCGTTGAGGACGGACAACCAATGAATCGGGCGGACATAATCAATGCCCTCCGAGATGTGGGAAGAGCACAGGACTTCGACAAACACAGATCCACGCCACTTCTTCGGATAATAGAGATGGGATGGGCACAGCCAGAAATGAGAAACTTAGTGGGCGTGTAAGAAGACTTATCAACCAACACAGAACTGGAGTCGTCAGTCGCTGAACACTACGAGACTTGCTGAGGGGGGGGGGGGATCTGAGCACCTATGGACATGTTTGGAGTGCAATGATGATGACCAGCGTATAACTCAATAATTCAATACATTCCAATGTTGTGCTACCAGTACCAGACCTAGACGCCAGACAAAAAGAAAAATCTTCACTATAGGAAATTAAATGTGTTTGACGCATGACCGGAAGCAGTCTGAGAGATAAGATTAGAAATAGGAAACTGAGAATAAAGCTAGGAATAATTCCCAACATTGAATACATACAGAAACAAAAGATAAATGGTTCAGCCACGCGATAAAGCAGACATGTGAAGACACATCACAACAATAATTTCAATAAACGTTGCGAGAACAGTCAGACCAAAGAGCCGACCATGAAAAGATGGATTGATGGAATATTAAAAACACTAGAAAACATAACATTAGAAGGACCCAACAGAAGAAAGATTGCAAACTAAATCTTCCCTTGACGCTGAAAAGCAAATGAGGAAGAGGAGAAGATTCTGCGTTTTTCAGCTTGGACAGTTTTCATGATAATTTCATGAATCTCAAATGAACTCATGATTTATCTCACTGATGTCTTAACACCATGTACATTGTCTCCTGGCTGTACCTGACTTATCCGACTGAAGCTTAACACCATGCACATTGTCTCCTGGCTGTACCTGACTTATCCGACTGAAGCCTTAACACCATGCACATTGTCTCCTGGCTGTACCCGACTTATCCGACTGAAGCCTTAACACCATGCACATTGTCTCCTGGCTGTACCCGACTTATCCGACTGAAGCCTTAACACCATGCACATTGTCTCCTGGCTGTACCTGACTTATCCGACTGAAGCCTTAACACCATGCACATTGTCTCCTGGCTGTACCCGACTTATCCGACTGAAGCCTTAACACCATGCACATTGTCTCCTGGCTGTACCCGACTTATCCGACTGAAGCCTTAACACCATGCACATTGTCTCCTGGCTGTACCTGACTTATCCGACTGAAGCCTTAACACCATGCACATTGTCTCCTGGCTGTACCCGACTTATCCGACTGAAGCCTTAACACCATGCACATTGTCTCCTGGCTGTACCCGACTTATCCGACTGAAGCCTAACACCATGCACATTGTCTCCTGGCTGTACCCGACTTATCCGACTGAAGCCTTAACACCTGCACATTGTCTCCTGGCTGTACCCGACTTATCCGACTGAAGCCTTAACACCATGCACATTGTCTCCTGGCTGTACCGACTTATCCGACTGAAGCCTTAACACCATGCACATTGTCTCCTGGCTGTACCTGACTTATCCGACTGAAGCCTTAACACCATGCACATTGTCTCCTGGCTGTACCCGACTTATCCGACTGAAGCCTTAACACCATGCACATTGTCTCCTGGCTGTACCTGACTTATCCGACTGAAGCCTTAACACCATGCACATTGTCTCCTGGCTGTACCTGACTTATCCGACTGAAGCCTTAACACCATGTACATTGTCTCCTGGCTGTACCTGACTTATCCGACTGAAGCCTTAACACCATGCACATTGTCTCCTGGCTGTACCCGACTTATCCGACTGAAGCCTTAACACCATGCACATTGTCTCCTGGCTGTACCCGACTTATCCGACTGAAGCCTTAACACCGCGTACATTGTTTCATTGCACTCAATTCTTGACTGACTACAAGCTTTGATAAAAGATATTCTGAAAACACTCTCCTTTGGCTAGTTGTTTCTGTTTTCTTCTTGAGAAAAAACAATCTTAACGTGCCTCTTTCTGTTTTCTTCTTGAGAAAAAACAATCTTAACGTGCCTCTTTCTGTTTTTTCTTGAGAAAAAAACAATCTTAAGGTGCCTCTTTCTGTTTTCTTCTTGAGAAAAAACAATCTTAAAGTGCCTCTTTCTGTTTTCTTCTTGAGAAAAAACAATCTTAACGTGCCTCTTTCTGTTTTCTTCTTGATAAAAAACAATCTTAACGTGCCTCTTTCTGTTTTCCAGCACTTAGGTCCGTAAACAAATCACCGAAAGTGCTCAACTTGATCTTTCATTTGATTGTATTTCTGTGCTAGAAAGTTTACCCAAATGTTTAGAGTGGTAAAAACTGTATTTGGCTTCTTCATTATTTTTATTAAATTCATCCTGGCTCCCCCATTGTGTGTTACTCATCATCATCACCAAGGGAGCCGCGATAGCTTAGTGGTTAGTGAACTGGACTACAAAGGACAAGGGGTAGGGTTCGATCCCAACCGACGGCTTCCGGGTTCACCCAGCCTTAAGTGGGTACCGGATTTTTTTCGGGGAAAGTAAAGCAGCACGGGCGTAATACCGACCACATTACCCCAAAAATCATGTGCTGAAGGTGTGTAAAATATAGGGTCACTAACACCATATTTCCCTATACGCCACTTGGCGTGACGGGGGTACATTACTTTTTTTTACACCATCATCATCATTATCATCATCATCATCATCATCATCATCGAATGCCATCTCCGTAACGAAGGTTGGCTACCATGGAGCGCCATTCTGCTCTGTCTCTTGCTTTGATGGTGCAGGTTGTCATAGCCTGTCCATCTTTTGATGTTACTCGTTCATGCTAGTCTTGGTATTACTCCGGTTCATAAATGTGAACCCGTCTGTTGTTGCTCTAATTTCATAGTTCTTTATTTTAACCGGAGCATGTTTCCTCATTTCCGTCTGTACCTACGATTACTTTGAAGCTAGAGCTCGTGTCTATATTATAAATCTTTCACTCAAGAGCAAAGTAGTTATTTTCTATTAAAATATATTTTAAAATAATGAAAAAAAAAATTTACTTAATTTGTTTGCTGCATTAGCTCACCGTATCCAATCTGACGGATGCAAAGTAAACAATTTATCGGCATGACTTATGTTTTTAAAGCTTTATATTAATTTCCATTACTTTATATTACTATTATTATTTCAATTAATTATATAAACGAATAAAATTAATGCACTTGATAAAGAAATATAATCACACGGTCGTGCCTTAGATGGGGACCAACTAATTTCCGTGTCGCAATAAATCAAGTTATAAAAAGTACCACAGCTCAAAGTCATAAAAACACGCCTCTGATAACGAACACAGATTCACAGCGACAAGACTAGTAATGTTAAAGCCGTTGCAATAAAGGAGCCCAGGGAAGAGAATACTAAAAAATATTTGATGTCAACTCTGTTATAATTATTAATTTCCATTTGTTTCATTGACTGCACTCAGTGAAGCCAAGGAGAAAATTTCATGCAATTGCTTAGGTTTATAACAACTGATACGGCAGGTTCAGCATTCAGAATTAATTAACTGTACTAATTCTCAATTTATTTGGGGACTGGTTGGTCTCGAGGCAAGACGCCGGCCCCGAGACAGAGAGGTTGTGGGTTCAAATCCCGGCTGCACCAGTTTGAATTTTATTTATGAATTCTCTCTGCGGTAACCGCCGCAGATTAAGTCTCAGCAGCGAGACCCGGCATGAAACGTCAATTACTCATCGACGGAAAAAAATTAGTACCTCCGATGACGGAGTTATCTGCCTGTGCGGCGAGGGACCCTGTGCACGCGGCTGCCAGTGAAAAATGGATTAACACGCAAAATTCAGTTCCTAGTCTCTAGGGAGATCGTCAGAGGTCAAAGGTAACGAAGAAAAAAAAATTCATTTTTTTTTTAAAAAAAGATATTAGAAAATTCTGTAACATATAATGTCGTAAGGGGAGGGTAGGGTTATTTTTTGACGGAACTAGGTCACATCATTCGAGATGAAGGTTCAAGTGGTTTTCCTCGCTAACTCTACCTTTTCGAACTGAGGTATTTGTTAGTATGTTTGTTCCAGGCTGAAAGTCTCTTGAGACGAAACGTCGCTCTGGTTTGTGTTGTCCACTTGTTACGTCATGCTTTAACCATACCGGTTTTTTTCCTATGTTTTTCTATTTCTTTTGTTTTTAATTTCTCCTTTCCTAACTCAGTAGCTCAGGTATATATATATATTCCTTTTTAATCGGAAAGGATTTGGGGAGGGGGTGTGTGGCTAATGTATCCTCGGTGGCTGAGTGGTTAGTGTATTCGATTTCTGATCAGAAAGGTCCGGATCCATTCCCAGAAGTGTCGGAAATATTTTTTTCTCGGACGCCAAGGTTCTGGGCGTTCACCCTGCCTCTAAAAATGGTACCAGAGAATTTGTTTGTAGCAGTTAAGGCGGCCTGGCGTCACACCGATCACATCACCCGAAAATGTGCCGTGATCATGAAAACATCTGGTCACTAACACCATATTCCCCACAATGTTAGCAAGGCAGGAGAGGAAACCTTCATGTACTACTGGAGAGTGTCGTGAAGAACCCGAAGGTGTTGCATTCATTCATTAGGCAGAGCAGACATCAGCCTTTGAGCCCAACAAAAGCGGAATCAAAACAATATCGATTTCTTCTTCTTCTGCGTATACATCTAGGCGTCAATTAATATTGATCTGATCTGGAAAGAAAATGACAGCCAAGCTCTCTTTAATTGTCTCCAAATAAAATCTATATTTAAAAAAAACAAAATAGAAAAGGAAAAGAATCTCGAAGAAACGAAAACTTGACATTAAAGACTTGATAGAGAAGTTTTTTTGTTTTTGTGTTTGTTTTTAAATTGTTGGTTGGTAAAATTTGAAAACAAATACTAGGAGATAAATTGTGAGAGCGACTGGAAATGCTGATAGCCAAACGGTTCAACTAGGGGCTGATCTAGACTTGGTGAGGCCCAAAGATAATTGAAACTGTGAGGCCCTCTCATAAAAAAAAAAAAAAAAAAAAAAAAAAAAAAAAAAAAAAAAAAAAAAACTAATACATACGGTCTCTATCCAACATTACAAGAGGAACATTTTAGATGCCCTCTCGATTTGTGAGGCATTAACTTGTAGCTTATTTCTTCTTTTTCTTCCTTTCAGCTCCCTGTGGAGCATAGGTCTTCAACAAACACTTTCCAAGTCGTTCTGTTTCTTGTCATTCTTTTAAGATCATTCCATGTCTTCCCCATCATCTTCATCTCTGCTTCTGTCTGTCTTCTCCAAGAATTTCTTGGTCTTCCTCTTTGTCTTTTCCCCTGGGATTTCCAAAAAAGGGCCTGTTGTGTAATACTCTCAGTTGGCTTCCGCAGTGTGTGTACTATCCATCGTCATCGTCTTCGATGTATCTCTTTATCCACTGGTATTAGACTGGTACATTTCCGTAATTCTATGTTAGTGATTTGTCCTGCCATTTCCATTCTTTTATTCTGCGTAAGCATCCATTAATGAAAGTCTGTATCGTCATGATTGTCAATTTTGTTATTCTCCATTTTTCACAGCCATATAATAGGACTGACTTAACATTGAAGTTGAAAATTTAAAAATTGTAGCTTATTTAGTGTAGGTAAAAATCCAGCCCAGGAACATCACCATCATCAAGTACCATGCCCGCTGGCGTAGGTAATCATGTCTCTCCACTACTTTCGATCTCGACAGTTATTTATCATTTCTGTTGTTGACCTTATGCCAAGCCATTCTCTTAAGCTACCTGGTATCTTTTCTCTTTGCTTCTCTCTATCTCTTCGTCCTTCAATTTTCCCTGTTGTTACAATATATTGCAGCTGTTCTCTTCTCATTACATGGTAAAAAAATGATGATTGTTTCTTCCTAATATTGGAAATTAGCTCTCTTTTTGCTTTGGCCTCTTTCAGAACGTTTTCATTACTCTTCTTAGCTGTCCATGGTATTCTCAACATTCTTCTGTAAAACCACATTTCTACAGACTCCAGTGATTTCCTTGTCTGTTGTCCTATTGTCCACGATTCACATCCATATGTTAAGACTGGCTCTGCATAACATTTAAGAACTCTCTTTCTTGTTTCTATTGTCAAAAATGGATTTGCATAGTATCTTCCTCATTTTTTGGAAAGCTGCTTTGTCTGAGCCATTCTGCATCTCACCTAGGTTGTACATGTTTGCAGTATAACTGTGATATTTGCGCCTTTCGGCCAAACACATCCGACTTCAGAATGATATTTTTTGGTACCGGTTTGTCTTCCCTCTTCGATCCTTACTCGCTTGGCTAGACTAAGCAGGTTAGTCTGTTACTAGAGGCACCATGGAGAGTTGGAGCAGGATCTGAATGGTTCTGGTTCACCGATCCTGTCACAAGCAATCACCAGTGGATTGCTGACATCTTCCAGCTCTGCTGCTGTCAGGTGCCCCTTCCCCTGCAGCTTGTTCTAATTAACAACTTTGAATTGATAATTGAAACATCACGAATATCTTATCTTCGTGGAAAAACACAACTGGATAAATCAACTAAAGTATCATTTACACAAAACTGTGCACTGTATCATCATCATCATCATCATGTGTCATACCGGTTGGCGTAGGTGATCATGTCCTTCCACAATCTTCTATCTACAGTGCATTGTATCAGTTCTGTTGTTGACTGTTTTCCATGCCATGACACCAAGCTATCCATTATTTTCTCTCTTTGTCGTCCGTAATCTCTCTTTCCTTTTATTTTGCCAGTTGAACCAAGTATTCTAACCTTTCTTTTTTCATAAAGTGCCGAAAAATGTTGACTGTATCTTCCTGAGATTTTTTTTTTTTTTAGGAACTCCCTTTTTGTGTTGGCCTCTTTGAGAATTTTCTCATTGGTTATTTTAGCTCTCCAGGGAACTTTCAACATTCTTCTGAGAAATCCCATCTCTGGCCTCTAATCGTCTTTTAATTTGTTTGTCTACTGTCCATGATTGGCTTCCGTAGGTCAGAATAATTGGTTTTATATAGCACCGATGAACTCTCTTCATCGTGTACTGTGTAGATGTTTTTCTTTTTTTTCCAGGTTTCGATTCATCACCATGGTGATGGTATCATGGTAACCATTTTCTTGTTGGATTCTCTATTGGGCCCAATCTGTATTGTTTATATGGAAGACAAGCAAGCAACATAATGCCCAGCAATGGCGTGCACACTACATTAACAAGCTCAGACACATGTCCAGTAACGCGCTCCAAACGGTTCCTTACCGTTTCATTTTCACCGCGTCTGCTTGGCTGATTATGCAGTTTATTTCTGCTTGATTCCTGCTAATGCTTATTTAATGTTTCTGCCTGTTTTCTTAACATGCGCGCGGTGCGTTAGCGTGGTGACCCTGGGAACCTGGAATGTTCCTGCCGCACATTTCACAATCAGAAGCTGACTGCACGTTTCTAGAGAACGGAGCAGACCGGGAAAAATCATTACTCCGCTTTTTTTTTTTTGCTGCTGTTATTAAAAAAAAAAAAAAAAAATATGGCACAGGCAAAATGTAATATTCATAGTCGGATGGAGGGGAGGGTATGGATGAGTAGGAGAAGGGTACCTGTGTGAGAGTTGTGTTTCTGAATCCAGTGAATCACAACATTTGTGAAAGTTGCTCCCGCTAGACGTGCGAAATTCGTTGGCTACATGCTAAGTTTGCATAAGAAAACTGGCTGTTGGATTTAATGAAACAAAGACAATTGCCATTTTACTTTATGAAAAGGTTTGGTTGTCTTAAAGAACAATTAATTAAATGTGTTAAGGTAGTCGAAGGCCCGGTATCACTGTCAACGAATTAAAATCCATAATTTCTCAAGAAGGAAGGCCGGAAGAAATGACAGCGGAAAATATCGGGGGCCAGAGAAGCCAAAAGGAAAGCAAATAAATAAAATATGGATAAGAAGATTTTGAAATGAAAATGAAATAAATCAAAATGTTGGGAAAGTAAAGACCCACTAAAGCGTTCAATTATCGATGATTCGCTTCTAGTGTGAGTTTACTCAACTGATAATTGGGTACATGACTGGTGGATTAATGAATTAATTAACTCACTCTAAAATTATTTGCATGTATGACACTATTATCTGACCATTTTTTCTTCTGTGTACAACAGAACATCAACATAGCTATAGAAGGCAGACAACGAAAACAAGAAGAGGAATTCAAATACCTAGGAAGTCTAATGACAAACGATAATTCTCAAACAGCAGAGATAGAATCAAGATGCAACAAAGCTTATCAAATTATTGGACAGTTATCACCACTATTGTCCAACAAGAAAATAACTCTGGAGGCAAAACGAGCACTATACAATACAATCTTCATCCCAACGTTGTGCTACCAATGCCAGACCTGGACTCTAGATGCAAGAACAATAAGAAAAATAACCTCTACAGAGATGAAATGTGTTAGACGAATGACAGGAAACAGTCTGAGAGATAAGATATGAAATGAAGATCTGAGAAAAAAGCTAGGAATAGCCCACCGCTATAGAATATATAAGGAAACAACAGATAAAATAGTTTGGCCACGTGACAAGGCAGAAAGAACAAAACACAACACAACGAGCCTTCAACAAACGTTGTGAGAACACCGGAACCAAGGGTCGACCACGAAAAAGATAGGTCGATGGGATATTAGAAGCACTAGGAAACATAACAGCAACAGAGGCGAACAGAAGAGCAAAAGACCGCAAATTATATCTCCCCTCGACGCTGAAAGGCAGATGAGGAAGGAAAGAAGAGGAAGATGTGTACAATTTCTATTCAATAGACTGTACAGAAAGAACTATCGCTTCCATGTGTATTTTTTCAGACCTGAATTAGTTTTTAGATCTCTGTACAGTTCGCACGTTTAAATGACAATATGGAGTCAGTAGAGCGATAGTTGCCACTGAACTTATCATTAAATGTACAGCTCGTACGTGTTCCAATTCAAATTCTGGACACTCTCGCCAATCTGGCACATTCCATCGTCAAGGGAAGTTAATATAATCTACCTGCACATGTTGTTGACTCGATGTGTACCCGCAAGAAAACGTGGCTAGTAGAGTGTCATTCTCTGCTCTGATTCAACAGGTTTCGCTCCTGGGCTAAACATCTGAGGTGACTGGTACGTGTGGATATGTCTGTGAACCTGGTATGAGAGATCCCAGCAGCTCCACTAGTGACAGATCCTGCTCTTCCAGACATTCAAACTACAGCCATGGTTAGTTTTACAAAATCATGCAGTTTGACAGGATTTCCCAGAAATAACCAAAGCTTGTGACGTCTTCACTAATCGGGCTATAGACGGCTGACGTCATTTTTTATCTACCAATGCTGAAAATGTCACACGTTTTCGCTGACTCCTTTTAGCCAACGGTCTTGATAATATGGATGGTTGTATTCAAATATTCGTGGCGTTGCTATTTGGATTAATTAACTGAAAGTACTGACAAATGGTGTGGTTATTTTCAATGAAACGTGCAGATTTTTCTGAAGTATGAAGGACATCAAGAGTTATCGAAAATACGTCAGATGTCTCCCTCAACAATATTCCATGTGAAAACAATAAGAAACGACAGTATATAAAACGGCAGACATAAATCATCCAGTACCGCTCGGCAGGAACATTTGTATGGCGATCGCCATAAGAAAAAAAAAACATTATTGACATCACTACCAACACTCGTCGGAGAGCAACGCTACTCGTCCTTCTGCTCGTTTCATGACCATTCCTCTCAAAGCTATTCACGCCAAGCCCACAATAAGTCTCTCAATTTTTACTGTTTTCCGCCAACGTATCCTGGTATGTTTCGCTTTGGTCCCTACTTTTGGACTCTTCAACAAAACGGGTTTGGCACAATTTCCTGGATCTAGCAAAGGTCAAGACGCCGAACAAGAACAGCAACTCATATCTCATTGTTTGCCCTTAAGTCAGTGAACAAAAACTGATAAAGATTCTTCTATACCTCCCAGGGGTGATCTGGCAAAGTGAATATAAGGTAGCTGTACCCAAAAAAAAACAACTGTAATGAAGTCCGTTATGTTTGGTGGAAAGTGGCATATATCACAGCTTGATATGGACAATAGCAGGACACAACTACTCCCACCTAACGTTCTTGTAAGTGCCGATAATGATGAGGAATGAGTGTTGTGCAAAGGCAGCTGTAGAAGGATGATCTAGGAACTGGCACGTGATAGAGATATAGAGAAAGAAAACAGAGAGAGAGAGAGAGAGAGAGAGAGAGAGAGAGAAAAGAGAGAGAGAAAAGAGAGAGAGAGAGAGAGAGAGAGAAAAGAGAGAGAGAAAAGAGAGAGAGAGAGAGAGAGAGAGAAAGAGAGAGGAAGAGAGAGAGAGAGAGAGAAAAGAGAGAGAGAGAAAAGAGAGAGAGAGAGAGAGAGAAAAGAGAGAGAGAAAAGAGAGAGAGAGAGAGAGAGAAAAGAGAAAGAGAAAAGAGAGAGAGAAAAGAGAGAGAGAGAGAGAGAGAGAGAGAGAGAAAAGAGAGAGAGAAAAGAGAGAGAGAGAGAGAGAGAGAGAAAAGAGAGAGAGAAAAGAGAGAGAGAGAGAGAGAGAGAGAGAAAAGAGAAAGAGAAAAGAGAGAGAGAAAAGAGAGAGAGAGAGAGAGAGAGAGAAAGAGAGAGAGAGAACAAACATTTAGAAAATTGCCTTGTTTAACCAATGTGTTATTCTGTGACTCAGTACTATTTTCATATATTGCACTTATTATCTTACATTGTGCTGAAGATATCATTCTGCCATCACATAATATATTTAATTTAATGGAGCTACAAGCTGCAATATTATAACATCAGCTCTCTCTCTCTCTCGCCCTCTCTCTGTCTGTGTGCATCCTTACCCTTCCCGTCGTGATTGGCTGTGACTAATCACGTGATATTATGTCCAATCACTGAGAAGACGAAGGCAAGATCTAGGTCACAGCCCTGGGGGTCACCCATACCCTTGAAAAGCTTCTCTACATTTTAATACTGGCCCTTCATGCATGCCTTAATTTTGGTCTGGCTGAGGTTTCCTGAACAGCAAAATGAATAGTTCTGATCATCTGAATGTTCACAACTTGAGACTCGGTTCAGCATAATTGAGGAGAATCGAAATGTGCACAGCATGTAGCGGGACCTTTCGGGGCTTCTGTGATTTGATTTAGAATTTCAGAAATTGCTTGTCTGAGGTTTGGGATGAGGAGTGGGAGACGAGGAGAAGGCGAGAGATGATAGAGGTTGAGGGAGATCCACTCCCATGCTTTTAATTTGTAAAATATATATTAAGCTCAATTGATAACGACACACGCAGGAAACACTTTGAAATCAAGTTTATAGGTCTACTATTTTTTTAAAGACAATGCTCAAACATTTCCATACACGGATGGATGTCCTTACGCGGAGAACGTCTTTACACGGAGAATGTTCTTACACAAGAGGAAGTCCTTACACACAAGGAAGTCCTTACATAAGAGGAAGTCCTTACATAAGAGGAAGTCCTTACACAAGAGGAAGTCCTTACACAAGAGGAAGCCCTTACACAAGAGGAAGTCCTTACACAAGAGGAGGTCCTTACACAAGAGGAAGTCCGTACACACAAGGAAGCCCTTACATAAGAGGAAGTCCTTACACAAGAGGAAGTCCTTACACAAGAGGAAGCCCTTATATAAGAGGAAGTCCTTATATAAGAGGAAGTCCTTACACAAGAGGAAGTCCTTACACAAGAGAAAGTCCTTACACAAGAGAATGTCCTTACACAAGAGTACCTCCTTACACAAGAGAAAATCTTTACACAAGAGAAAGTCCTTACAAGAAGAACGTCCTTACACAAGACAAAGTCCTTACACAAGACAAAGTCTTTACACAAGAGGAAGTCCTTACACAAGACAAAGTCTTTACACAAGAGGAAGTCCTTACAAGGAGAAAGTCCTTACACAAGAGGAAGTCCTTACACAAGAGGAAGTTCTTACACAAGAGGAAGTTCTTACAGAAGAGGAAGTCCTTACATAAGAGGAAGTTCTTACACAAGAGGAAGTTCTTACAGAAGAGGAAGTCCTTACATAAGAGGAAGTCCTTACACAAGAGGAAGTCCTTACATAAGAGGAAGTCCTTACACAAGAGGAAGTCCTTACACAAGAGGAAGTCCTTACACAAGAGGAAGTTCTTACACAAGAGGAAGTTCTTACAGAAGAGGAAGTCCTTACATAAGAGGAAGTCCTTACAAGGAGAAAGTCCTTACACAAGAGGAAGTCCTTACAAGGAGAAAGTCCTTACACAAGAGGAAGTCCTTACACAAGAGGAAGTCCTTACACAAGAGGAAGTCCTTACAAGGAGAAAGTCCTTACACAAGAGAAAGTCCTTACACAAAAGGAAGTTCTTACAAAGAGAAAGTCCTTACACAAGAGGAAGTCCTTACACAAGAGGAAGTCCTTACACAAGAGGAAGCCCTTACACAAGAGGAAGTCCTTACACAAGAGGAAGTCCAAGAGGAAGTCCTTACACAAGAGGAAGTCCTTACAAGGAGAACGTCCTTACACAAGAGGAAGTCCTTACACAAGAGGAAGTCCTTACATAAGAGGAAGTCCTTTCACAAGAGGAAGTCCTTACACAAAAGGAAGTCATTACAAGTAAAACGTCCTTACACAATAAGTCATTACATAAGAGGACGTCCTTACATAAGAGGAAGCCCTTACATAAGAGGAAGCCCTTACACAAGAGGAAGTCCTTACACAAGGGGAAGTCCTTAGGAGGAGAACGTCCTTACACACTAAGTCCTTACACAAGAGAATGCCCTTACAAGGAGACTGTCCTTACACAAGAGGATGTCTTTACACAAGACAGACCTGACTATGAAGAGGTCTTTGCCAGGAGAAGGTCCTTATAAGTAAAAGGTCATTTAAGAAACTACATACACGAAACTTTATGACCATAACAATGAATAATAGGCAGTGAAAGGGTAGAAGAAACGCAATTTAATTTCAAAGAAAATGTTTCGAGAAGAAAAAAAAAAAGAGAAATGAGGAAGAGTATTGAATTTGAAAGAGAGAATCGTGTAATAATAATAATATTTTTAAAAAAAGTCAAAACAAAACGAAAATTCTAACTCGTATTATTCTATATAAATGTTGCAACATTGGTAACATATTGCAACAAAGAAGATAGTGCAATAAAAGAAATACTGCAACATTAAAAATATTTCATTTGAAATATTTCTAGCATGGAAAATTGTACATTAGCGTAAATATTTAAACTAGGGAAATATTTCAGTGGTAAAATTATTTCATTAAAGAAAATATTGCAACAGTGGAAATACTCTCATCATCATCATCAAGTACCGGGCCTACTGGCGTAGGTGATCATGTCTCTCCACAAATTTCAATCTCGACAGTTATTTATCATTTCTGCTGCTGACCTTCTGCCAAGCCATTCTCTTAGGCTGTCTGGTATCTTTTCTCTTTGCTTCCCTCTATCTCTTCGTCCCTCAATTTTTCTCCCAGTTGTTACAAAATATTACAGCTGTTTCTCTTCTCATTACAAGGCCACAACATGATGATTGTTTCTTCTTAATATGGAAATTAGCTCTCTTTTTGCTTTGACCTCTTTCAGAACGTTTTCATTACTCTTCTTAGCTGTCCATGGTATTCTCAACATTCTTCTGTAAAACCACATTTCTACACCCTCCAGTCTCAATCATGGAAATACTCAAAGAAATGAATTTATAGCAAAATGGAAATTTTCTAACAAGGAATATAACTATAGAAAAATAATGTAAAAAATAAATAATAATCGGATTTTGTTGTATTTGGAATTGTAATGAGAAACACTGCAACAATGGAAATATTGTATATTGTAACAGGAAACACAAAAAACAATGGAAATATTGTATATTGAAAACAGGAAACACAAAAACATTGGAAATATTGTATATTATAATAGGAAACACTACAGCAATGGAAATATTGTATATTGTAACAGGAAACACAAAAACAATGGAAATATTGTATATTGAAAACAGGAAACACAAAAACATTGGAAATATTGTATATTATAATAGGAAACACTGCAACAACGGAAATATTACAATAAAGAGCTATATTAATTAACCATTTTTGTAAGGTTTATTCAAAGATAGGCAGTAGCTTAGGAAAGTAAGTTCTGCTCTAAGCTTTATTACTGTGCTTTCCGTATCACTAATGCTCTTCTGGCACACGTAGAGCTGTGTAATGGGCCATGCATGTTAGAACATTAAGATATACAGACTTGCCACGTCTTGCATTGGGCAGTTTCACATCAGGTTCCCCCACACATTCACAGTCGACCTCACGGGCGCCGCCAGGTCGATGTCTTGCATTAGGCTCACTTTAGCTTGCTGATCACTCACCCAGACTTTACGCTGATGGCGAGGTATGCAGCCCCATCAATACACGTATTCACGATCTTCCTCTTCTGCCTTACTGATTATGTCGTGGGGCGTTGCCGATAGGGGACTTATGTAGCTTCCTGGATACCTTTAGTTCTATTGTATTCTTCTAGTTTGTGCTTCTTGAATTTGTTTCTTTATCTAATTCTACCTTTTCTTCTTTCGCTCAGTAATGTCCACATTATGTAAGAACCATTGTTATATTTTTCAAATTTATTTCGTTTTTCTTCATCTTCTTCTTCATCTTCATCTTCTTCTTCATCTTCTTCTTCATCTTCTTCTTCATCTTCTTCTTCATCTTCTTCTTCTTCTTCATCTTCTTCTTCATCTTCTTCTTCATCTTCTTCTTCATCCTCTTCTTCCTCGTCTTCATCTTTCACTCAGTGAGGTCCATATTATGTAAGGTCCACTGTTATCTTTTTCAAATTTATTTCGTTTTTCCTCTTCTTCTTCTACTTCGTCTTCAACTTTCACTCAGTAAGGTCCCTATTATGTAAGGTCCATTGTTATCTTTTTCTTTAAATTTATTTAGTTCTTCTTCGTCTTTTTCTTCTTTCGCTCAGTCACGTCCATATTATATAAAGTCCACTGTTGTCGTTTGTGAATTTATTTAGTTCTTCTTCCAAGCTCTTTCAAACGTTGGTGTTCAACACATCACCATCATCATCACCATCACCATCACCATCACCATCATCATCACCATCACCATCACCATCACCATCATCATCATCATCACCATCATCATCATCATCACCATCACCATCACCATCACCATCACCATCACCATCACCATCATCATCACCATCATCATCACCATCAAGTACGATGACTGGTGGCAGGAGTGACCATATCTCCACGATTATTTTGTCTCGACTGTTGTTTATCAACTCTAGTGCTGTGCTCCTACTACATCATTCTCTAAACTGTCTTATTATCGTCACGTTTTCTTGTTGTAACACTTTTCTCCAGCTGTCCCTTTCTCGCGATATGAACAAAGAGCGTGACGACACACACATACAGAGAGAGATAGATAGTAACATATTTCTCCCTCAATGCATTATATCAACTATACCTTCAGTTCAATAAATCACAGATCAATGTTAGTAAGTGTAGTCAGAAACAGTTCTCGTCATTGTGTTGAGTTGAGCCGTGATAGCTCCGTGGTTATTGAACTGGACTACAAAGGACAAGAGGTAGGGTTCGAACCCACCGACGGCTTCCGAGTTCACCCAGCTTTAATGGGTACCGGAATTTTTTTCTCGGAAAGTAAAACGGCACGGGCGTAATATCGACCACAATTACCCCAACAATCATGTGCCGAAGGTTTGTAAAATGTATGGTCACTAACACCATATTCCCTATACGCCACTTGGCGTGACGGGTCACTAACACCATATTCCCTATACGCCACTTGGCGTGACGGGTCACTAACACCATATTCCCTATACGCCACTTAGCGTGACGGGTCACTAACACCATATCCCTATACGCCACTTGGCGTGACGGGTCACTAACACCATATTCCCTATACGCCACTTGGCGTGACGGGTCACTAACACCATATTCCCTATACGCCACTTGGCGTGACGGGTCACTAACACCATATTCCTATAAGCCACTTGGCGTGACGGGTCACTAACACCATATTCCCTATAAGCCACTTGGCGTGACGGGTGCTCTTTACTGTTTTATTCTCATCATCATTATCATCAAGTACCGGGCCAAGTGGCGTAGGTGATCATGTCTCTCCACAACTTTCGATCTCGGCAGCTATTTATCATTTCTGTTGTTGACCTTCTGCAAAGCCGTTCTCTTAAGCTGTCTGTTATTTTTATTCTTTGCTTCCCGCTATCTCTTCGTCCCTCAATTTTTCTAGTTGTTACAAAATATTCCAGCTGTTCTCTTCTCATTACATGGCCAAAAAATGATGATTGTCTCTTCCTAATATTGGAAATTAGCTCTCTTTTTGCTTTGACCTCTCTCAGAACCTCTTTATTACTCTTCTTAGCTGTCCATGGTATTCTCAACATTCTTCTGTAAAACCACATTTCTACAGACTCCAGTGATTTTCTTATCTGTTGTCCTATTGTCCATGACTCCGTATGTTAAGACTGACTCTATGTAACATTTAAGAACTCTTTTTCTTGTTTCTATTGTCAAAAATGGATTGCTTAGTATCTTCCTCATTTTTTGGAAAGCTGCTTTTGCCTGAGCCATTCTACATCTCACCTCTTTTGTACATCTTCCGTCTGAGGTTAACAAGTTCCCAAATATTTAAATTCATTTACCTGTTTTAATATTGTTCCACTTGTCTTTATTTTGCACTGAGGTGATGTCTTTTTCTTTGTTGTTACCATTACCTCTGTCTTTTTGCTATTAAGGCTGAGTCCTTTATTTTTGCTTTCCTTCACCATAATGTCCAACATTTCTTGTAACTCATTTTCACTCTTAGCGATTAAGACTATCATCAGCATACCTTAGATTATTTATATTATGACCTCCAATTGTTATTCGAGGCATGCCCCTTATGGATCTTAAAATAATCTCACTATAAATATTAAACAAATCTGGTGACAGCACACAACCTTGTCTAACACCCTGTTTTATTTGTTGAAACATCCCCAATTGGTTTTCAGTTCTTATGGCCGCTGTTTGTTGCCAGTACATGTTCTTTATTATTCTTAGATCTTTGCTGTCTATGTTTATGCTTTCTAAAATGTTGATTATTTCTTGGTGCTTTACTTTGTCAAATGCCTTGGTATAATCTATGAAACATAGGTATAGATCTGTTTTCACCTCTATGGCTCTTTCTACTAAAGATCGTATGATGTAAATGGCATTGCTTGTTCCTTTATCTCTAACAAAACCACACTGTTCATCTCTATTCTGTTGAGATAAAACAATTACATCACGTATGGTTGGTTACCGAACCACAAGTATTTCACTGCTTTTTGTCTCAATGCCATATAATGAAGAGGACCCTAAATCCATCCATCTTTTTTAACCACTCAAACTTATTATCCATTCCGCCCTAACGTACCTTTCTTTCTTCCTTCATACATTGCTTCCTTTCAATTCTCCCTTCCCTCCATCATTCCTCTTTTGCTTTCATTACAGAAACAAACACGCACGCATATAGGCAGACATGTAGACAGACAGGCAGACTGGGAAACAGACAGACAGAGATACAAACAGCCTAGCACACACACACACACACACACACACACACATGCAAATGTGAAAATTAAAAAAAACTGTCTCAATGTCAAAAAGCATTATCGAAACAAAGATCCCGCGTGTGGGCTTGCATGGTCTTACCTCTAACATTCAGAAAGAAGTTCTCCGTGCTGTCCACCGCGCCAGCCATGTTCTCAGCCCGACACGAGTACACGCCGTTGTCAGCACCCGTGATGTTGGAGAACCTCAGCCTCGAGCCCCCATCGAGGATTTTTATTTTCTCCGTGTTGAATAACCTGGAGACGGACAAAGTTCTGGCCAATGAATTTGACTTCAATGGGGAAATTAGAACAACACGACAAGAAATAAGGGACAGGGAAGAACATTATCATACTGTTATTGGTGTTATTGTTTTTATTTTCTTATTTTTTTTTTTCGTTCGCCAGCTTTTACTTCTGACGAAGTCCCTAGAGACTAGGAAGTGAATTGTGCGTGTTAATCCGTTTTTCCCTGGCAGCCGTGTGCACAGGGGTCCCTCGCCGCACAGGCAGATAACTCGGTCTTCGGAAGAATTGTTGTTATAATATTTGGGTCACTGCAAGAACTATGAAAATCAGTAACATTTATACAAGAAACGACATTGCAGATATAGGCAATACTTCAGGTGAAGGAAAGATAGATTGATCACCATAAGACATTGCAGATATAGGCAATACTTCAGGTGAAGAAAGATAGATTGATCACCATAAGACATTGCAGATATAGGCAATACTTCAGGTAAAGTAAAGATAGATTGATCACCATAAGACATTGCAGATATAGGCAATACTTCAGGTAAAGGAAAGATAGATTGATCACCATAAGACTTTGCAGATATAGGCAATATTCAGGTGAAGAAAAGATAGATTGATCACCATAAGACATTGCAGATATAGGCAATACTTCAGGTAAAGGAAAGATAGATTGATCACCATAATCATCAGCTTCATTATCAACATTAATATCATCAACATCGTCATATCATTATCAACATCATCATCATCATCAGCATTATCAATATCAACGTCATAATGAACAATATTATCGAATCAGGATCAACATTATCATCATCCTAATAAATATCAGCAGCATCATCGTCGTCAACATCATCATGGCCAATATAATCATCAATAATATCACAAGCAGCGTCAACGATAACAACAACAACAACAAACAGCACCATCAAAATCAGCAGCAGCATCATCAACATCATCACCAACATTAATCATTATCAACAATATCAGCATCATCATAAAAATCAGCAGCACCATTATCAACAATATCATCATCAACAATTTCATCATCAACAATATCATCATCATCGCCATTATCATCATCAACAACATTATCATCAAAATTATAATCGTCATCACCATCAACATTATCACCAACATTAATCATCATCAACAACATCAGCATCATCGTCATAATCAGCAGCACCATATCAACAATATCATCATCATCGCCATTATCATCATCAACAACATCATCATCAAAATTATAATCGTCATCACCATAAACATCAACATTATCTAGCTTGGGTCTGTTGTAACTTTGCTGGCACCTACTCTAAAGTATTCTCTGTCCTAGGCAACAATCCCAGCGTCTGCAGCAGTCATTTCTAATGTTTTTATCAACACGGGTTTCAAGGCATAGCATGACAGTAGCTTAACGTTTCTTTCCTTCTTGTCAATTCTCTCTATCTCTCTATATTGACCTATCGAGCCGTAGCCGGCCCTTTGGCGTAGACCACTCCTTCTCTTATCTAAATTTTTGTTCTAGCAGTTTTCAATTCTTTTAAAGATATTTTATAAAATCTCGCCATTTGTCTCTGTTCTGTGCAAGTAGCTCTATCTCATTGAGGGAGCCGATTCCTGCTGCTCTTGCCTCTCTCATCAATGTTCTTCTCAGTGTCACTCTAGGTCTTCCTCTTTTCCTCTTACCTGTTGTTTCCCACATGAGGGCTTGCTTTGCTATTCGGTTATTATCTCTTCTCATCACATGTCCAACATATGACCATCGTCTTTTCTTTGTCAATTACTAAACCACTTTTGATTGTAACTTAAAATAAAAACATGAATAATTTCACAGATATCTCTGGGACTGTTTCTCTGACCCTTGGATTCCTTTCTTAATCAAGGCAGTATTACTACAATTATTACTACCGTTACATTTCAATTTGACCAATCAAAAGACATTTCTACCAGGGATTTGTATGAAAAATGTGCCGTCTCCGCATCAAAGGTTGACTACCATGGAGCGCCATTCTACTCTCTCTCTTGCTTTGATGGTGCAGATTGTCATAGGCTGACTTGTCCATCTTTTGATGTTACCAGTCCATATTAGTCTTGGTCTGCCTCAGCCTCTTTTACCTTGTATTTTCCCTTCCAATATTACTTTTATTAGATAAAAGCTGTTGTGTCTTTTAACATTCCCCCAAAATTTCATTTGTCTTGATCTAATTATGTTTAATAGTTTCCTTTTCATTTTTAGTTGTTTTAAAACTTCATCGTTTGTTTTCTTTTATTTCCATCCAATTCTACCTATTCTTCTATAAATCCACATTATAAAGGCTTCAATTTTCTGCTCTGTTTTTTTGTCTAATGTCCATGTTTTTGCACAATACAGGAATATTGAGAAGATATAACATTTTGCTATTCTTAGATTTAGCCCTGGTGTTATTTGTTTTTATGTTAGTATATTTTTCATGGCATTAAAATTACTTTTCGCCATACCTATTATTTTGTTTATTTCAGTTGTACATTTTCCATCACTTGTTATAGCTATCCAGTTATCCAGATAGTTTAGAATCATCATCAGGTGCTACTGCCCACAAGCATAAGCGATCATGCCCTTCCACTTACTGTTTCCGGTTTTCCTTATCAGTTTACTGTTTTCATGCCAGCTTTAGAGCAGGCTTGTGCACAACCCTATTGGTATGACGTGTTCATTTGTGCGAGCTAGGGCGGTTATGTGCATGATTATGTCGTCATCTACAGCTTTGCGAAGGTGAACCTTTACCGGTGACGTCACGATAGTGGGTTTGCACGCTGGCTATCTATTAAACTTGACTTTGGTTAAACTAGCATGTATGACTGATCACGTGGGTGAAATCAGCCAATGAGATGAGCAGGCTGCTAGAGACATTATATTGTCTTCTGTGGACACTATAGAGCAAGTAGAAACAAAATCAGCGAAAGTTTGTGAAACAAGCCATGGGATATAATTATAACTGGTCTTTTCAGCGTGCCTTTCTCATATATGATGGTTTCTTATAAGACAATTATTAAACACAAAGTCTAGTTCAGTTCTAATCTCTGTTCTCTTGTTTTATATAGTGTCCATGGAATACCTTTGATAGAGCTTCGGATGACTTGATGTATTGTAATTAATTTATCAATTGTCATCATCATTATCATGTACCATGCACTTCTCTACACAGCTTCATATCTTCTCGTTGCCCTTCTCTTGCTGACTTCCTACCAAACTATTTGTTTAAAACGGTCAGGTACCTTTTCTTTGTTTTTTTTTCCCTTCAGTTTTTTTTCTTGTCACAATATATTTCGCTTTTTTTGTTCTCAATGCACGACCAAAAAAAAAACTGATGAATGTCTTTTTTCCAGATGTTGTTGCAAGTTCTATTTCTTTAGCCGCTTTCAGCATGTCATTATTACTATTTTTATCTGCTCAAGCTCTTCTCAATATTTATGTGCAAAAACTATATTTCTCTGACCTCCAGTGATTTTCTTGACTGCTGTTCGATTGTCCAGCATTGATTTCTATATAATTTTCCATGCATGCTCTTCCTGTTTAATTAATCGCATATTAGAGTTTTAATTATTAATTAATAGCGCATTAAACCTGGCTACCTCGCTACGAGTTTACTTAAAGTTAATCTTCAAGCACTCAACATCAACTTCAAAGCCACATTTACAAATTATTGCATTCCCTCTGTCTCATAAATTTGGTTGAGTTCTGGTGTATAACGAAACGCTAACACGACACGACACTCCCCTCGTTTTGAAGTATCTAGATAAATCCCTCGATGACGCTTCGAGCCTGATGAAGCATCTCGTGTTGAAAGTTCAAAGAGCACTGCAGGGATACTCCAATTCAGCTGGTCTGTATAATCATTGAGCACATCTTCTAGTTCCTGAATACTGATACTGTGATGACTTATTTTCCGCGAAGGTTATTTATTCCTCTGTCGCGCTGTTGTCTGTGCCACAACCAAAGAGTTAAGAAAATGTGGTTTCAGCTTTGAGGATAAAACAAAGCTTATCAAATAAACGTTCCGACTTTAAAAATGTTTTCAACAGGAAAAACACAAATTAGATGTTGTATCTCCTCCTCCCGTGAGCAACTATCTAATTACTTTATTAGCGCCTTTGGTTGAATCTAAAGAGTTAACTTTGATATCTACTAATTTAATCCAACATTACCATATAATTATGTCTACTATCCACGCAGCAGAAAAGAACATGTAATAATTTTAAACTCAGAGCAGGTCATAATAGATTGAATTAGAGGGTAGCCACAAAAAAATGAAACCGAAATACTTTAAAATTAAATGGTCTCAATAGCATGCAATTTTTGGTTAACTTTTTTTGGACCATCTTGTAGCATCCTTGTTTTTCGCCGTAGAGATAGGAAACTCTGATGAATGTAAATCTGGTACAGGCAAAAATAATTACCAAATATTTACTACAAAGATGCTCAACATATGATTACCAGAGAAGACTCGTGTGACCATCATCTGTACCGTGTGCATAGCTATGTGAACATGTCATAATCATTACCGACTGGCATTGGCTGGCTTAGGCGATCATGATGTTCCACAATTCTTAGTCCTAGGTGCATTGTTTTAATTCTGTTGTTGACTGTCTACTGTGAAACAAGGCTAAGATATCTGGTATGTTCCATCTTTGTCGTTCTCGATCTTTCTTTTACTGTATTTTGTCGGTTGTGACCAAACAATCTACCGACGTTCGGACAGCCCGTGTTCGATCCCCGTTGGAAGCAGTGTGAGTTATAATCGTGGCTGAAAAAAAAAAACCTCGCGGTCGACCCAGCCGCGAGACAGAAATTGGTACTCTGGAAAGGTGAGGAAGACCGCCTCGCATCGTGAGTTTCGAGACTTGAAGCGACACTATCCAGAAGTCTCTGAACACTACTGGTTAGACGGCCGAGCACATATGGATGAAAACTCGCATTCTGAGACGCCGATTCGTCTCGTACTTTACCGTTACCGTAACCAAACATTTGGACTTTCCTTGAGGGAGGGGATGTCAATGTAACGTTGCTATTGAGGAGCACGTAACAACTTCAAGAGACCTCCATTCGAACGACAAGTTCAGAGAATGGTTTGTTTTTATTTCCAGTGACCACTTGATCTTATGACAAATAGTACCCAGTCCTAATGGAAACGAACGATAAAATGTTGGCCCCCGTGTTCGAAATAAGCATGGATCCTTTACTCTTGATAAACGAAAAAAAAAAGAGCAGGACACAAGCTGGCGTGGGTTCTTATTGAGTCGCGATGTGTGCCCTGCCATAGTTTATAGCAAGATGCACTATATTCGTCTTATAGTCACACATATTCGACATTTGTAAGACATATTGGGTAACAGGTTTCTTTCCCTCATTAATCCATACGATTTAGCCATATTAGTTTATTTCTAGGGTCACTGCGGGGAGGTGGCGGGTGATGTTATCATATTGAGTGCACTAATACCGAGCTTAGCTGTCAGCTTTGAACCAATTACGGCTTTCAGTTCTTGCGCGCATCCATATTAAGACTTGTATATTTAGAGGTTATAAAGGGTGTCTTTAACAATATTAAAACAGGTAAATGAATTTAAATATTTGGGAACTTTGTTAACCTCAGACGGAAGATGTACAACATAGGTGAGATGCAGAATGGCTCAGACAAAAGCAGCTTTCCCAAAAAATTAGGAAGATACTATGCAATCCATTTTTTTTTACAATAGAAACAAGAAAAAGAGTTCTTAAATGTTATGTAGAGCCAGTCTTAACATATGGATGTGAATCATGGACAATAGGACAACATAAAAAAATCGCTGTAGTGTGTAGAAATGTGGCTTTACAGAAGAATGTTGAGAATACCATGAACAGCTCAGAAGAGTAATAAAAACGTTATGAAAGAGGCCAAACCAAAAAGAGAGCTAATTTCAAATATTAGGAAGAAACAATCATCTTTTTTGGTCATGTAATGAAAAGATAACAACTGGAATATATTGTAACAACTGGAGAAATTAAGGGACGAAGAGATAGAGGGAAGTAAAGAGAAAAGATACCAGACAGCTTAAGAGAATGGCTTGACAGAAGGTCAACAATAGAAATGATAAATAACTGTCGTGATCGAACGCTGTGGGGAGACATGATCACCTACGCCAGCAGACATGGTACTTGATGATGATCTCTATCTAATTTATGGATAACTACTTAGCTATCCAACCCATGCTATATCTCTATCTCCCATTATATGATCTAGTCTATATACTGTTACATAAAGCCGAAACGCCGTCACTAGTCTTGTCATATATCCGCAAAGCTGTAACATAATTTATATGTTTTCTACTTGACACCAGCCTTATAACGTCCTTGCATGATTACATATTCATATATTTTACTATTTATTTCTATTCCAACTGTATATAGTATAAAACATGATATGTAGATTTATTTGTGTCATGTTTTCTTTGCTATCAGGAAGCTACTGTGAGCTTGTATAAATCAACCAGATGCCTTATATTCTCTTAATGAGATGATCGTGGTATTCTTTACGATGAGGATTGTGCTATCATTCAGTCTACTGTAATGTAAGGCCGGATCTAAGCATGCAGAACACCTCTCCTTGACTTCTTATATAGACGTTACAGAACTGGACAACAGTCGTGGACTTCAACATCAATGACAGCTCCATTAAGAGATTTATAGTGTCCGGCACACCTAGCCAGTACTCTTAACAGGTTTAATAAAAAATCATAGACCAACATTGGCATAAAATATCGTAGGCCAACAATTTCAAAGACCTGCAATCATAAATCACATCATACTTAGACACTCAATAGTGGAATATATAAATATAAAAGCGCTACTTATTTACATTTAGCTGGCTCTCTAACATAACTTTTAAGTCCTTCAAAACTGTCCAGGATGGACACACAATTCTACATCATTCTATGTCTTGCTAATTTAATTTTGGCTGATCTTCTACTTCATTTCTACCTAAGTATTCTTCACTAATTTTACAATCAGCCATTGTCTCCAAATGTTATGCGTCTCGCCATCGTTTTGCCTGATCTAATATATTTCTTGTCCGCTCGAGATACTGACAGAAACTGACTAGTACAGGACTCAAGCCTTGCTTGTCGAGTGTGGTCACGTGACTATCCCAATCATTCCATCACGAGACGTCCTTCAAACTGACTAGTGTTTGACTATCCCAATCATTCCATCACGAGACGTCCTTCAAACTGACTAGTGTTTGACTATCCCAATCATTCCATCACGAGACGTCCTTCAAACTGACTAGTGTTCAGCGTGGCTGAGTAACTTAACGTCTCCCGGTCATTTCCTTGTTGACTCTATATTAACTTCCACTCTCCTAAACCACTTTTTAACTCCCTCAACACCAACATCTGGTAAACGTCTTCTTCTTTCTTATTGTTATTAATACCACCAGCCATCGGAGCATATGTTAATCATTTGTATATTGTGAAGAAGCTCAAAATGAATTGGGTTGGTCGCGTATCTCGATTGTCTGGCCTAGCGAAGACTATTCTGCAAGGAACCGTGAAATGAGTGAGGAGAGGTAGGCAGAGAAAGGACCAGAAAGGATCAAATCAAATATTCAACAGACCTCGACTTTTCATAGTCCCAGAGAATGACTGGAGAAAGTTGACAAAGTCTGTCAACAGTGTCCCAGTGACCTCCATTATACGACGATGAAGAAGAAAAGTAGTAGAGGAAGCAGGAGATGAAGAAGATGATGATGATGATGATGTTGAAGAAGAGAATTATTATTTTTTATTATTATTTAGTATACTATATGTCCTCCTTTCTTTATCTATTTCATTTACTTCTGGTTATGTCATTGAAAATACAGAAAATTACCGGAATATTGGCAGCTGAAGGTCTTAAACCACATTTCTCACAAATTTCATTAACAGAGATAACACAACTGGGTTTGAACAAAAGGATAATTGTTAAATTTCAGGGGAAAATAGCAGACCTCACAGACTGCAATAACTGGAGGAGAATTATTCTGCCCTCAGTGTTTAGAAAAATACTCAACTGTGGTCTCGTACAAAGATTCTCCAGAGCAGTAGACAGGAATCCGTAAAAGAAACAGCCCGGGCTTCAGAAGGAACCCCCGCTGCATAGATTATATCTGACCACCAAGAACAATGTAGGGTAGTGTTCAGATTGTCAGTGAGAGAAATACAAAAACTGTATTAAGTTAGAAAAAAAAATGTTTGACATCATAAACATAAACAATTTATGGGTGGGGGGAAATGATTGAAACCTACGGAAGTGCAAACAAAAATAGCTACAATTATTTAAGAAACGAAAAACAGCACACACGAGTGACATAAAGCGTCGGCCAGGCATTGAAATGAAGTGTGGGATTATCTTCCTTGCTATTATAATCGTGATAATGAGGTAAACAAGAACATGTCTAGACGGACACCATGGACAATCTTCTCATCACCGGCAAATTTATAATACGCAAATAAAATCACATTCCTGACAAAAGCGGAGAGCGTCTGTGCACAGTGGTTTATTACTGACATTTTAGTTGCAGTTCTCATACATGTGTATGATCATTCTATGATTCTTCTATCTTACATTTTAGTTGCAGTTCTCATACATGTATCATCATCATCATCATCATTAGGTGCCGTCTCTGCATCGAAGGTTGGCTTCCATGTAGCGCCTTTCCACTCTGTCTCTTGCTTTGATGGTGCAGTTTGCCATAGGTTGACTTGTCCAACTTTTGATGTTACTCGTCCATGTTAGTCTTTGTCTGCCTCTGCCTCTTTTACCTTGTATTTTCCCTTCAAATATTACTTTTAGTAGGCTGTTGTGTCTTTTAACATTCCCCCAAAATTTCATTTGTCTTGTCTTAATTGTATTTAGTAGTTCTCTTTTCATTTTTAGTTGTTTTAAAACGTCAACATTTGTTTTGTTTTCCTTCCATCAATTCTACATATTCTTCTATAAATCCACATTTCAAAGGCTTCAATTCTCTGTTCTGTTTTCTTGTCTAATGTCCATGTTTCTGCACATTACAAGAATATTGAGAAGATGTTAGATTTTGCTATTCTTAGTTTTAGCTTATACGTGTATATGATTATCCTATGATTCTTCTCTTAAATTTTAATAAAATATTTTCGTAAAAATGACAATATGGCATCAGGGAGTGTCGAGTATGTCACGCTTTGAAACGTTTATCATCGGGATCATTAATCATTAATCTAGTATAGTTTAGTTCACAGATCAATATGTACAAAGTATAACTCCATAGTGCTCAGTCAGATCCCTCCTTAGCTCCTTCACGAGTATGAAGTACTCCTGCCAAACACCAGCGAAAGCACTAAAGATGGCTTCAGCTCAGTTGCACGAACTCCTTATCACCCGCAAAGACCTTGATCCCAATATAAGTAGTCGCCTTTTATGAAATGCATGGCAGGTGACAGTGGTTCTCTCCCATTCTCAACTGACCGTGATGAGGGCTCCGGTAGCCGGGTATTAATCTACCGGTATCTATACAGGTGTGAATTAATCTACCGGAAGCTACACAGGTGGGAATTAATCTACCGGTAGCTACACAGGTGGGAATTAATCTACCGGTAGCTACACGGGTGGGAATTAATCAACCGGTAGCTACACAGGTGGGAATTAATCGACCGGTAGCTACACAGGTGGGAATTAATCTACCGGTAGCTACACAGCTGAGAATTAATCTACCGGTATCTACACAGCTGATAATTAATCTACCAGTAGCTATAGAGCTGAGAATTAATCTACCGGTAGTTACACAGCTGAGAATTAATCTACCGGTATCTACACAGGTGAGAATTAATCTACCAGTAGCTATAGAGCTGAGAATTAATCTACCGGTAGCTACACAGCCGGGAATTAATCTACTGGCATATTTTTTTCATACGAAACTTAATTGAATAGAACCAGAAAATGAATGTGTCTACGTGTTGTCCAAAATCGCAATCACTTTCGTAAGCTCTAAATGTTAGTGCCGACAAGGTAATGTTCCTACACCAAAAATGTGTCAAATTTAGCAGACACGAGGAGAGCAAGGTCTTGAGGGGCTCTGGGTGGTCTAAAGGCACGACGGTGGCCTCAGAGCAAGAAAGACCAGGGTTCAGAGTCCACCAGAGGCGGTGATAGTTTTTTTTTTTTAATTTGATAAATTAATCCGTGGTTTCTTTATGACGTTACCCTCCCCTGATCTCTTGGGTAGTGAAATCCGATGTCTAGCCCTCTCGGATAACGGCAATAAGCATGAAGTCCCGTGCATTATTTCCCGGTACACTCTTTGCTATTACTAGCTACATCTTCACTTTAGCTTTACTAGCTACATCTTCACTTTACCATTACTAGCTACATCTTCACTTTATCATTACTAGCTACATCTTCACTTTA